>JAPQNM010000039.1:3044519-3079519 GCA_029783475.1 Metacarcinus magister
TTGGCTCTCTCACTCCTGGCTTCCTTCTGACCACCAACCACATCTCCCCAAACACACCCCACACAGATACATACGTCACCGTATCTTGACACCTATCAACCCTCACACGGACCCCTACATCCCCAGGGAGGTCCGGTGACATAAGAACATAAGAACATAAGAAATGAGGAGACTGCAAGAGGCCAGTTAATGACCTACACGAGACAGCTCCTTGCCCCCCACCCTTGGAATAATCCAATATTTAGCCATCCCACCTGTCATCCCTATCCATACTCTGATCCAACCGTCTTTTAAAGCTATCTATTGACTCAGCACTTACTACGTGTCTACCCAGCCTATTCCAATCGTTCACCACTCTGTTAGTGAACCAATATCTACCTATGTCTGTCCTGAATCTAAGTTTTTCTAGCTTGTACCCATTTCCACGTGTCCTATCCTGACTACTAAATTCTAAAACCTGATCAATGTTTCCCTTGTTAATTCCTCTTACCCATTTGAAAACCTCAATCAAATCCCCTCTTGCTCTCCTTCTCTCTAGGGAGTGGAGATTAAGACGTTTTAACCTATCTTTGTAGGGTAAATTTCTCAGCCCCTGAATCATCTTGGTCATTCTTCTCTGGACTGCCTCCAAGGAGCCTATATCTTTCCTATAATAAGGGGACCAAAACTGAGCTGCATAATCTAAGTGGGGTCTTACTAGCGCTAAATACAACCTCAGAATGACCTCAGAACACCTATTTGTCACACACCTACTAATAAATCCCATTATCTTGTTGGCTCTATTTCTAGCTATAAATACACTCATAATGCTACACTTGTGACTCCACCACCACAACAATAACAAGGTTTTCACTACCACAAACTTGCCTTAGCTATTATAAGTAAAGAAAATGAGCAGTAATCTGTAGAAACATCCATCTATACTGGTAGATAATTATTATCTGCTACTGTGTACTACTATAAAATTTACCTACTGTGCATCCGGCCGAGACTAGAAGGGAAGCAATTCACATCCTGTACATTATCTACATCATTTGATTAACCATTTCTATTTATAATGTGTAGCTATGTTACCTGCGTTGCCATGGTGTGGTTAATGAAATATTTAGTAGATATGAGGTAGGATTTTTTGGTGGGTAACGTGGAATAGACGGACGGACAGCCTCGTTTGATATGAGTAGAAAGGGTTAATTAGTGGTGGTGAGGTATTTGTCTTTTTGTGGATTCTTAGTTCTGATCAAAGATTCTTTATAGAGTCCTTGATTCTAATAGTGATGATATAGTGATGATAGGATACTCGAGACCAAACAGGGAAATACATATTGTTACGGCACCCACCTTTTTACTCACTTCGGTGGGTGTCACCAACAATATAGATGATACATATAGATGTGTTCAAATAGGTGAGTTTCTCTTTGTTATCGAATGCATAGTTTCCCTGTGTTTTCAAATAGAGTTTACCTGTGTTTACGAATAACTGTATATCCCTGTTTTCGAATAACTGAATTTATTTCCCTGTTTTCAAATACGTAAGTTTCCCTGTGTTTTCGCTCAGTTCTCTTATTGTTAGTATCTATTTCTGGCTTCATTAATTTCATATTATAACACCGTAACTACCCATGTATTTTGTGTTGCACGGTGCCCTTTTATGCATGAATTGTATGTAATATATGGAATAGGTCCTAAGATACTACAGTGGGCACAGGAGTGAGTAGAAGCTTTGCAAAACTTAACAGGATCAAGATGTGTTAGGAGTGTTGTATGTAGACTTTGCTGATGCTCTTTTACTTATCACGGAAATAACACTAATTGGTGCAATCACTTGAGGTTAGAGATGTTTGTGTCTTCTCCAGATTGGACGTAAGGTTGGTGGATAAAATGTGTTGGTTAAAAACAGTTGTAAATGGATCAGGACTTTCGTGTGTGTAGTGATAGAAGTCCAGATGGCATGAGTGAGGAGAGGAGGCCAGCCATAGGTGGAAACTACGTGTGCACATAGAGTGGTTGTCTTATATTGTTGTGTATTTCCTGTGGGAACTCAGCTGTTGTTGAGGAATGTGAAAAATGCGTGGGGAGTGTTAGTGAACAGACTGCTACCACCAAGGCTAAGTGTGTGTGTGTAGGTGGTGATTATGTGTTATTTTTCATCTCGTTTTGCTATATCTACTACCTGTTTACTATTACGTTGGACAATTTGATTTCCATTGTGCATTTTACGGTATGTTTTGTGGTCAGTATACTGTTTAAATGTATGGGTCAAAGACTGTGCGGAAATAATGGTGACGATTATAATAGCTTGTCTAGTGCCGTGCCTGAAGACTTAATAGACTATTGCTGTGTTAATTGTATTTGCTCAAAGTTACTAGGTCAGTTTTGTGTTACTAGATTATTGACAAGTGTGTTCTAGAGCTTGACAATACATTTGAATTTGCAGTGCATTATAAAAGTAAGAAGATAGTGGTTAAGGAAACGAATCTTTACTCAATATATAATCATAGTTTGCTTCCTCCATTAATTTGTTTGCTCGTTAAACATTGGTTCTACTTACCTAACCATAATCTCATGCGACTTATATTCTCCCCACTAGCACATATAGTCTCCTTACTGTCAATTATTAAAATCTTATTTGCTACGTAAAGTCTCCTGACTACCACGTACAATCTCCTAATGGTCTAAAGAGTTAATGGCTTGGTTAATATTCCGCAGGAGTTTGCAGTGTGTATAGGCGTTACAACTTATCAATACTATATTATTTATGGCAACCTGCGGAATATTAATTAAGGTTAATTTCCAAATTGAACTTAACGCCACATATAACCTAATCGACATTCATTATCAGTTGATTTTCATAATACTATTACTTCCTATCATGTGAAGTAAATGTGCTTTCCCACAGAGTAGCAGCACATTTAACCTAACCTACTCTAACCAAACCTAACCTTTCCCACAGAGTAACAGGGAGAGCATCTGTGCCATGACGTAGCCATGACCTCGCACCAGGAACACCAGCAAGCCAAATCCACCCAGCATCACTCCTCAACAAAGGACAGAAGCTTCATTGCACCCCAACACAACCCTCTCTGCAAGAATAAACGTATGTGTGCCCAAAATTTATGAACATACACGAGCAAAAAATATACATATACTGTATACTGGGATTTGGGTAAAGCATTTATATTTATCAATCCCCCTTTCCGTTAATCATCCTAATATGTGTTTCTTCCTTGGGACAGATTGTGGTCACAGTTACAGCGGCAGTGAAACAGATGTAAGCACCTCCACTGAAAATCTGAGCCCGGAGGAACGTTATGCCCTAGAGCACACTCAGCGACAGGAGCCTCAAGGCCAGGAGAATGTTAGCAGCACTGCCAGCACCATGGCCAACACGCAAGCAAACGACTCATTGATAAGTGGGGCATCAAGCATGTCCAATCACAGATCCAATGAGTAAGTGTCCCATTAACAGTGAATGAGAACCTTATTTCCTTATTAATCCATAATTGTACTTCCATATTTATTCCTCTTAGGATGTATTTTTCTTAAAGATACGTCGAAAAATTGCAATGTATCGTATAAGATTATTTCTAAATCCTACCCTACACTAAATGGGTAAAAGAGATCAGATTACAAAGAGTAGAATTAGTGTTGTTTACTTCACTACTCTCCATTGTTTTCCAGTTGCAACGCCTCTATCAGTAGCAGCACGAACACCCTCATAATTCACAACTCTGTTAACGATGACTCTTGGCACTATCGATGGGGCCTTGGTGGATACTCAGGCTCAGGCAGGAAGTCTATGTGAGTATTACAAGTTAAAAGAAGATTATTCATTATATTGATAACACAGCAGTTAGACCGACACTCATAATTATAGTTTAATGAGGCTATGTATTTTTTAGGTCTGCAAGTCTCCTGGATGACCAAGACACTGGACCTTCACAATACAACAGTCAAGCTCATCAACTCAACATGGAATCTCTCAAACTTAACTCTTCACTACTCAACCGACCGCTCATCGACTCACCCGCTGCTAAATCAAACATCCTCTCTTCTACATTACTTAACTCCTCACTCCTTGATTCATCTATACCGTCTCAAAAAACACATGTGCCTTACTTAAACCACAGCAGCATTCCCGGCTCCCCAAAGCTGTCTTCCCGTGCATCTATGAATTACCAAACCTCAACCGACTTACCAGATATTCCCTCTTCATATCTAGATCAGTCCGAGGTTCTGAAACACCTTTTGAGACGAGAGGGAAAAGGGAGTGGATGCAGCGACCAAAGTGCATCAAGCTCAAACAGCGGCATCAACTCGATCATGGAGAATGGAAGCACAATGATGACCAGAGATTTATCACAAGCTCCTTTATATTTTAGAGATTTAGATTCTAGTGGAAGTTTTGATATGTTGAACTTACCTCCTCCTCCTGCTTATCCCATGTGGCGGACAAAGCAGTCAGAGAAGTTAGAGGGACAAGGGGAGTCGGGAACACATTTAGTTGAAAAGTCCAGCTTGTCGAAGTCACAACCCGATTTGACGAAGATTAATAATACCAAAGATGCTTCTAGTCCCAAGGAGCTGCTAAGTCAGAGGTATGATGAATGTATGATGAATTAATGACATATATAATTAGTTATAGTTAGATTCAAGAGGTCAAAATTATGGAATGACTGATAATTTTTGTAATTACATAGTTTTCTGACAATTTCTCTTTGAATGGGAATTGTATTTATAATTATAGTTTAATATCAAGTTGGTAAAAATATTGCAAGTAATGGTATGTTGTATTGCAGAGTTGTATCAGGACAGACTGATTATGCAGACAGTCCCATGCAGGAAGTGGCTGATATATTGGCTCAGGAAAACAGTGCCTTAAAGATGGAAGTGGATTTGTATCATAGGAAAGTTGCCAAGCTTCAAAGGGTAAGTGTGTGTGTGTGTGTGTGTGTGTGTAAGAAATTTTAACATCTCCAATATGTGCAAGTATTACACATTTTGCATTTGTTGTCTTTTCATAAAAATCATAGTCTCATGATTTATTTGTTACAGTGCATAACATGAAGCTTATTTAACCTCAGCCTCTCATCATAGATTACCATAGCAAAGATGATGCTAAATGTCAAGTAATTCATCTATCAACGGAAACTGGTTGATATAAATTAACCTATCCAGTGTACATGTATACTTTTAGCATTAATGTCTAATAGCAATTTTTTCTTCCTCAGTTTGAGATGGAGATTATAAAGGTACACGATGCCCACCAGGCGTTGGTGAGGTCCTCTGAGCGTAGGGAACAGCTGGAGAGGCTGGCTCGGCACAAGCTGCATGCTGAGGTGAAGCGGCTGACAGAGCTGAACGCTGACCTCAAGGACCAAGTGGATGTCCTCAGCACTCAGATTGCCAACCGTCCCCTATCGAGTGAAAGCAATGATGGTCTACGCAAGGAATTGAATAAAAGAGATGTTTTTATAGCTCAGCTCATATCACAAAGTATGTTACCTGATTCCTTGTTGAGTTTGGTTTGTTATAATTGCTATTTTTGATTAATGCTTGCCTATTAGTAGTTTATAATGCCTTTAGTAATGTAATCTAATGTATAATTTGTAATCTGGTCTATTGTTCTTGTCTATACACTATACACTATGCTCTTGCACTCTCCATCTTTATCTTCCATCTATTTAAGTATTCCATCTCACCTTTTACAGCATAGCATTAACTTTTGTACCTCTTTGTCATCTAATTCCTCCCATTCTTTAAGTAGAGAATGAGAGGATTAGAGCATGCAAGGAAGGAGTGTAAGGATAGGAATAAATATAGGCTACTCTGGCATCATATATAAATAAAGTAATAGCTGTACTGTGTTTCAGATAAAGAGCTGATTGCTGCAAAGGAACGACAGGAAATTGAGTTGACGGCACAGAAACAAACTCTTAATGAACAGCGCTCACACATAGACATTCTGGATTCTGCCTTAACGAATGCTCAGGCGAATGTTGTGAAGTTGGAGGAAGAGGTATGTTTAATGTTGATGTTGGTCTGTTATATATGTGTGTATGTTTGTTGGTGTATGAGTGTTATGTGCGTGAGTGATTTACATATTCGTGTATGGCCATACCGTCCCAGTTTTTTAGTATATCTACATAAAAAATAAGGAAGTTTGTGGTCTTGAATGTCCTAAAGAAAGTTTGTATTTTTTCTACAGTTGCGAAAAAAACAGAATATCGTGGAGCAAGCAGGACAACTGAAGCGTTTTATAGTGTCCCTTCAGTTGGCTGCGGACAAGAGGGAACAGTCAGAGAAGAATTTACGGTATAAATTAGAAAAAGAGGTGGAAGCACTACGTCTTGGATCAAAACAGGTGAGATATCGTGGCGCTTATTCTTGTGAGAGTTATAGTTGTGTAAAATTTATTGGTTTTAATCTTTTAATCTCTATTGGGAGTATTGCAGATTTTTGAGAAGTACAGTTTTTGTGTTATCAATTACGTAATTATATTCAGCAAGTTCATTCATTCATTAACTTAGATGAAATTGAGGTCAAAATATTATGTCCTGTAGAAAAATAATGAGTTTTATTGACGTATTTCAGGAAGACCCAGGTAGCAGGATAAGCGACTTGCAAAGAGAACTCCGAGAGAAGGAGGAAAAGATTATGATCCTGGAGGGTGAGGTGACCAAGTGGGAGCAGCGGTACCTTCAAGAGTCTGCTATGAGGCAGCTGGCCATCGATGCTGCGTCCATGCCTAAGTAAGTGTTAAGGGCTTGTCTCTCTATAATCAACCATTCATATTATACTTGTAATGGCACCACTTGTAACACTGGCCATCACCCTTGTTAGATGTGATGCATTATCTTTTCTCCTTTTTGACTATGTATGTAAATTTTTTATATACAACTGAAGAATACAGGCTATACAGGATGAAGAAAACAGATGGTAAGTGTTAGGTGCACAGGAGCTGGCTTGTGTAGGTCAACTGGCCTTTTGTAGCCTCCTTATTTTCTTATGTTCTTATCTTCTTAACTTTGTCTTATATCAAAATTTCGGCTAAATTGAGCATCCACTCTTTCCTCATTTCCTTGCATTTTAGGTATGGTTTCACTAGGGTTTTAAATGTTAATAAAAAGTCATGGTTTCAGGGACAGCAAAATAGCTGCGTTGGAGAAGAGCAACCACGAAAGCGAACGTTCCTTCAGTCAAGCCAAGTTAGATAAGCTACGCCAGATGGAGGAGATTCACAACATGAGCAAGAAACAAGCGGAGTATGAAGCAAGGTGAGTTCAACGAAGACTCCATGGTACAAATATTCAAAGAAATTTAGTTATTGTAGTTATGGTGTTGTAGATAGATAAATATGGTGTTGTCATGAATTTGTTAAGTTTATAACAAGAGCTTAGAGTAGATTAGATTTTATTTAAATGATATGACTCATGTTTTGATAGCTTTTGAATAATATTGCTTTTCAGAAATCGAGAATTGGAAAGCCATATAGCAGAACGAGATGCAATGATCAGGGTTTTGCAGAGACGAGTTGAAGAGAAAGAGGTTTTGTATCAAAAAGCTCTCATGAGAACAACACTTACCAGCGGAAAAAGGTTAGTGTGAATTGAAAAAAATGTTATTGTTCACCCCATAACAGGAAAGGGTCAAGGTTCATCGCATAAGTCAGGTGGAGGTCATTCGGGTTAATTTTCCATCATACCAAAAACCTCATTTACATAATAACTAACTTGTATGGATGTGGGTTGAGGTCTCACGCTAAACAGTTATTATTTCCAAGTACTTTATTTCTTTATTTCCAACACACCTGGGAATCTTGGACAAAACTTACTCTATTTACTTTTCAGTTTGGATTACCAGAACAACAGCAGCAGTTTGGTTCACAGCACACAGGGATCCACAGTACACTCCCACAGCAGCAGTGGGCTGGGTTCTGCTGGGGTTGGCTCCAGCGCCCCAGGTACTCCCAGGCGTGATGAAGAGCTTGGTGAAATACTCCTGTAGTAAAAAGGAGAGGCAGGAATATTGCAGGCTTTTAATGTTGCAGACTGTGAGCTTATGATCATCAGAGTAGAGAATATCCTGGTACTGATTTTTATTATCAGTATTATTTCAAACAGAGATATTTGATACCTGAGACGAGCATTCATATTGAAATAGTCATCTGTGATTGTGTACATTTGATGTCATACATATACGTACACCAAGCTATTCATGGCTAAGAGAAAGAAATAATGAACTAACTGGCACAAAGCTTTCCCAAGTGAATGTCACACCTTACCTCAGTACACTAATTGAGGTTATGTGTTGTGTGGATTAATGATGTCGATGTGTGTTCAATGTTTAGTCCATTGTTGTGTTACTGCTGCATGTTATGTTGTTATTTATGGCCCGTCCCCTCAAGAACCATCTGTTGTGCATCTGCTTAATGTTTTGTGACTTGTGAGCAGAATGTATGTTGTCCATCTGCCTGCTGTCTGCCCACTTAACTGCCTGCCTGCCTGCCTGTTCACCCACATAAACATCCTTTGAATGTCGTAGGTGAGGCATTCAACACTTCTTTTGTGTGTTTTGTTTAGGTAGTTGTTGCAGCTGTTATAATTTCAGTATAGTTTTTTTTTTTATTAAATGTTGTTTGCTTGTGTTTAGACTAAATTTGTCTTTTTTCTTGTATTTGTCAGTTTTTTCTTTTGATACATGCTTGTGAAGAATTATTCTGCTTTATTTATTTGTTTATGTATTTATAATTTGCTTCAATTTGCCATATGCGTATCTAATGATCATGTTCCTTACTCCTCATTACCCTGCTTTAGTAATTTGCATGTATAAATTTACTATTTTGTACACAGTATACACACATACGTTATGTATGGTGACTTTAAAACACAAAATACAGCACTTGTCAAGTTGCTCAAATGTAGACCCAAATAACCTTACTACATATTTAACTTTAACAAATTAACGAATATAGACATGTGTGTATTTCATAGTTATTTATTTAACATCAGGCGCTACTTCTTATCTCATATTGTTTTTTTTATAATAATATTACATCCACTTTTAAACAGATATGATTTAAGATATGACACAAGTTATCTTAAGTGAATATTTCTATCTGTTAGTGATTGCAGGTTTATTATGATTCAAAAGTGTCTATTTTCTATTAGTTAATTGAGATCTCCCATACTGCTAGTGACTCTGGGACAAGACCTGCACTGCATTGGCTCAGTTGGCCGGTCACGAGAGCCTGGCATTGATAGAAGGAGAATGGATAATAACGAGGATGGAAGCCAGTCGGTAATGGCTGGAATGAACTCCGAGTCTCCAGGTTCTGATGATTTACTCCTGGATAATGAAGATCCTATGCTTGGAAAGGTGGGTGAGACGTTAAGTACTAGTTAAGAGTGTGTTTTATGCTTCATGAATTAAAAGCGATACCTGATTTGACCATATAATTTATCGTGAGGAAAAGCAACTCATGAAAGTAATTTTTTATGTTATAATTTGATGCTTTTTTAAAAATGTATAATGTTTTGTATGTTTGACTAATTGAGCCTTTTTTTTGTACTTCTAATCTCTCGTCTCTCTTTAAACACTTTCTCTGCTGTTGCTGTTGTCATTGCAAGCCCTTCTTTTTAGATGACCTATTGTTTTCATTTTTCCTGGCCAGAACGTACATTAGTGAACCTTAGTAGAAAGTAGAACGCAGATAGAGCTTCAATGTAGCGGGGATTCAAATTCTTTAATGCATTTATTGTACCACCAAGTAAATCAATAATTGAGTAGTTTTTTTCCGTAATGATTGATCTTGATGTAAAGTAAAGTAAAGTAAATTACTATTTAGAGTTTTCTTTTAGCAACGGGATGATGTGGAAGTCTTTAAATCTTATAGTTAATTGGTCCTGCTGAGGATTATATGATATCTACCTTTAATGGACATTTTCAGTAATGGTTTTAAGTAGAAGTAGTAGTTGCCTTTTTGAAGAAGTAGTTGTTGTTGTTCCTGCTTTGGGAGTAGTATTAGAAGTAGATGGCTTAAAGGTTTTAGCTTAAACTATTTCTTGGCGGTTGGTAAAGGACTTATGTAGTTAAAATTTGGTCAAAAATATCAAAATGTTATGAGAAAGTATATGCGAAATAAGATAAAGATTTATAGATAATTAAAAAAAATATATAAAGTTGAATGGCGATTAAATAAATAAACGGGTAACTTTTATCCTACACGAGTAAATAAAATATCGTAGCAGTCAAGAAGAGAATAGTTATGACCGAGATTGGCCATTTACCCTCCTACTGTCAGCTTTCTGGTGGTGACACAAAATATTTCATTGCAGCTGCGTGTGGTGTGTTTTCCAGGATTGGTTAATACAAGCCCTGCAGCTGGAGAAGGCTCGGTTTCCCAGTCACTATTGGCGGGTGTAGAGATGCATCCGTCACTGCTGCAGCCGGGTCAGCATCCAAGTGATATGTCCCTCCAAGGTCACAATAATGGTCCTGAGCCTACAAGTGCTATACAGACCAATTCTTATAATGACCTCTCTGGCCTTTCTCATACATTATATGATCCTCCGCCTGCCTATGCTGCTGAAACCTCACCTCTGATTCCTTTAAATACGGCACAATCACAAAATCCAGTCAGTCATTCTCGAGGTGCTCCGCCACCTTACCACGGCCACCATGCGGTCCTCCCACAGCAGGTTGCCAATACTGGACTACAGTCACATTCTTTTTATCCCTTGGAACATGCATCCAATCCTTTACTATCGGATAATTCGTCTATTCATGTGAAACGGGAAATTATATCTCCCAGTACTCCCAACCTGTCTATAGATGTGCCATTACCCAGGCCTGCCATATGCCGCACTGCACATCACCCAACTGTTGCATGTAGGAAGTGCAATAGTGTACGCAGTAGCAATAGACACAATGCTGCCATTCTAGTGCGTCGGGCTAATTCAAGTGTCGGACATGGCTACCGGAACTCTGCAACCATGTCAGCGTGTCAGGCGGAGATGGACACAGACGACACACCAAGTATATTAGCTCGCCTTAGAAAGGAATGGGAAATGGGAAATATACCATCGTTTGAGAGCACAGCAAATGAGGTTGAATCACCTTCCCACACTATTTCAAAGAATCGTCCTGCAGAATCCAAACACGAAAAGGAAAGTGCCGCTGATGTTAAAGAATACTCAACATGTCAACAACAACAAGGATCTTCAGCAAATGTGAAAGGGAAACCAACACAATCAAGTGACTTTAAAGATGATCAACCACCAGAATATCAGAAAAATGAAGGTAGGCCATCACATCCCAGAGACAAGTTAATGAAAGGTAAGTCCCTTCAACAAGATCCAGCAACATCCATGGGTCACACAGGACAAGAGGGAACCTTAATTAAATCCAGATCATTGCCATCTAGTGACACCAGTGCACCACCTTTGGCTTCACTTACAACCAAACTCAATTTGTCCAACAGAATACAAAACCTTTTCACATCCCCATCACAAGGGTCAGCCTGTTCAGTCCAGACTACAGATAATAAAAACTCTGACAGAGATTATCTTAATAACAAAGTTAATGAAGAACGTGTTAGTAAGAAAAATGATATTAATTATTTCAATAATAATCAAGAAAATAGAACCGAACTCATAATTTTAGAAGATGCAGATAAACTTAAAACTTCAAAGGATATTACAAAACCACTTCAGGATGTTATCTGATATTTGATCCACATTTGGATTTTGTGACAGAATCTTATGGAGTATGTTCTCCCAGAGAGATATGAATCTCATTGCTCATAACTCCTATTAAATGAAGTTACTGAGTTACACTTCATGAGGACAACCTGTGATGGAGTATTTCAACTCACGGGTTACAATTGCAGGTTCTGATAACAATAATTATTTTTTCATTATTATTTCCATGAAAAGTTGCTTTCTTTTCATGTAACTTGCAGCTTTTAGAAGGATGATGAAATCCTTCAACACAAAGCTTGATAGATATCAGCCGGAGGTGTTGGAAGGTGTTGGGTGTAGTGATGGAACAGTCCGTCCTGTAACAGTTTTTATAAAAGGTTTCACAATCTGTAAACATCTGGAAAACCACAACAATCAATGTTAGCAATCACGAGTTTGTTTAAGCGAAGGGAATATGAGAATTGTGTATGGGAGTGGATCATGAAGGCTAGCAGTGTTCTTATTTGGGTTGTTGCTCAATTTACACTTTAGACAAAAGTATTTCCATAGTATATTAACCTTTAATCAAAGAACTCAGTCACTTGAGCGAACATTAGTTTAAAGCTTCAAGTGACACTTCCCTTTAGTTGCTGGGTGTGATGTGTTAGTAATTTACCAGAAATTTTCTTGACTACATAAACTTGACATATTTTTGTCGTCATGCAAATCTCTGGACCATATTTTTTTCTGCTGCAGAACTTGAGGTAATGAAGAGCCTGTAGAGGGATCAAAGACTTAATGTAATGGTTCCTAATACAAACTGGTCACCACTGTGGTTAAAAGCTTTTAGTATTTAGCAATGTGCCAATATTATGTGATGGATTTGTTCTGGTTGGTAAATAAGCTGCCAATACCTCGAGGTGATGCGACTTGGTTATAAATTGCCAAGTTCTCTTCATAAATGCAATGTCTGGCTGGCAGAGCATTGGCTGACCTGCCTCAGTTGTAATAGTGGAACTGGACTTGTCTTTGCTGTTTAAACACATAGAACATCATGTTATATTTTCTCTCGTACATCAGGTTAAATGCTTGAGTGTTCTGTCTTGGAACCACAACAATCAGGGTTATGACACCACTCATAAGTGCAAGTTCAGGAATATGTTTAAACTATATAATGTATATCATTATCATTCTCTCTCTCTTTCCTCTCTCTTTCTCTTTATCTATCTATCTCCAGGTGTACATAACCTGGGTTCTTATTTCGTCATGGCAATTCTTTGGCGTACATAAGTTTGGTTTGTTTCCCTTCATGGAAGTTGCAGCTCATCGTAGTTGAAAGTCTGAGATGATAATTGTATTGAAGGGAACAATACATGTTTTGACATTGGTATATTTTACCATTATGAATATCTGCATAAATATTTAGTTTTTTTAATGTATACAAGCTTACCCAGAACTACTCAATTTGCCCATCCATGACCAGTATTAAAATACATGTTATTCAAAAGAAATATTATTTCTTAATGTACATTGTTCATCTTATAACGAAAACAAAGTGATAAGCTAATTAGTATTAAAAGAATACATTTACTAAAGGTGCAGCATTGGAAGGTAATGGTCATGCCTTTAGTGGAAGACTCAGTAAGTTGACCAGGTTGTCCTTTCACAGCTTTATAGTCACTCCATAGTTTGTTTACTCTTCTTGAATGGAATTGAAAACTGAAGTGTAGCAATCTGTAATGACTCAAGGAACAGTGTGTCCTAAACTATCACTGTCCCTTCCTGTTGGACTAGAGTGAAGGAACTACGGTGTGGCTGTACTATAGCTGATGTTAAAAAGGCATCAAGATTATGGTTTACAATTCTAGACTGTGATGGCGAGGCACCTAAATGTATGTCAGAGCTGGCCTCTGTATTTGACTTAGTCTTCGGACTTCATATTATCATTTAATGTCTTATCTATGGAGTGAGGTTACAGTTTTATGACTGTACATGTGCTCCATATCTTTGCTGCATTGCCTCAATATATTTACCTTAGCATTTTGTTTGGACTTCACTGAATGGTGATCAATTGCTTAGTAATATTAGATCTGAAATATCCCTTCTTATTCTTTCTGAACAGCAATACCAAATTACATTGTCTGTATTGAATGGAAGACTCAATTGCTTTCCAGACCAGTGTGTCATTTTGTTGGTCGTGTAGTGGAAGCGTATTTACTCAAGTGCTATTTGTATAAAGTGTATATTTGATGGCGGAATTTTTTCTTGGAACAGTTTTGTAGTCACCCGAATGAACAAAGTAGCAGACATTGGATATTTTTAACCAATATTTGGTTTTCATGGCACAGAAAATAAGTTACATTGTTCATATTTGACATAGAAATTGCCTTATAATAAAATATACAAGATTGGAAGTATTACTGAATAAATCTTAGATGGGCAATTGATAAAAAGAAAAACTAATCATATATAAATAAATCAGAAATAAAACTGTCAAAAGTTTGAATATTATCTGTGCCATGAAAGATTGATTTACACTGAAAAAAATACAACACGTCAAGGCAAGCAATGTTTTTAATGCTGCCACATCATTACATCTACATCAAATATTTTTATATGTTAGTTTTGATGTGCTTCCTTGCGTTTGCTACTACTTACGTCATGTCAAGTATTGGAGTTAGCATAATATTTCATGGGTTAGTTAGTCATGTCATCATCTCAGTGTATATATATATCCATCCAAACTATTCTGAATATAATTGTACTTGATCCATGGTATAAAGTATTAGTTTAACTTGTAATTTATATTGTTTATGCTAGTATGCTTTAGATAGATTATTGGTTTTAAATTAATTCATCTGTAATATTGCTAAAAAGTTTATTGATATACCTGCCTTGTGATGCTTTTTTGTTTATGCATTACATGTAGCCATACCGAGTGCCTTCTTAACCAGCGTGCGGTGACGGAAAGATAACCGAGACCGCCAGCTGAAAAGTGTACGAGAATAAGGTCACAATTAGCATAGGAATATTTAATTTTGTGATGGGAAAAGTCTTTGTAAATTAAATTATTAGTTTAAATGACCAATTCAATATTTTTCAACAATGAATTAAATTGTAAATATCTGAAAAAATGTTTAAAGATATATAAAAACACTAGTATATTTTTATAATGCACAAAATTAGGATCTTAAGAGTGTGAATATATTGTAACATCTCAGTGGATCATATATTTTTCGGAGACATTATTCCCGTGCAAAGATGTGATTAGTGTAACAGTTGAAGACATGAAGTGTTGTATGATGAAGGTAATGAGGTAGTACCATGGATCTTGTATACTGCATCCTCATAGGTAATACTGGTAGTGGTATCATGCTTGTCCCTTGTTTGAAATGTTGAAAGTACTTGTTTTTGTGCCATATCACGGAAGAATGTGCGTGTGTGTGTGTGTGAAAATTTTTTTTAATGTAATTTCAGTTCAGTTTGAAGGCACAATCATTGTTTTAAAATTTATCATAAACTCCCATGATCTTTAATGTGAATGCAGAATAATTTGTATCACTGAAGACTGTTCTCGTGATAAATGGTGCTTTTTATTGCATAGTACTCTGCTTGTTATGAAGCTTTGTGTGCTATGGATTCAAATTTATTATTGAGCTTAACTAATTTTAGATAACTGTATCTTTCTACTTATTAATGTGAAAATGATTACTCAGAAAATATGGTTTGGACACTAATCTCCCATTTTGCATGAACGTTACATTTTTATATTATTAATGTAGTATTTGAAGCAATTAGTATTACATTTATGTGTGCATTATTGTTAGTTCATGCAAAGTGTAAGATTTGTGTCTGTTAACAGTCCACAATATGTGCTTTACTTATCATTAATGCAAGAAATAACTACTGATACTCCTGTTTCTCTTACTACTACAACTACTGCTGATGCTACTTCTACTATTAGTTCCATTATTGTAACTTCTTTGCTATACGTTGGCCCTCTCTTATCCTGTCTGATTGTTGCCAGATAGTAGCAATACAATTTCAAGAAAACAACTAAGTGAAATGTGCAGAATCTTCATGGATGCAGAGGGCTCGTGTCTACATTGTGACGTCTCGTACTATTTTGTCTTGACCGGAAAATAACCTGCAGCTCTTTGTCGTGTGGGTCTTTTATTAACTCATTGTATTTATCCACTATATAGTTTTAGTGTAAAAATGGACGGTGTACAAATGTACCAGGTGCTAGTTATCCATTTTAATGCTATAATGTCACAGGGCGAGATGGAGGATCTTGTGCCGTGGCGTTGGAAATTTTAGATAGATAGCGTGTCACAAATATTCCCTGTGACATTCTCTTGGATTTTGGGTCTGTGGGGTTTTGGATAAGCGAGGGTCAGCAATTACCAACTGAAACTGTATCTTGTGTTAATCTTACCCAGCTGTATGTAATGTTAAGAAGTATTTTTTATAATTTTGCTATAATTATGATTTACATGAAATTATTTGTTTTTTCTTGTAATTCTATATTATTTTGATCAGTATTGTTTTCGCTTTGGTAAATGCTGACATTATGCAGTCTTATTAAGTCATATTTGTGGGACTGTGTGTTTATCTCACTTCTGTTGGAATAGTCTTGAAACCAAAGATAACTGATTAGTGAATCTCAATACTTTTTTTTTCTTTCTTTTCATGAGTAGAGGTAAATATGATCTGCAGATTATTAAATTATCAGTTATTGGTTGGACCTAATATATCACGGTTGGAAAGAAGACGTGATGTAATATTGTCTTCCTTGCCTCTGCAGCTGTATCAAGTGTAAATAAAATTATATATACTTATGAATGAAGGATGTTTTTTTTTACTATTATCAACATCATTCATACTCATACTTGGAAAAACTGAAGAATACCTAACGTAAGAATATGTAGGGCAATTTTTACCATGCAAAATTTAGCGGAATAAAAAAAAAATACAACAGCCTTACTGTTCAGAAATATAAGCAGAAAACATGGAAACAATCAGGAAAAGAAAACTAGCCATAATAAACCATAGGAAAAATAAATTAGTAACATATTTTGGCTCCGTTACAAAGACGAGATTCACAACAAAAACAAAACAAAATACAAAATTACAAACATTGAATCGTAGCTGGACACTCCTACTCCACGTGTTTCTGGCTCAAAAAACACACACACCTCAAGTAAAGGTAAGTTAATCCCTTATACAGTCATATATTAATGTGCTGATATGAAAAAAAAGTAAATAATAGACCAGATAATGTGAGAAAGCCATATAAATAGGCGGTGAAGTTGACATTCCGTTACATTCTTCATCAGGCTCTCACCTTCGTTTCCTATTACACTCAGAATATCACCACATCGCAAAATTACGTTAAATCATATAGTAAAAATGATATATTAGATGATTAAGTATTATTTATATATTTAAGCAGCGAGATTAACATTCCGTCAGACTTATCTGTCGTTTCTTATTACACTGCATTGATATATTACATTATCAACTATTATCTACATTTCCTTTTATTTTATCCACAGTATTTGATGAGGTGTTTGGTGGCAAGTAATGGGAGTGTGGATGGAGGGTGTCAAGACGTGTGGAGGTGGAGGTGGAGGCGGTGATGTCTTGGTGGAACAGGAAGTGGCGGTACAGGTGGTGGAGGCTGGTGCTGCTGTCGCCTCTGCTACTAGACGCTCACTTAAGTTACTGGTGGAGCTGCGTCTTAAACCTTCAGCTCCGTCTAAGGTATTGGAAAGTTACTCTCTTACTCTATGTTTCTCATTCCCTCTTACTCTTCTCTGTTCCTCCATTCCCTCTTACTCCCTGTTCCTTCATTCCCTCTTACTATTCTCTATTACTCTCTTACTCCCTGTTCCTCCATTCACGGGTAAATCTAGATAAATTATGAATGGAATATATTTGAATTGTGAAATATAGTTAATTATTATGTATAGTTTATGTCTTATGTGTATTATGATATTATACTTAATGGATATGCAAAGTCATTTATCTAATTATGTTTACTCTTCATCAAAAAAAATATCATCATCTGTAGATTGAGCTGTGTTACCTAACTTCCCTTAAAGCTATGTTATTTCTTCCTACCTATAACTTAATTCCATATTCATGAGTAAGTTTCTGATACATACTTTTATTACTACACCAGAAAATTATATCACCTAATTTTTTATATCTCAGGAGCTTCTTGTGCGGCTGACGGATGAGCAGGACCCGTTTGTGCTGCTGTCCTGTGTGGTGCGGGAGGAGGACTACCACACCTTGCGGCTAAGACAGGGGCTACTCGTTGATTTTAGTGCATTTCCGCATAAATTTGTTGAGTTGGTGAGCTCGTGTATTCAGGAATCAAGCAAGGAATCGCCGAGGTGGGTATAAGTTTTTTTTATATTATCTTGTCTTGTTTTATATTCGTAGATTTTTTATATGATATTAGGTTAATCATATTCGTAGATTTTTTATATGATATGAGGTTATGTAGATTATGCGATTTATTTCTACCAATCAGCCACTAATAAAAAAAATAAAAGAGAGATAAGTGTGTATCATATTTGCTTCTCTTGTTTATTATTCTTCACTTTCATTACTGTAGGTTTATGCTTGTCCTGCGTTACTCTGAGGATGGCGGAGGCAGCGGAGCGACTCTTGAGGTGATCGAGGTGAACATCTTCAAACACCTTTGTCACCTGGCCTTGACACTCACACCTGCATCCACTCAGCTCAAACTCACCTACCTGGCTGATTGTTGTAAAGTGTTGAAGGTAAACTTAACTATATTTGTATGGTAAAGACATCAGTAAATCCTACAGAGCATCAGAGCCATACAGAAGATAGCCTACAGGTGCTAGAGGCCATGACATTAAAATTGGTCACTGGTCTATCAGCCTCACTAAGAATATTAACCAGCAATTCCATAGTTCATCTCTTGCTATTTTCTTGTGTATAATCGTTTTTATAGTTGCCACACACTGCATATAGTTGTGTTTATATATGATTCCCAACGCACAGGGCAAGGTGACAGCAAAGGAGAGAGAGGCGTCAGAAAATGAACATCAGTTACGACAGGAGGTGCGGCACACACATGAACTGTTGAGCAAGTCTTCCAGGGAGTTGGAGCAGCTGCGTGCTGAGCTGAACCACCAGGCAGCTGCATCGTCAGAGAAACAGGCGCAGCTGATGAGCCAGGAAAAGGATAGGATATTAAAGGTGAGTGAATGTCATTTTCTTCCGAGTTATTTGTAGAAAAAATGGTCTTGTGATTTCTATTTGACAAGATTGATTAACAGGATTTTTTTGTATATAGCTAAATTGATTTGAATTGTATTAGTAATCCCAGGTAAAGGTAATTTGGTTCAGTGGTGGAAAGAGAAATTAAAGTTGTGTCATATTCCTCCTCTTAGATGCAGAGTGATGCGGACAGGAAAGCTGATCGTGAGCGCAGGGAGCTTGAGGGTCGACTCAACCAACACATTGAACACTTGCAGGCTAAAGTCACTTTATTAACCTCACAAAACAGTGAACTCTCAGAGAAAAAACACAGAGCGGAAAGCAGTGCAAGGTAAGGAATGAAATGAATTTGTAATGTGATTATATATTATTTTGTTCAGTGTTTTAATTTCTTATGTGTATTTGTCATTGGTTAAGATTAATGAGGTGATGAAAATAGATATGAGTAATGATATAAGGATTTCTATATTGTACTGTTCTTCCCAGGGAGTTGCGAGCAAGATTACAAAGTTCTGAAGGAGACTTGGAGAGGTGTCGGCAAGAACTTTCACATACGAAGAAGCAAAATTCTCGTGTTGAACAAGATAATCATTCCAAGACTAACAAAAGTAAGTGAAGCATTTCAATATTGTGGCTAGTGTACATTTTTTAATACTCTCTTTGAGAACTCAGTTAAAAGATTTGTTACAACTTTTCTCCTTCCATTCTTGTGAGATAATAGAAAATTGATGTAGAAAAATTCAATTGTAACCAAATATATGTAGTTGTAATAATATATAGAGTATTTATCTACTTTTTCGTGTAATGTAACTACCAGTCCGTGAGTTGGAGTCTCGTACATCACACCTTGAGGGGGAGCTGAGGAGCAGAGAGACTAGCCTGGCACACACGCAGCAGATGATGGAGACTTTACAGCAGCAGAAGGTGTGTGAGGCAGCCTTTACATAGCAGATAAATATTGTTCCTTAAAAAAATTATCATCATAGTCAATAATCCGGCAATCAATATTCCGGTTCCATCAGTTTTCCAACATGAATTTCAGAGCGCAGTTTCAAATTTCCTGGGTTGGCGCATCACTGTTTTTGGGAGGCGCTGTTTATGTTTTGATGGCGCTGTACCCAGAATTAGCTGTTTCCTCATGCTGGATTATTGATAGGCAACCTGTATTTTGTGAATCTAATCTTGTGTTAATCTAGCTTTACCATTTCATCATTTGTTAATTTATGCATTGTTATGGTAAGTTACCGCTTGGTTTGTATTCTTGTATCAGGTTAACCTTGAGGCAACACTTGAGGAAAGGCGACAAAAGCTACTGAAGAGAGAGAATTCCATCCAGCTTATATACGCTGAGCTACAGAAGAGTTTGGAGATTATTAAGAAGCTACAGAAGAGAGTCAAAGAGGAACACATGATGGTAAAAACTCACAAACAATTTTGAGTCTATATGTTCCAGATTTTTATTCATTTTAGTGCTGTAAGAGAGAAAAAAAAGTCCTTTGTGTATTTAAAAACTAATTAGAATTCCTGTGCCTGTTATACATGTTAATATTTTACCCTTTTTAACCCAGAACAAAGTCAGAGGAACGGCACTGATGGAACAAGACAAGATATTAGCGGAGAAGGACTCAAGGTTATCCCAGGTGAGTGAGCAGCTACAGACAACAACCTCTAAGCTGTCTGAACTCACAGTAGACAGAGACCAACTCCAGAAGCAGCTGCAAGACTCCACGGAAAGATTACAAGAACAGGAAAAAACTCTTCAGACAAATGAAAATGGTGAGCTATCTTCTTCATCTTATTATTATCTTATTATCTTATCAATCTCATTATAGCTATACTCTTATTATATCCTCTCTTCTGTAGTAATCTCATGGCTGAATAAACAACTGAATGAGGCGGAGACGACAGGAGCCATCACCAAGCGGGCACCCCTCACTGAAGCATACCTAGCCTCCCACCGCCCTCCCACAAGCAACATCAAATCCCTTACGTCACAGTTTTCATTAGGGAGTCAGCCGAGCCTTATGCTTCACTCCACACCCTTATCCACTGCTCCTCTTCCTCACGGTCTGGGTATAGGAGGCTCGGCAGGCTCCATCCACACCACACTTGTATGTTGTTATTCTATGTTTTATAAATGTTTAAATCATGTATACTTTTCAAAGGACACAGACAGTGTATTACATTTGCAAGTATGTGTTGTTGACTATATATTGGTATTTGTAAAGTAGGACAGATGGATTGTATGTGTTGTTTCCAGAGCTCTATCCGTCACCTGGGCACCATTCCCCCCATACCAGAAGAGATCAGTCCCCGCAATGCCCAGGAGTCCTCACCGGGCAATGAGAAGGCGACTGCTGATAAGGAAAAGTGAGTTATTCTTGATGCAATATTTAATTATCCTGGACAATATTTATGAAGTGTTTCTTTTAGAAGTGATCAATGTGTGTTAGCCATCATATTTTTCTATTAACTGTTTATTTTATTTTGTTCTGATCTTGCATTTGAGAAAGCTTAGTATATGTGAATATTTTTGTAAACATTTCTAGTTTCAGCAGCGATGGTTTGGATCCCAAGTACTTGGAGCCATCTAAACCTGCGAGTATTGGAGTTCATGGTTTACTCAGAGCTAATGCATTTAAACCTTCAACTAAGGAATCAGATCCAAAGAAATCAAAGAATAACATGTAAGTTGTGTTATGTACATCTTTTTATTTTCTATTATGATTAATTATGCATTAATCCTTCCAGTATCTTACATTCAGCCTCACCATATTTACACAATATTGACATTAAGGATGTATATAATTTTTAACTAATTCAATCCTATGAGTAAGTTTAATGTTCTGTTACAGTCCCGCCAGACCCGGAGTATCAGGGGTGAGGAGAGGAGGGACCATTGGTGAAACAAGGGGGAGAGGTAAAGGCTGGGGTGGATCAAACACTCAGCCTTCCAGCTACTTCCCTCGCACCTGAGCACTCACTCACCCTACCTTTCTCTCATGTGTAGGAATGAATGTACATAGTCATTATTACATATATATATAAAAATAAAATAGGGATCCTTCACACCTAACTGTACTGTTTTATCACATGTGGATGTGTTCTTTATATTTTCTTTGTAAATAATATAACAAGAATGCTCCATTATTGTAAACAACATTTATATTACTGTTTTTATATTATGTAACGGACTTTCAGTTATATATTATTATTTTACCATCTATATTTCACATCCTCACCATCAACGATAACTACACCAAAGCACTACAAATAGATTGGTAAACATGCTATTCACACAACATTTACTGCCTTCTAAGTAAAACACAAGCTTGAAGGCCTCATAAAAATAAAGGTACTTACAATGATGCAGACTAATTGCTTAATTAGTAATCATTAAGAAGGGAATGTGATAGTCATTGCGTCACGTGCCTTGCATCCTGTCAACGCCTTGATGCTATTGTTTAAACCACTTGTATCAACTGCAAGACTCAAGAGTGAATGTCGGGCAGGATCTTGTGGCCTTGTAGGTGAAAACGAAAGTGAAAGTGACAAACTACGTTCAGCTTTGGAGTCCTTAATGTAACATCCTCTCCTGCTCCTTCCATAATCCCTGTGGGAACAATGCATGTGATTGCGGGTTATTAACCTGTATAAAGCCCAGCCTGAGGGAGTCATCCACATTAAAGTGGCGGAAAGGGGCTTCCTTAAAAGGAGCTGCAACCCGCTTGGTGCAACAGTCGCTCACCACCACTCCAATCTTCATCATCATGCCTTCCACCCTGGCCGCAGCGGACGCCGTCACCCAGCACATGGAACGCAGCCTACGCACTGTTGGCCTTGATATCACCAACTTGCTTAGATCTTTCGACCTGCAGACTGTAGGCTTATTGGGTCTTCTGCTTCTGGTAGGCATCATCCTCCTTGATGTGTTTGGCAAAGGATCAGGTCACAATGTTTTCCAAGGGAGCGGCGGCACTTACGGTTCGTACGGCCGAACAGGTGTATTCGACTCCACAACCACCTCCCATTTGAAGCCTTCTGCCCGCACCAGGTACTGTGTATCAGGATTACCTTATACTGCTCAGTTCAGGTTCAGAAAGCTTGTAAGTGTTGCTGGTTTAGGGTTGTAAATCAATGCAGTTTGTTTCCTTTCATTCTGCAGACGGTTAAACAAAATTATTGTGGTAATCTTGTAATACCAGAATAGTTAATATTACGTTATACAATTCAAATGAGAGAACAGGTTCTTATCCATTTATCTTACTTGTCCAGCCGGAGTCTTGAGACCATGACACAGATCCTGGAGTCCCTGACACACGCTGCCAAGAGGTACGAGGCTCATGACACCCGCACCGAGGACCAGCCTGAGCACACCCAACAACACTTGAACTAGTCCTAAAAGTTATAAGCTTACAACACCACCATTTGAAGCTGACAAGCCATCACCTCGTAAAACCTTGGATTCCCTTTATATATTGTGTTATAACAGGGAATAATTACAATAATAAACAAAAAAGTGATAACACGCCGCCTTTTCCAGCTGTTGTCGTTAGATACAAGTTAAATAACCACTATGTCAAATACTGCATATCTATACCTATCACCACCTTGATGTACTTTTCATGTTACTAAATATATTATTAAAGATTCATAATATTTTTTTGTAACTAAGATAGACGTTAAATCATTATATAAACATTTATGTCCAAGTCCGCAGCACGTTCAGCTGTTGATAAAAATGGCGGAAAGGCGTTGTGAGGGAGGACGCTGGTGTGTGTGTGTTTGTGTTATATTAGCGTTCACCTGCGTGTGCCTTCCTCTCAAGTATCATGCACGTGTTGTAAGTGATAGTGTGGACAAGAGGCATGAATAAGAACATCATGAAGACCCTGTAAGCTTGGTAAGGAGCTGAAGATTACATCAGAGGTTAGTATTGTTATGATAACCAGCTATTATGTCTCTTGCTCATAATTTCCATTGTTAATAGCGTGGTATGAAGGGTTGTTCCATGCATAGACGTGTTTAAGATATCGGTAGTAATGGAACAAGTATAGGATATTTTTGTGGGTAAAATTTTACGTCTCACCATAATGGCGTTTGTTTACGTCTGCGTCTTGGGACTGCACCTCGTCCAACTCCCTACTTTTGGTCATAGAGAACATTTGATAGCTTCTATATCAATCTAACCTAACTTAACCTATATTAACCAAACTTTAACCTACATTGACAAATAACAGAACCTTGTTCAAACGAAACTAAACTATTATTCGAAGAGAAGGTCTCGCAGAAAACACTAAATATCTCACAAACAAAGAATTTGCGACGGAAATGTAATCAAAGAAAACCTCAAAATGCATCAGGTAATGCAAAAACATAACCCTGAATTCTCTAAAGCGTTATGGTTAAGATGTAAAATAATACCTTTTTGTGTACTTATCTCAATGCAATTTAAATGATCCCATAGTTTAGTAGGTAACGAGTGATTTTGTTTATATAGCTATTACAGGTGAGTCTAATTATTGTTTACATATACCTATTATAGTAACCTAAACAATCCCTTTATACAGAAATTTACACGATATTGTATCATAAAAAACTAACTAAATAAAACATAATTATTGTTTGCATCTGTTTGTTTGATGTTAGGTTGTAAAAAAAATATATAACAGGTTAATGGATTCCAACCTTATGTTAATCACGATATTAACACCATCAACACTAGTACGTAATATTCTTTAATGTAATCCTGCATATACAGTTAGGTTAATATTTCATTATATAAATGTGTATGGAACAAGGAAGAAAGTGAAATGGACAGTAGGAACCTATTGGCGTAGCTGTGTTTTACGATTTATATTATAATTTAACTCCTATCAGTGTACTAACAAATATGGGCGTTGAAAGAGTAATTGGAAAGGTGATGTCCATATTCTGAACATTCTGATGAGATAGATATAATCCATATGTCAATTTATTTAGTGTCATGTTTTGAGTTGGTTTTGTTGATGATGGAAAACATTTGTGAAGTAATGCGTAGGATGAGCTCCAGATTTTGTAATGTTTCATCTCCATTTTCTTCATGCTAGAAAGAATTCCATCTTTCAAGGAGTGACTAACTTTTATTGAGCCTAGAGAAAGTTCAACGTCTTAGTTCCTGCTAACTCATTGTTTTGTAAATAGACAAAACAAGAAGTTGCAAGTGAGCTACATAACTTTGAAATTAAATGTATAAGACGGACAGGTAGAAAATTATATACAGATGATAATACCTAACATATCAAGGGCCTGGTGGTCTAGGGGTATGATTCTCGCTTAGGGTGCGAGAGGTCCCGGGTTCAAATCCCGGCCAGGCCCACTGTGACCATGTTTTATAAAATTGTTCTAATCAAGAATAGACTGAAGGCAGAGTAAACACAAGACAAAACATTCTGAAGGCGAAGTAAACACAAATCGAAACATCCTGTAATAACGCCTCCCAGTCACTAGAGTAAAATGTAAACAGACTGTCGCTGCGTAGTAGTACGAGAGGGAAGGAAACAGGTTAATATGTATGCAGTGTTTACTAATGGTACACTAATGAGGGAAACTATGGGATTGGAACCTATATGTATTTATTTATATACTTATTATTTTTTTTTCTTTAGTCGAGAATGATGTATATTTGTTTTACCTAAGATATTATGATATGGGCACCCAACCTTCCTATGGCTTAACAGCTTATATTATAACAAATTTAACTGCCCAAAAGTTTACATTTCAATATAATCAAAGAGAAACGGGAATGTTTTATTAATGAAATTGTTAAACATTCTCGTTGAACTTGATGTCTTGACAGCACATAAGTGGATGACATATACTTATACTTCTAATTGCAGCATTGTGTGTAATACAAATACTGTTTATATTTGAGTAGTTATGATTATAAAAATATCACCTCGAGGGCCTGGCCGGGATTTGAACCCGGGACCTCTCGCACCCTAAGCGAGAATCATACCCCTAGACCACCAGGCCGGTATCAGTAAGACGTAAGACAGTTAGTAAGCTTTCACCGTCCCACATCACTGCAGCTGGTTTGGTGTGTAGCCTGAGGGAACTCGTTTTCTGTTGAGCACTGGCGATAAACAACATGAGATACTAAAGAAATCTGAAAAAAAATATGTAGCCTCACTTCTTTGGGTTTTATGAATAAACTTAAGGTGTGTAATACTCACCTTCATTTCACGTGGCTGTGTGATAGAGTTCACAGTGATTTAAACGACTCCTAAAATAAATATATAATATCTTTGTGGTGTGCCTGTTTTAGACTTGCTATTGGTGTGGCACTGTCTTCATACGCAAGACAACTTAATTTTTTTTTTTTTTTTATTCCCCTCTAGAACCTAACCTCATTTAATAGGCTGGAAAGGAAGTCATTATTTGTGCCGCATGATGAAAAAACAAATGTATACTTACGCGTGTCCAAGGGCGTGGTGCAGGACACAATAGTTGCTGAGTGGTGCCTGTAGCCCTGTAGAGTCCCTTGTCCATAACCCAAGGACACGGCAATAATCAATTTGTAGTTAACAAGTGGAAAACGACATGGGTCGTTGCATAACACGTTACATAAAGAACCCACAAAGGACATGAAGAGGTGGAGGGTGTGGATAGGTGGGTGTGGATAGGTGCGTGTGTGTGTGTGTGGGTGGGTGGGTGTGTGTGTTTATTCATGACGGGCTGGGACTCAAAATTACCCTTGCATAGCACATAGGATTCACTTCACTACTAAAACTATTAATTGATGGCGGAAAATAAAACAAAACTGAATCGTAGGTCAGTATTCTTAACCATCCTCTCCCAGCCAACGAGGAACCACCATTACTACCTCACTGAACAATTCTTCCATTCCCTTCTCATTGCACTTTTAACCATTCAAGACGTAACCACTTCAGTCAAGTATTTCGTGATGTGACTGTATACTCATTCTACCTCTTCCTGCTACGCCCCTTATAGAGACAAAGACGTCTCCTTTCTAACTTACCCTTATGTATCGTAGAGGTTAGAGGAAATTAATTGGTAGTAAGGACATGGTTAGGGATTGTCCTTGAGGTCTTCTAAGCTACCTTTGCCTGTTTATAGTGTGGGATATAGAAGGAAAGTTATGGATTAGTGACTTTTATGGTTATTTTTTTTTATTATCTTTGTCGTTGAGGTTTAGGAAGTCAGTAAAGTTTTTTTGTTTGCTTTTTTCAGGTAGTTTATTGAAGGTTCATAATTCACGACACTTATACGAACCATAAACATCCTACTCACGATCCTTATTCCTCCTCCTCCTCCTCCTCCTCCTCCTCCTCCTCCTCCTCCTCCTCCAGCTTCTCTTCCTCCTCCAAGGGTCACAGTACCTGGATATGGGGGTAAGGTGAGGAGAGGTCAAGGTAGGTTTGACTTATATCAAGGTTGTCCTCTTCTCTCTCTCTCTCTCTCTCTCTCTCTCTCTCTCTCTCTCTCTCTCTCTCTCTCTCTCTCTCTCATCCCTTTGTATCCCTCATCACCCCCCATTTCTCTCCCTCTCTTCCTTCCCCACTCCTTTATACCCCCCAAAAAAAAGTTCCCACGCCCCCCCCCCTTACAACCCCCAAATCTACCTATTCATTAGCTCATTCTCCCTTTGTCTTCCCCTAAGAGTCTAATTTACCTATAGTGACGCCCCTCCCCCTACCCTCCCCCTTACCCTTCCCCTTTCCTTGGCAGACACCCCTTCCCTTTGTCCCCCCCCCTTCCCCTTCCCCCCCTGAAGCTGTGACCTTGAAATGTCTCTTAATAGTATGCTGCTCAGGTAATGAAATGTTTAGTATGGTAATGTTGTTTGTTTTTTTTTCGTCTTTGTGTGTATTTTTCGTTTTGTTTATTTATGTTTTATGTATTCATTCGTTTATAGTTTTTTTTTTTGTAGAATTTTCTATTATCGTTTATTATTTATTATTATTTATTTATTTATTTATGTATTTAGGTATTATTAGTATTTATTTATTTATTTATTATTGCTATTTATGTATTAATGTACTAGTTATTATTCATATGTTTATTATTATTCTTGTCTTTCTGTATTAATGCAAAACTGACACAGATCTGTTGACCTTAGCCGGCTCAGGTGTGTAAGCGGACAGGTAAATGAGAGTGTTTAATACTACCTGACACTTCCTCCCCTCCCTCCCCCCACCCTATTACATCAGTGGACAGCTGTAGGTGGAGAAATATTTAAAACAGGTGATACTCAGGTGAGAGAGGGGGGGGGGTAAGGTGTTTTGGGGGGTGTCATTTGGTGATGTAACTGCTTGGTCAGGTGGTGGTGGTGGTGGTGGTGGTGGAAGTGGTGTTGGTGGTGGTGATAATTATATACAGCTGTGCGTTCGTGCTTGCGTGTACGTGTGTGTGTGTGTGTGTGTGTGTGTGTGTGTGTGTGTGTGTGTGTGTGTGTGTGTGTGTGTGTGTGTGTGTGTGTTGATAAGATAGACTAAAGGTTACGTACGTACTTATATAGTCATGTTAAAAAGGTTATCTATGTTTATAAGACATATTCTAGTTTGCACATACATTAATATAACTATTTTTAGACCCATTAAACTTAGTCATTATTTTTTTTTATAGCGTAATATAAGGTAACATATATATATATATATATAAAAAAAACAACTAAATGTTATTGTTATTTTTTTTTATTTTTTTTTGCTGCAAGGCTGGGCGGGGTGGATGGATGGGCGTGGCATTAGTGGGTGTGTGGATGTGGGTGTGGGTGTGGTGCAACTCTTTCCCTCCATCTCGACCATTCAGGCCAAGGCAGAACACTTCTTCCCTCCACTCCCTCCCTCCCTCCCTCCCCTCCATCCCTCCCTCCACTTCCCTCCACTTCCCTCCACACCACACTCCCTCCGTCCTTGCTTTATCTAAATGCACCTCCTTATCTTCTTCTTCTTCTCTCCACTTATAGATATGTAGCTCTTTACCTCTTTTTTTTTATTTATTTATTTTTTTCTAATTTCATGAGTATATATATTTTTCTATCTTGTCCTCTTCCTTTTATTGTTCTTATTATTTTCTTCGTTGTTTTTGTTGTTCTTCCCTTCTTCATCTTCTTTTCTTCTTTTCTTCTTTCTTCGTCTTTTCTGGTTCTTCTCTACCTTTCACTTCTCCTTCGTGTGTGGAAGTTCACGTTAACGAAAAACAAAACAAACTTACACGATTTAATTCCTTTTAAGTTTATGTCTTAATCTTTATGGACCAACACTTAGCAACATTTTTTTTTCTTCCCCCCCCGTCTCCGTCTTCTTAAAACTGCATCTTCCATTCTAAGTCAGTCTCCCCCAGTCGTGCGCAGCCTTAAAAGAAAACGGAGGGATGTATTAGGTCAAGTATGCAATAAAACTAAAAGCATGATAGTGTAATATGATGCAGTTTTATACATGTGAAAAATGTATCGCAGATCAGCATTGGCAGTAAGGTTTGAAGGTATTATTCTTAAGGTTGTACTGTTAACCACTGTGTTCATCTCCGTTTCCCTAACCTTGAGACAGCAGTAAGGGTTGAAACTTAATAGAATCCATGTTATTTTAATTACCAAAGTATATATATAAAAAACTTGACAAACGATAAACAATTTCCAAACTAACAATAAGGTTTGAAATACAATATAAACCTGTTATTTTAATTTCCAAAGTATAGCTTTATAAAAAAAACAACAACAACTTGACAACACGTTTAACTGAATTTCCAAAAAGACTCTTACACACTATTTACCTGGAAATCGAATGTCACTCTTGTTTATATATTTTTTATTTTATTTCCTAAGACTCTATGTTAATTTTTACTTAGAAATCTACTGGTATAGCGTCATTTCCTTCTTCGTCAAGCAGGTGTTTGGGGGGAGTCTCGTGGCGTCCAGATAATATCATATGAACTACCTGTATAATGTCACCTGTGTATTGCCTGTATAATGTCACCTATGTATTGCCTGTCAGAAATTACATGTCCTTCGCCATCCCGCGCAATGCGTTATTCATTTGTCTAGGCGGTGACTGGCTGGCACCTCAAGGATAAAACAACACGGTAGTTTTGTATGTATTTTCTCTCTCTCTCTCTCTCTCTCTCTCTCTCTCTCTCTCTCTCTCTCTCTCTCTCTCTCTCTCTCTCTCTCTCTCTCTCTCTCTTTTTCTTTCTTTTTAAGTCCAGTGCATCCACCTCTGACCCCCTGTGGTTAAGTTTGACGTGTGTGTGTGTGTGTGTGTGTGTGTGTGTGTGTGTGTGTGTGTGTGTGTGTGTGTGTGTGTGTGTGTGTGTGTGTGTGTGTGTATGTGTGTGTGTGTGTGTGTGTGTGTGTGTGTGTGTGTGTGTGTGTGTGTGTGTGTGTGTGTGTGTGTGTGGCAATTGGTCCAATGTGAGTAACCTGATTGCATGGGCATCGCCAACCCACGACTTGACTCTTGTGGACCTTGTTATTGCAACGAGAGAGAGAGAGAGAGAGAGAGAGAGAGAGAGAGAGAGAGAGAGAGAGAGAGAGAGAGAGAGAGAGAGAGAGAGAGAGAGAGAGACAGAGAGACGGTAAGTGTCTCTTGTGAACGAAACTAATTCTTCATCGGTGTGTTACGCTTTCTCCACACACACACACACACACACACACACACACACACACACACACACACACACACACACACACACACACACACACACACACACACACACACACACACACACACACACACACACACACACACACACACACACACACACAAGGGGGTAACTTCCTGTGCCTTCATTGACACATTTCTTGCTTCGTGAATAATAATAAGACAATTGAAAGATAACCAAGACGTGTAGAACTAAACAGAGGAGGAGGAGGAGGAGGAGGAGGAGGAGGAGGAGGAGGTGGTGGTGGAGGTGGAGCTAACGTGAAATCGTGTGTCCTAGAATATTTGTTTACACTGGAGATTAATTAAGATAAGTTAGGACACCATGACAGTTTGGCAAATGGTGTTACAGACAGACAGACAGACACAAACATAAACATAATCAAGCATAAACAAACAAGCAATTATAAATGACGAAACTACACTCGCAAAACAAGTCAGGGAATAAATAAATAAATAAATAAATAAAAGTAAAAATAAGTTAGTTTTTCCCATTAGTATATATTTTTTGTATTATATTTTGTTTATTTAATTTTTCGTGTTGTTTGATATGTTACTTCAATGCTAACACACTTAACGGGCTGACATCACGGTGCCTGACTCTAAGGTGGGGGGCGAGGGGGACGAGAGAGAGTGCCATGACCTCTTAAGTCCTCTTTTTGTGTTGCTCGTACGTCAGTCAGCGCTGCAAATCATGTTTACTTGCCATGTTTGTCCATCTTCACAACGGGTTCACTTTATGACTTTATTATTTTTTTTATTTAGTAATGGCTAACTGATTCCTCATTATCAGTGTTTATTTTCTTGCTTTTTTATTATATTTTTAAAGTATTTTGATCATGAAGTGGGTGTCTCAATTTATTTATTATTTATTTAAGGTTGTGTTGTAGAATTAGTATTGTAATGTGAGTTGTTTGTGTTGTGTTGTGTTTTGTAGCGACACTGGATGAAATATTAACGTGTTACCTTGCTGTTCTGTACCCTCGTATGTATGTATGTATGTAAGTATGTTAAGGTAGAATGTTCACCCAAAGTTACACTGAGAAAACCAGTATTTGTCTTATTCTGCAAAGTAAGTAAAATCTTTGATGCCACACGATTTCACTCATCTCTTTAGGAATTATATATAAAAAAAAAGAAACATCAATGCAAGGTACTTATTACCAAAATAGTAAAAAAGATAAAATTAAAAATAAAAAAATCAGTTTCATTTAGCAAAAAGAAAAAAGAATAATATATTTATCATGTAATTTCGTCAAGCAGTATTTTTACGTAGCTATTTTATTTATTGTAAAGCTCTATTATACTACGTAACCTTACAATTTGTGGAAGTGCTCAGTTTAAATTCATAACAACTTAACGTGTGAAGAGGAGTGAGTGTGAACGCAGTGGTGACATCTGGCGGGAAGCACGTTTATGAAAGTCCCTCAATGTTAACTTTTAAATCAATGCATCATCTTACTGAACTTTCCTCTTACTAATGTTTACTCTTATGTACAGTAAGCAAGAGAGAGAGAGAACACAAAGGAGGGAAGAAGGTAGAGATGTGATAGAGGGAAAACAAGTGAGGAAATAATATTAGTAAGCATGCGAGAGAAGAAAAAAAATAAAGGAATGAAGATAGGACACGAAATATTCATAACGGAAATACATGGACACACTCACTAATGTATGAAAGAAGCTCTACAGGTGTTGTGGAGGAAACCAATCAAGTATGTAGGAGACAGGTGCGTGTTTGGGGTAGAAGGGAGGGTGGGTGGATAGAGGGAGGGGCACCAGAGACCATGACGTGCCCTGCTCCACCCATCCACCCTCCCATCCACCCACCCATCCACCCACCCACCCATCCACTCGTTGCCCTTGACATAACACGTGTGAGGAATGATTTCAGAGGGAATAATTATTTGCGTTGGTGAGAATTTCTGGGGCGATGAGAAGGTAGCGTGTGTGTGTTTGAGGGTAAAAAAAAACAAAAGAGAATTCCCACTCCTCCCTCCCCCACCCCTCCTCCCCCACATCCTCCACATTTTTTCCCAATACATATAAGTAACTATTCAAACATACCATTAACTGTATAACCTCAGAACTACAGTAATCTCACTATAAGATGAAGAGTAACCTGACTATACATACCCATTGTAATCACTTATACTTAATGGAAATAGGAAAGAAAGGAGATTTAACCCAACTTTCCTAATACAACACATTAAGTAAACCTTCTCCAGGAATGAGGTTAAGACATGCTGCTCCTTTTTTCAGTCTTAAACTCCTGATGAAACGAAATCTTTCCCCTCAAGTTACATTTCCGATAAGGTCTTGTTTTTGTTACCTGTTGCATCCTTACCTGGAGGTGTTCAGGTGTGGGTGTGTTCAGGTGTGTTAATTATTGTCTTCAGGTGTGGGTGTGGGTGTGGGTGTGTTCAGGTGTAATTATCAGGTGTGTAAATGATTATTGCTCAGGTGAAGATGATTTAATTAACGTTATTGTATATACATTTCATATTGTTATAATAATTTAATAGACTTCCTTGTTTTTTTTTCTCTCTTTCTGTTCACACACACACACACACACACACACACACACACACACACACACACACACACACACACACACACACACACACACACACACACACACACACACACATGTAAGTACGTACGTGTACTCTATCATTCGTATTGACCATCAAGTATTATTAAAAAAAAAGAAAAAAAAAAGTGGTTTCCCTGGTGCTATTGATGGCCACTCTCTCTCTCTCTCTCTCTCTCTCTCTCTCTCTCTCTCTCTCTCTCTCTCTCTCTCTCTCTCTCTCTCTCTCTCTCTCTCTCTCTCTCTCTCTCTCTCTTATTATCCAAATGCTTGTTATTATTTTGAAGTGAAGAGAGAGAGAGAGAGAGAGAGAGAGAGAGAGAGAGAGAGAGAGAGAGAGAGAGAGAGAGAGAGAGAGAGAGAGAGAGAGAGAGAAAGTGTATAATAATAACACACTACTAGAATTCAAGGATACACTGAAATAGAACACTGAACACAATGGCAGACACGACACAACAACAATAAGTCCAAAGGCAAATGAAGAGAAACAAAAGAAAGAATAAAACAATAAAACAATAAAACACCAACAAAGATAAAGAGAGTAAAAAAAAAAAAAGAGACATTGCTTCTATTTGCATTTTCTTTCTTTCTTTCATTCATTCTTGAACCATAATTTATCTGAACAATATTTATGCTGATGACGTGGAGAGAGAGAGAGAGAGAGAGAGAGAGAGAGAGAGAGAGAGAGAGAGAGAGAGAGAGAGAGAGAGAGAGAGAGAGAGAGAGAGAGAGAGAGAGATGTATATAAAACAATGGGATGGAAGAAAAGGTGCTAATTAGAAAAACGGAGATAATTTTCAGCAGGAACTCTTGTAAAAAATAATTGTTACAAAGGATGTTTAATTCAGTGCTAATACCAAGGCTTTCAGCACGTACCACACCCATTGTATTACTAACTGTGCTCGTAATCAATCTCTCTCTCTCTCTCTCTCTCTCTCTCTCTCTCTCTCTCTCTCTCTCTCTCTCTCTCTCTCTCTCTCTCTCTCTCTCTCTCTCTCTCACCAGTCCATATAAACCTCAACACATTCCTGACGTCAATAACTAAAATACTTTCCACCATTTTGACAAGACTTTCACACAATTGTCTGAGGGTCACTAACTTCAACACACCTGCCAACTCTCCCTCTCTTCCTCCCTTCCTCCCTCCCTTCCTCCCTTCCTTCCTCCTACACAAAAAGAAGGAAGGAAGGAAGGAAGGAAGGGAAGGAGTGTCAACGCTTTTGGCACCCTTGTTTGTTGTATGTAGAATGACAAGCACAAAAAGAATTGGAAAACAAGAATCATGATAGGTGAGTTGCATGACTAGAAGTGTTGTCAAGGTGGGTTGTAGGTGTTGTGTGGTTCGTAAATGTACTTGTATTACACGGTGAAACTTTAATTTTTGTGCATGTATTTTCTTTCATAAGCACGTGGAGTAGACAAGCATTTTATAAAGTGGAGAAGGTTTGGGGGAAAGCCTTTGTCCTGCAGTGAACTCATAGAGGCTGATGCTGATGATTATGATGATGATTTTCCACTTATCTACTTCAATTTTACAGTTTGATTCCTGGTCTTGGTGGCACTGCAGATGGCCCTCCACCTCTCCCTCCCCCCGACACCCAACACCCGAAGGTATGTGTGTCATTAGCGGGTCGTTAGGTTAAGGACGTGACGGGTTTTAATTACCTGTCCGTAGTGGCAAGGCAAGATAAGGACGATGTCGAGGGGGAACATCCGATGTCTGATGATGAAGTGAGGAGAGGAGAGATTGCAGTGTTGATAAAAGTAAGATAAAAGGTCTTGAGTCAGGGAGATATAACATTGTGTCGT
>JAPQNM010000039.1:3087019-3092019 GCA_029783475.1 Metacarcinus magister
ACACACACACACACACACACACACACACACACACACACACACACACACACACACACATATATACACTGATTTCTTGACACAAATCGAGCCAGGAAAATTATGTAAAGGTATTAAGATGAAAATTCCCAGAGAGAGAGAGAGAGAGAGAGAGAGAGAGAGAGAGAGAGAGAGAGAGAGAGAGAGAGAGAGAGAGAGAGCGAGCGAGGGTGGGTGGGTTACGTGGTAGAAGCAATATGACCAGTGTATTTCACAAGTTGACCTGATAATATTTTCTTGAAGCAATCGATGTTAAGTGAAAGGATATAAAGCAAAATAGTGATGATGATGATGATAATAATAATAATAATAATAATAATAATAATAATAATAACAATAACAATAACAATAACTAAATAAAATGAAGTACAGTAGAGGAATATAAACACAAACAAATAACAGGGAGAGAGAGGAGGAATAGAAAGCCATTACCTATAACCAACTGAGACAGGTAATTAGACACGTTCATTAGCTGGTAGACAGATGGACACAGGTGGTTACAGGTGGTGTGGCCAGAGTAATGTTTCCCAGAGAGTAGCTACTTTCCCTGGCAGGAATGCGTGTCCAGACCACTGAATCTACACTGCCTGACCAAAGAGTAAGAGTAATTTAGAAAGGAAGAGGCGGAAGTAAGAGTAACAAGTGTGAATGGATGAGTGAGAAGAATTAAGAGTGATCAGAATAGTGTGAGGAGCCAGAAAATAAGTATGAGGAAGAGTGAAGGAAAGAAATATGAATAAATAAGTGTGAGGAAGAATAAGAGTGACAGTATGAATGATAGAGTATGAGTGATTATTATAGTAAGTGGTGCATAAGAGTGAGTGTGAGTAAGCAGAAAGTGTAGGTATGTGGAAAAGTGAGAGTGAGTGAACTAGATTAATAAACGGCCTTGCAAATAGAGGAGTGGTCAGTCAGGCGAGGGTGAGAGGAGGAACGAGTCTCACCCTAGAAAGTGAGAGTAAGAGGAAGAAGTCAGACTGAGCGGTAGAGGGGAAAAACAAGAGAGGGTAAGAGAGAGAGAGAGAAGTGTGAGTAAAGGGCAGGGAATAATAATAATAAAATAGGGAAAAGTGAAGTAAACAAAATGAATAGAATGTTGATGTTAAGTTTATGCAAGAAAGAAGAAAACAAAATTATCATATATAATATAATACAGATTAAAACTAAATAATATGATATATATATATATATATGTAATGAGTTACCATAAACGTGTTATAAGATCATATTCTCAACATTTACTTTACTCCTTAACCTTTGCGAATTGGCTCACGTATTTAACTTAACTTTTGAATCATTATATTAAATAACTCAAGTATGATAATGATGGTAATGATGATAATGATAATGATGATGATGATGTGAATATAAAGTGATAGGAAATAGTATAATCTCCCATTGTGTTTAGTCGTGCATATATATGACTTTTTACAGAACCTGTTTGTCAATTGTCTTTTTAATTGTTGGTGAAGAAAAGTGAGTGTGTGTGTGTGTGTGTGTGTGTGTGTGTGTGTGTGTGTGTTACATGACTACCTCTCACTCAATATATTGTGTGCACATTTTTTCACGGATTCATGTTATGCTTGAAAGAAGAAATAATACAGTGACGAAACAAACAAACACACACACACACACACACACACACACACACACACACACACACACACACACACACACACACACATTAACACAATGCACGGTAGATCGGTTTACAGATACACACACCAGGGCTCGAACTCCGGTCACGCAAGACACTCAACTACTTTACCACCGCGACACATAGGCTTAGGTTAGTAGGGGAAGGTGAGGGCGTGAGGTGTTCCCTGCGTCACGGATTCACCTGTGCCCACGCGGGGTTCACCTGGGCGACCTTATTAGGAGTAGGTATATGGGGAGGGGGGAGGCAGGTAAACAAAGGTAATATAAATCGTCTGTGAAGGATCGACTGAGAGAGAGAGAGAGAGAGAGAGAGAGAGAGAGAGAGAGAGAGAGAGAGAGAGAGAGAGAGAGAGAGAGAGAGAGAGAGAGAGTGAGTAGAGAGAGAGAGAGGAGTTATAACCAGTACTTTTTATTATTATTATTATTACTATTATTATTCATTACTACTACTACTGTTACTACTACTACTACTACTACTACTACTACTACTACTACTACTACTACTACTACTACTACTATTACTATTACTACTACTACTATTTCTTCATCCATCGGGCTATTCAATGGAAGAACGAGCCAGCTGTTCCGCTTTGGTTGCGTTGCGCGAAGTGAAAACCCGATCACCAGTGGATTAATGCACAGGCAGGAAGAAAACGAGGTGTCATTGTAGGCGTTCTAGTGGAAAGGAGGAGGAGGAGGAGGAGGAGAAGGAACACAAAGGAAGAACAAACAGTATCAGACTAGTTGGCCCTTATGAGGCTGTTTGAGTTAAAACTACACTAACTGATCTGAAGTGGAAGCCATAGAACAGTAAAGGAGGAGGAGGAGGAGGAGATGAAGAAGAAACTGAAGCGTGAGGAGGAGGAGGAGGAGGAGGTAGTAGATAAGAGGTTCCCACAATGAGGTTGCACGTTGGTTATGCAAGATGGAAGGTGTAAAATATGCAAATACCTAATGTCCTGTTCGGGGTCAAGGTAAATGTTTGTACCTGACCTTCTCAAGGGTTCTGACCTGCTACCACTACCACTACTACTACTATTACTACTACTACCTCTACTTCTACTACCTGTTTACCTCCTCCTCCCCCTCCTCCTCCTCTTCCTTTGACCCTCTTCCTCTTCCTCTTCCTCCTTATTGTGTCTTTACATAAGTGATTAATTCTTCGTTTTTTGAGGCAATTAGGTAGTTTAGTTAAGAATAGGAATAGGTTAAGAATAGTGATAACAGTTAGGAAGAGTGTTAGGACGGTAGGACAGCAAGGCACTTACACACCCACTTAAGTCGTCCTTGATGTGAAGCGAATCGACCCCAATGAGACAATTCGACCCACAGACAGACGACAATGGGGCTTTTTTCAAGGTTATGGGACTTTTTTTGATTATCCTCCTCCTCCTCCTCCTCCTCGTGGTGGTCAGTGGTCCTCTCCCTCCCTCTCCCTCGTTTTCCATTGAGAATTTTGGTCGTGGGTCACGTTTTCTCCGTCGATGCACTGCCACTGGCTTGAGGGGCAACTTATGTATTTGAACTCTGGCCTCTCTTCCTCCTCCTCCTCCTCCTCCTCCTCCTCCTCCTCCTCCTCCTCCTCCTCCTCCTCCTCCTCCTCCTCCTCCTCCTCCACAAGCACGGGACTCGGGAACATTTTTATTGCTTCACTGTTACAAAAGGAATGATGAGAATGGTAAACAATGATATTTTATTTATTTTATTATGGAACTGCATTGTGTGGCCTTTTGCAGCCTTCTTATTTTCTTGTTCTTCTTGTTCTTCTTGTTCTTTCTTCTTCTTCTTCTTCTTATTATTATTATTATTATTATTATTATTATTGCGAAACAAGAAGTATTGTCAAGAAATATTTCCGTCATCATGATATATATATATAAAAAAAAGTGTAAATAGAAAGTTTAGCTGCATCACTATTGGCCAAATCAAGTTTTTTTTTATTAATATTATTTTTCTTTCCTCTTCCCTGTTCGTTCCTTCACTTGTCTACTTTCCTTCCCTTCACTCGATGCAGACTGACGTGTTGAACTGCATGACGTGTGTGTGTGTGTGTGTGTGTGTGTGTGTGTGTGTGTGTGTGTGTGTGTGTGGGGCTACGCGTGACTGAGGAGACGGAAAGTGAAACCAACTTACCCGTGTTTATGCTAACGTCATGGGGCCTAAGGCAGGGCAGGGCTGGGTGGGGCAGGGCAGGGCAGGGCAGGGCAGGGCAGGCAGAGCAGGGCAAGGTGAGGCACAGAAAAAACTGGAAGGAAAAGAATGATTAAAAGGTATAACGGTGTACAGATATAAACTTGACGTCATTAATGCGTGAAATTACGTCATTATTAGCGTCGGTGTATGCAGGTGTGGTAGCTAGGTGTGTTAATTAAGAGGATACCTGACGTGGCTACAGGTAGATAATGATTATACACACTTTTATCACACTTTATTACACTATCACACTTTTTTCACACTTTTATCACACTTTTCTTTCACCTCACTGTCTCTTTGATGCTGATTTCGTTATCATCTTTATCTTAGTGTGAATTACGTTCCTTCTGGTTATCTTAATATTCTCCTTTACCTCCTCTTTATTATTATTATCACCTTTTCTCCTCCTCCTCCTCCTCCTCCTCCTCCTCCTCCTCCTCCTCCTCCTCTTCCTCCTCCTTCCCTTACCTGCCTCTCTTCCTTCTATCTTACCTTCCCATTCTTAATATTATACCTTAATTTTTTTTCTTCTCATTTTTTCTTCCCTCTGTCGTCATCCTTACCTCCTCTCATCTTCCCTCTCATCTCCTATTCTTCCTTATCCTCCTACACTCATCTTCTTATATCCTCTAAGCCTTGCCCTTTATTTACATGCATTCTGCTTCTTCTCCTCCTCCTCCTCCTCCTCCTCCTCCTCCTCCTCCTCCTCCTCCTCCTCCTCCTCCTCCTCCTCCTCCTCCTCCTCCTCCTCCTCCTCTTCCTCCTCCTGGTATCCTTCCTTCCCCTCTGGCAAAGGACTCAAACCATCACGACATTCCTTAAGCGCCTCAGGTCCTACGCCAAGGAGATCGAGTCCTAAACCAGTATATTTATGAACGTACGTGTGTGTGTGTGTGTGTGTGTGTGTGTGTGTGTGTGTGTGTGTGTGTGTGTGTGTGTGTGTGTGTGTGTGTGAAGAGGAAAGGTGGAACGAAAATACTGTGGCCCTTACCCAACAGAGAGAGAGAGAGAGAGAGAGAGAGAGAGAGAGAGAGAGAGAGAGAGAGAGAGAGAGAGAGAGAGAGAGAGAGAGACAGAGAGAGAGACCAAAAACAAAATATTAATAAAACATA
>JAPQNM010000039.1:3097019-3114519 GCA_029783475.1 Metacarcinus magister
ACAGGACATGAATCGCTTTCTACCAATTTTACTTTCACTTCAAAAATCAACTCCAATCAAGACAACAAGAAATAAAATAAATGAAAACTATAGTGTGCTAATCTGCTTTCAAAATCAAGTTAATTTATAAACAAGATAAAAAAAATCAATGATCAATTTCAACCTTTTGGGAAATAGAAAACTGGTGTGTTATGTTTGTTTTCTGTCTTTTTTACGGGACCAAGAAGTAGTGATAGCGGGAGGCGATGAGGCTTGAGTGAGGAGAGGTTGGAAGGCCGATGTGTGTCCCTCACTGCACCACCACAGCCTTGAGAGGACCAACGGGGGAAAGAAACCGTTGCTCGCTTGGTCATTGCTCCTTTTCTCCTCCTCCTCCTCCTCCTCCTCCTCCTCTCCTCCTCCTCCTCCTCCGGTAAAGTACCTCGAGACTGGAAACTTGCAAATGTTACCCCCATTCAAAAGAAGGGAAACAAGTCTCTTCCATGTAATTATAGACCGATCAGCCTCACCTCAGTAGTCAGTAAATTAATGGAAACCATATTGCGTAACAAACTAGTAAGCTTCTTGGAAGAGAACAGTCTCATTAAAAACTCCCAACATGGCTTCCGTAATAAACGTTCATGCCTCACTAACCTACTAGACTTCTACAACGACGTATTTAACATATTCGACGAATCCAAAGCGGTAGACGTCATTTATCTGGACTTTCAAAAAGCGTTTGACAAAGTTCCCCATAAGCACCTTCTAAGTAAATTAATTTCGCACGGCATTACTGGTAAAATTCACTCGTGGCTCGAAGACTGGCTCTACGAGAGAAAACAACGCGTCGTTATTAACGGTAAAGCATCAAACTGGCGAAACGTTCTAAGTGGAGTGCCGCAAGGTTCAGTGCTCGGCCCCGTTCTTTTTGTAATCTACGTAAACGACATCGATGAAGGCCTCACCTGTAAGATATCCAAATTTGCTGACGACACGAAAATAACTGGAAGAGTTACTACTACTGCCGAAAAAGCGCTACTACAGTCCGACCTCGATCGCTTAGTAAATTGGTCAAAGAAGTGGCAGATGACGTATAACTTAAATAAGTGTAAAGTTTTGCATATTGGGAGTAACAATAATCGCACTAACTATTCAATGAACGGTACCGAACTTCTTAAAGTTAATGAAGAAAAAGACCTGGGTGTAACTATTAGTAGCGACCTCAAACCAGGCAAACACTGCTCAGAAGCCGTTAAAACCGCTAACAAATTAATTGGTTTCATTGGCAGAACCTTCGAGTTTAAATCTGATAAAGTCGTCCTGACACTGTTCAATTCCCTCGTACGTCCGCATCTCGAATATTGCGTTCAGTTTTGGTCACCTTACTATAGAAAAGACATTGTAAAGCTGGAGAGAGTCCAAAGACGAGCCACAAAAATGATTCCGCGACTGCGCAATAAGCCATACGAGGAACGACTGAAGGAGCTCAATCTGTTCAGTTTAGAGAAACGTAGATTACGGGGAGACCTAATAGAAAGTTTTCAAAATGATTCGTGGTTTCGATAACGTCAATATAAGCGATTACGTAATTGTTGATCGGGAAAGAAATCACAAGAAACAATGGATTCAAAATAATCGGTAAAGCCTTCAGATCGGAAGAATCTAAACACTTTTTCTTCAATAGAATAGTTAATGTATGGAACTCTCTCCCAGCACAGGTAGTCAACAGTAATACGATTGAAACTTTTAAAGCTAAACTCGATAAGTACTTGACGACAAAACCTAACCTAACTTATTACCCGCTTCGTTAATAATTATTTTTTATTTATTTATTTATTTTTTTTTAAATAGTGATAGATAGCCTTTTTCTCTCTTTTTCACACTATACTATCAAATTTCCTGCGCAGTTTTTTATTACTACTACTGCGCAGGTGTTTCTTTAACCACTTTTTTTCCTGCCGGCGTTTGCCGGAGGGAGAGGTGAGTGGGGAGGAGCCTTCCACTTTACTATCCTTTACCTCAGACTTGTAGAGAATATAGAAGTAGAGTAGCTACACAGGCAACCTTGTAAGGCCCACCAGGGCTGTTGTTGCCTGTTATTCCTTTGTATTCCTTTGTATTCCTCCTCCTCCTCCTCCTCCTCCTCCTCCTCCTCCTCCTCCTCCTCCTGCTCCTCCTCTTCCTGCTCCTCCTCCTCCTCCTCCTCCTCCTCCTCCTCCTCCTCCTCCTCCTCCTCCTCCTCCTCCTCCTCCTCCTCCTCCTTCCCTTTTATTATTATACAGCTCATTTTACGTACACTTCATACTTTTCGAGTTATTTAATAAAACATTATTTCTGACAAAATATCGTGAAAAAATTTGCCACCTCCGAATCACATGAAAATTAGTATATTAGGGTTCTCGGGCATGCTGATTGCGAATCTGGACTAAGTTTTCTTATTACTATAATATTTAATCCTATTTCACCCTTACTTGCCTGATAAATATGATTAAATAATTCTCTCTCTCTCTCTCTCTCTCTCTCTCTCTCTCTCTCTCTCTCTCTCTCTCTCTCTCTCTCTCTCTCTCTCTCTCTCTCTCTCTCTCTCCTGGTCCTTGTAAAGTGCCATCAATAATTACTTCTTTTCCCTTCTCCGCAATTAACGAACTATCCGCCCACTTAATAACCATACATTCCCCTCACTTTCCTTCCCCTTCTTTTTGTCTCTCATAACCTCAGTAGCACCACCTTCGTCGTCCTTCAAGAACTGGGTTGTTGAGGGGGGTGGGTGGGGAAAAGCCTTCTACTGTTCTATCCTTTAATAATCATAGTTAGTGTAGTTCAGTGAAATCAAACAGTCAAGACCTATTGTTATTTGTATTCCTTTATAATCCTTTGTAAACACACTAGCTGCTTCCTTTGTCTATAATTCCCCAACACAGGAAGCTTCAGACACGCCCATCCCTGACCATTGACTGCCCAGAGTAACCATATAATAAGTTAATGAGGTGCTGTGGTGATTGGAAGGTGGTGGTGATGGTGGTTGAGGTAGTGGTGGTGGTGGTTGAGGTAGTGATGGTGGTGGTGGAAAGGCCCCAGCTCCACCCTGCGGTCAGTAACTACTTAACAAGGGAGTTCCTGTAGCAGTAACGTTAAACAACATATTGGTACTTTGTGTTTTGATCAATACCTTGCATCCACTCACTGACTCCTCGACTTCCAATCCTCCTCCCTTATCCTCTTTCCTTATACTTTGTCTTTGGCTGGGTGAGGTTGAGGAGAAGGTTGAGGTTAACGTCTATTGAAAGTGGAGGAGGAGGTGCCTGGCTTGTCTCAGAGGTCAAGTTAAAGTTAAAGGAATGATTTGGAAGAAGAAAGTGCGCGGAGAAAGTACTGAATCTTAGGACTGTTGGGATTTTTTGAGGTGATTTGACAGGTGGTGTGACATCTGGCCGAGAGAGAGAGAGAGAGAGAGAGAGAGAGAGAGAGAGAGAGAGAGAGAGAGAGAGAGAGAGAGAGAGAGAGAGAGAGAGAGAGAGAGAGAGAGAGAGAGAAAAAAAATTATTTATTTATTTAAAAAAAAATTCAGAATAGATAACAAATTTAATCCCAAATCCCTTGTTCACACCACCTGCAGGCCTCCTACTCCTTCGCCTACGCCGTCGATGCCCCCGAATATAAGAACTTCCAGGACCGGGAGGAGGCGCGTCTCGGGCAGGAAACTCGTGGTCGTTTCCGTGTGGCTCTCCCTGACAACAGACTGCAGACGGTGACCTACAGGGCGGGCAGTAGCGGGTACACGGCCAGCATCACGTACGACCACCACCCGAACTTCGAGGCGCTGCGGCAGTCCGTGGGGCCCATCCGCGCTGGCCCTGAGATCGGTCAGTCCGTGCTAGATGGCCTGAGGAGCGGCGACAACTGGAAGCATGACAAAGATATCAAGGCGTCGCGGCCAGAACTTGGCTCGTCCCTTGGAGGACACAAGGCAGGATCCAATCTCGTGGTCCCAACGCCCACACGGACACGCCTTACGCCCACACGGACACGCCCTGCGCCCACACGGACACGCCTTACGCCCACACGGACACGCCCTGCGCCCACACGGACACGCCTTACGCCCACACGGACACGCCCTGCGCCCACACGGACACGTCTCACGTCTACACGAACACGTCCTGCACCCACACGGGCACGTCCCGCACCCACAAGGACACATGCCACGCCCACACGGACACATGCCACGCCCACACAGACACATGCCACTTCTACACGTACACGCCTCACGCCTACACGTGCTAGTGTGACTCCCACACCCACACAGTCCTCACCCACCCATACGTCCCGTGGATCGACACGACGCCGTCCTCGACCCTCACGTAAACGTCCCTCACACCCCAGAACCACAGTGCCCCGACGAATCACAGCAGCTTCGTCACCGCCGTCTGTCACAGGACAGCGGCACTCCCCTTCCTCCTCCTCCGCTCCTTCCCCGACTCGTTCCCCCACCCTCTCCCCTACTCCAAGCACGAACCCTGAGTCCGTGGAAGACACAGCAGACTCAGAGGACTCCGGCATCCTGAACCGCCTCATTCAGGCCATCCAGCTGAAGCTTGATGCTGAGAAGGAACACGTGGTGCTCGACGGTCCGCCAAAAACCAAGAAGGCATACAGCATCGCCGACAGGGAGAGTGTCCGCAAGAGGCTGGAGGCTGTGGTGCACAAGTACTAGCGGCGCCCTCTCGCTGCCGCCACATCCTCGCTGCCGCCCACTGACTGACTGCCTCGTCTTTTCGCTTTCATTACAGATACAACCTTTACAATATTTAATAATTCTTCACCCTTTTCATCATGTTTTCATTTATATAATTGGCCTCCAGCTCATCTTAGGCTGGACCTGCGGCTGGGCACCGCTTGGACCCTTCACTCCTACCACCCAAGGATCAACAGCAGCCTTGGCGGCGGTGTGGCTCAGTGAAGACGAGGAGTCACGTCACGATTCCTCCGCCTCCTGCCATGGCTACGGCCTGGCGGTGGCGGGCAGAACGCGGTCTCCCTCCACGCACCCTGGTGGCGGAGCGGCGGCGTTGGGCGAGGACAGGCAGCATGAGAAACAGACCACCTCCATTGTGTTTACGCCAAAAGTAACAAACAAACAAAGAAACAATCTGATGTATAAAGTAAACCATCCTTCCAGTATCCATTAGCATCCCAAGTCTCTGTTCCTCAATAGGTCCTTCCTCTTCCCTGTATAAAGTTTGCCTTAACTTTGTGTGTCGGTAGATGTATCAAGTTTCTATGTGCTTACGTGAGGTGTGTGTGTGTGTGTGTGTGTGTGTGTGTGTGTGTGTGTGTGTGTGTGTGTGTGTGTGTGCCGCTGAAACCTCAACGTGGGGTCACCTTAAAACGTGTACTAAAGTTTCAGGAAAAAAAAATAATAATGAACTTACCTCAGTGGTGGCCAGGTGAGGCGAAGCGGAAGAGACAGGTGTGTGGGTCGACCTGGGCACCGCTGAGGCGACCAACACGAACCGTAATTGGATGTTCACGACGTAACCGGATTTTAAACTGGATTCTAAACCGGAAATGGATCTGAGGCGAAAGGCAGCAAGGTCAGCGAAGGTCAAGGACAAGGCGAGCCATCCTTCGGGGAGTCCTTCAGGGCGGTGTGCTGGAACCCTTCTTAGCATCCTCGGCCTTAGCCTCCCTACAAGTTCCTCGGGAGAAACTTAGTATTTCACTGTCTTTACTGATGGACACATGGACGAGTTATTCTCCTGACGAGGGTTAAACCTAAACTCACCTACCCCCCACCCCCCTACCCCCCCACCAGGTTAAAGTAATGAGATGTTCAGTATTATGATTCTAAATTATTGCAACGGAATAAAATTAATAACATTGTAAAGACCTAACGCCATATTTGATCTGCGTCTGATTGATGGGACAAAAAAAAAGTACATATCCATAGAAATTGTTTTTTGTGAAGGTTAAAATGATGTAATTAATGTATGATAAATGTGTGTATGTGTGTATGTGTGTGTGCCTCCGCCGGGATGAAGGGGTGTTGCAGGGCGATTTTCTCTGTCCTGGCTTAACTATGTGTGTGTTTGTGTGTCATCATTCTGGTGTTTGTATTTGTCTTAATTTAATGGTGTTTGAGGCAGTGTGACCCGCTTTGCATCACCGATAGACTTACAACCACAACCACAACCTGTCTATCTGTAATCTACCATAACATTCCACTCGCATTCCAACCATCCATCTTCCTTTACTTTGAACGATCCTAACAACCTGATCGCCTTCATTACCTCCGTGTCGTCAGGTGGTTAAATGCTAGTACTAAACACTTCCTGAATGCAGTTGGTGATAGTTTCGACATGTTTTATATCGTGTTACCTCATGTCGCGGTGGGAAGAGCGGCCACAGCAACAGCAACAACAACTGCCACGAGAGAGGAAGAAAGAGAGAGGAGATATTTTTCAGGTTAGGATGGAAACTTTATGTACAGGAGGGCAAGGAAGGAGGAAGAGATGTTGGTACTATGGATATGTGACCTCCTCCTCCTCCTCCTCCTCCTTCTCCTTTTCTTCTTCTTCCTCCTCCTCCTCCTCCTCCTCTTCCTCTCTAAGAAGGTAATTTTTTCATGCTAGCAAAGAAAAAATAAAAATGAATTTGTCGTGGAATCATTTAAATTAATCCGCATTTTCGCAAATCTTGATCAGGAAGTGAATTATTTTTGCTTATACTCTTAATTAATATTCTTATATGTAGTCTTTCTTTATTTTTTTTCTTATCTCTCTAATTTCTTCTTCCTTTTAATTATTTTCCTTTACTCCAGAGATGGGATTCCTTTATGTATGTATTTATGCACTGAGAACAGTAATAAAGATTTATTTTGTATCTTATTCGTCTTCATTACCTTATTTATATTGAATTTCAAGTCTGAATGATGCAAAAAAAATATGAATGAAAGGAAATAAAGAAAATAATCTCAGTTTCTTTTACACTCAAAAAAATGGAGAAAGAGAGAGAGAGAGAGAGAGAGAGAGAGAGAGAGAGAGAGAGAGAGAGAGAGAGAGTGTGTGTGTGTGTGTGATGACTTCCCAAACACTTTTCCAATCATTAACTTTCATCCGTTTTCTCCCAAACAGGATGAGAAAGAAAATAAAGAAAAAAATACTGACATGCAGGTTCTGGACGCTCTCTCTCTCTCTCTCTCTCTCTCTCTCTCTCTCTCTCTCTCTCTCTCTCTCTCTCTCTCTCTCTCTCTCTCTCTCTCTCAATTAATCTTTGTACAATCTTTAGTCTATTGCATCAATTACGCGTCGTTTCCGGCAACATATGTGGAAAAAACACCGCGGGAGGATTGTACACACACACACACACACACACACACACACACACACACACACACACTTTGAAGCAACACCCAGATTATGAAAGAAAGAACAAAATAATAATGAAAGATAAAAACATTCTACTTTCAGAAATGAGAGAGAGAGAGAGAGAGAGAGAGAGAGAGAGAGAGAGAGATCAACGAGTGAAAGATAATAATTTAATGGTCGTTCGTTGAGTGAGTTGAAAGTTCTTCCTTGTCTTATTTTGAGTAATTGAAGGAATATCAGGACGAATTAGAATCATCCACACCTCGATTTATGCAAAGGTTTCTATTATTATTACACTTCGACATTGAACTCTATAATTACCTCTCACTTTCCCCAAATAGCTTGTCATTAACTCGTGAATAGGTAATTATCGTGTATTGGCAGCATCAAAACAACCAATGAACGCGAAGTAAACAAACCAGCCAATCGTGGAGTGAGTTGGTTCTCGTACCCAATGCGTGACCTTGTTTCATATCGCCTTGACACTGATACCCTGGGCTGTGTTGTGTTCCTCTAGGCGTCTCCTTGCTTGGTGTTGTTTCTGAGGTGTTGAGTGAAGGTCTTGTGTTGCGTCTACGAGAATTTTGACTTTCTACTTTTCCCTCTTCTTTTTTCCTCTATGTGGTCTTAGTTTCTTTCCTCTCTCGTTCCTTCGCTTCACTAACTTCTCTCTCCCTCTCTCCTCCCTTACTTCCTCCTCCTCCTGCTCTTCTATTCTCTCACTCTATATCACTTTGTCTTCCTTCCTCTTGTTACCTCTCTCTGTCCTCTCACCTCCCTTCCTCATTCTTTATCCTTCCTTCTCTTCTTTCTATATCACTAAAATCCTCCCTCTCCCTCCATCCCTCCCTCCCTCTTATCTCTCTCCCTCCTTCCCTCTTCTCTCTCTCCCTCCTTCCCTCACTCCCTCCTTCTCTCCCTCCCTCCTTCTCTCCCTCCCTCCACACCTCGTTCTCCGCCATGGGACTCCTTAATCAGCACGGAAGGTTAGTAACTGAATCTAAGCTGAGTGAAAGTTGTATTCTGAAATTGTCATGAGAAAGGTAATAGCTAACTTTACCGAATTTCTTGAAGGGTGACGAAAGCAACCACGAGAGGAAGTAATCACAATTAAAAGTAACTATGAGTAGAAGTATTATAGACTTAGGCGTGAGTGGGTGGGAAGGAAGAGAGGGAGAGGAAGGAGAAAAGGGAAAGGTTATGTGAGAAAATTATTAGTTACTAGGTAAAGAAAGGAAGGATAGATATAGATAGAAAGTGCAGAAGGGGGGTGGAGGAGGAGAGAAAGAGAGAGAGAGAGGGAGAGGATAAGATATTAAACGATCAATTACTGAGAAGGAAGGAGAGATAACGAGGTAAAGAGAGATGGAAAATGTTTTAGGAAAGAAGAAGAACCAGAGAAAGATAATTACATATAATTATATAGAAACTCAGACCACATAGATTCCAAGGTCCAAACTAGATAGTCAATCCTTAACATTATAAGAAGTAAACATAATAAAAAAGTATATGTCGTTAGGAAGAAACAGTTAAACAGCCATTAGGTCGTTAGGTCGTTATAACCATATCGTAAAACATGTAGAAGGAAATGGTAGTTAGATTTCTGTTTTAAAAATATATACTGTGTTAAATTTTACTTTCTATCCATTTCATTAGTATATAACAATTTAGTTGAGTCTAATTCTATCTGTCTACATCTTAGTTTTACTCTCATACTCCTCCTTCGTAATGATTGATTAATTTTAAGTTTTGCGCCTTAGTTTTCGTTATCATATTTTTGAAGTGTTTCCGCTTAAAGAATATTGTCTTTGTTAACGCTAAAAGAGAGAGAGAGAGAGAGAGAGAGGGGGGGGGGAGGGGGAGATAATGACGGAGTGAGAAATTGGTCAGGGCGGAGGGGGTAGGGGGTGTGAGGGGAAGTGGGTGGGCAGCACACTGTACTTTACTTTGTGTGAGAAAGTTACAGGAATTAAAAGTTTGTGAGAGACAACATTTGTGGAGATAACGAACTGCTTTCTATTTGCTATATTGGTCTGGTTTTGAAACACAACAGCTGGTGAGGCGTAGAAACACACACACACACACACACACACACACACACACACACACACCTGCAGCCTCCAGTAGCGGTAATTAAAGTCACCACACACACACACACACACACACACACACACACACACACACACACACACACACACACACACACACACACACACACACACACACACACAGAATACCTAACCTAACCTAAGCTAGAAAACATGACCTTGAAAAAACGTGTCGAATTTTAACCTTAGTTTATAACAGACAATACCATTCCCGCCCTTCTCTTCCCTTCCCTTCCCTTCCCTTCCCTCCCCCCTTTTTTCTCTTCTCTCCCTGGCTGCTCTTCCCATCACCCGTGGCGCCCCTGACCTCCCCTTCCCTCTCGCAGTGGAAGAAGGGCGGGAGGGTGAGAAGGGCGGCGCCGCGCTTCTAGACAGTAAGACAAATGACAGTCACTAAGACGCTCCATCTATCGGGCAGGTGATGAAGCACAATGAAGGGAAAGGAAATGATGTTCATGCACTCTCATTCTGTCTTTCCTTTCTCTTTTCTTTTTTTTTTCTTCAGTTTCTTCTTTCTCTTTTTGTTCTTCTTTTTCTCCTCCTCTTCTTCTTTTCCACCTCCTTCTCCTCCTCCTCCTCTTCTTATTCTTTTCCACCTCCTCTTCTTCTTCTTCTTCTTTTTCTTCTCCTCCTCCTCTTCTTCTTTTTTCTTATAGTACTAATTAGAGTTGTTTTGATTGTAGTATTGCTTCCAGCTTTCATTTTCTGTCTCTCTTTCTTTCTTTCTTTATCTAGTTAGTTACTTGTTACCTGATTAGATGCTTTCGTTTCTGCCGCAAGGAAAGGCAAAAGAAAGTGAGGATGATTTGAAGGAAATTGTGAAACGAGAGAAAACAGTGTATTGAGAGATGATAATCTTCTCCTCCTCCTCCTCCTCCTCCTCCTCCTCCTCCTCCTCCTCCTCCTCCTCCTCCTCCTCCTCCTCCTCCTCCTCCTCCTCCTCCTCCTCTTTCTCCTTCTCATCTTTCTTACTTTCATTATATTGTCATTTTTTCACATTCTTCTTCCTTCTCATTCCTTCCCATTGACAATTTCCCTCCTCTTCTAACACACACACACACACACACACACACACACACACACACACACACACACACACACACACACACACACACACACACACACACACACACATACATAACCTCCAGGTGACCTCAGGAAGGAGGAAGCAAGCAAGCATATGACCCTGACAATACCCAGACATGTCCAGTGACCTCATCTCTCTCTCTCTCTCTCTCTCTCTCTCATCATAGCTCCGTCAAATATTACAATGCACAATGTAGGGTTCAATGCCACTGTTGTATGTTCTTGTCAATTAAATCGTAGTCATTAGATGCATTTTTCAACCTCGTCTGAAAAGGCTGAATAAATACATAACATCTATCTTGAGTGTGGTATGTATGTATTTAATGTTATCGCTTCCTTTCTTCTTCTTCTTCTTCTTCTTCTTCTTCTCTTTCTTCTTCTTCTTCTTCTTCTTCTTCTTCTTCTTCTTCTTCTTCTTCTTCTCTTTCTTCTTCTTCTTCTTCTTCTTCTTCTTCTTCTTCTTTCTTCTTCTTCTTCTTTCTTCTTCTTCTTCTTCTTCTTCTTCTTCTTCTTCTTCTTCTTCTTCTTCTTCTGTTTCTGTGTTTGATCTCTCGTCGCTCCGTTTCTTCTCTTTATTTTTCTCTTTTTTCTCTTCCTCCTTCTTTTCTTTTCCTGTGTTTAATTTCTCGCTCCGTTTCTTTTCCTCCTCCTCCTCCTCCTCCTCCTCCTCCTCTTTCTCCTCTTCTCCTGTGTTTAATTTCTCCTCGCTCCGTTTCTTCCCCATCTTTTTCCTCTTCCTCCTCCCTCCTCCTCCTCCTCCTCCTCCTCGCTCTCTTGCCGTAACTTTGCTTGCGTTTCATCTCAAGGACAACATAGAGCCAAAGCAAACTAGTCTATTTTTTTGTTGCTTGTCTTCCTTGACCATCCTCGCCTCTCTCTCTCTCTCTCTCTCTCTCTCTCTCTCTCTCTCTCTCTCTCTCTCTCTCGGTAACCCTGATTCTGCCACTTACGACAACCACACATGCACGCGCGAACACCTTAGTACACACACACACACACACACACACACACACACACACACACACACACACACACACACACACACACACACACACACACACACACACACATATATGTATATACGGTATGTTTATTAATTATTCTCTTTATTTATCTTTCTATCTGTGTCTATGTTAATCTTGTGTTAATGAAATGGATGAGAAAGGGAAAACAAATGAAGAGCGAAGGTGAGAGCGTTGCTAATTTAAGTGTCTATACTTCTTTCCAGTCACTTATACTCGCAGCCTTGACGCACTTTAGGTCAAACTCATGAAAAAAAGAAGAAGAAAAATGTTTGCAGGAATTCCCAGCACATTTCCACTATTTCTTCAGTAAATAGACTTCAGTAAATAGAGTGAATTGTCTTCAGTAAAGTCTTAAAGGTGACTGGTATAGAGAAGTGAAAATAGCGTTAAAAATGATTCATATTGCCTTCACTAAATATAGAAAATGTATATATCGTAAGAATAAAAGCGAAGCGACGCATCTGTGAGTCAATACGGTATAAATAAGACATAAGCTGAACGTTTAAGTAATTATTATATACTTTAAGTTAAATAAAAGCCAACGATACTATATGGAACGTTAAAAATAATAAAAATCATTAATAATACTTGAAAGAAAGTGAGATAATAATGGGAAAATTTCAAATAATCATAAAACCGCAAAACTAACTAATAAACAAAAGATAACGAGAGTAACTGATCTAGCTTATTATTAATCTGCGAAAGCAAACAATACTTGAAAATGAAAGTTAACAAATAAAAAAAAAGATTAAAAATTAAAGTGAAAATCATAAAACCGGAAAACTACTTCATTTACAAAAGTGAAACTAAACAACACAACGCATAAGAACAAAAACTAGACGTGTGTTTATGTAATTTTCTCTTCCGTATCATACATTACTCTCTCTCTCTCTCTCTCTCTCTCTCTCTCTCTCTCTCTCTCTCTCTCTCTCTCTCTCTCTCTCTCTCTCTCTCTCTCTCTCTCTCAGCCCAAACCATGAGATCTATCGTAATAAATTGAATTGTAAGCGCATTAAAGGAAGTAATGATGACATACAATATTGGGTAATTTGTTCAAGTGGTGTTAAAGACTATTATCTCTTACGTGGATTTATAAAAATATTCAATAACGATGCTATTTTGTTTTTATTTCTAGATCGTACCTTTTTATTTTTCAACCGTACTTTTTTTTTATAATTTTTTTAACCGTACTTTTTCAATGTTTAAATTGATGTGAAAATTGAGTTTCCAGAAATAAATATGAATATGTAAGTGAAGGATTATTCTTATTTATTTATTTATTTTTTACATGGAAATAAATATGAGATAACTTCTAAAAAAAGATATTCAATGTAAAAATTATAGTTGTGTAAGTTAATACGAAGCGCGTGTGTGTAATTATATATGAAATTTCACTTTCCATTCATCACACACAACGCAAAGACGACGAAGAAGAAAAATAAATAAACAAATAAACAAATAAAAAAAAATAAATAAATAAAAAGACTAACGTATATATTCTTTCCTCTTGCTTTACGAAATTCTCTCCCAAAGTTCTCCAAAAATGTACAAAGGTTATGATGAGGAAGAAAATTATTGTTGAACCAAGAATAGAAACACAAACAAAATAATTACCGCCCCATTGCACACTTTCCGGTGCCATGATTTGTGAACCTCCTTATAAATCGCGATACTTGAGTAAACTTGGCTTAGAAAAAACTTCACTTAAAAAATTGGCTGAAGAAAATTGGCTTAAAAAACTTGGCTTAAACTTGACTTAAAATAAATAGCTTTAAAATATCTTGGCTTATAATAGCTTAGTTCAAAATAAACTTGGCTAAAAAAATCTTGACTTAGCAAATTGGCTTAAGAAATTGACTTTAAGATAAGAAAAAGGCCGTAGAAAAGAGGCGCCTTAAAGGTTGTTATGATTACCGGAAGCACTGAGGTAATACGTCCCCTTAGGTGGTGAGAGAGAGAGAGAGAGAGAGAGAGAGAGAGAGAGAGAGAGAGAGAGAGAGAGAGAGAGAGAGAGAGAGAGAGAGAGAGAGAGAGAGTCACCAATGTTCTCAAAGTCAACCGCAGGGAAACCATGAAGCTGATATAAAGTGACTCGCCGATCATGCACGTACGTGTGTGTGTGTGTGTGTGTGTGTGTAAGCAAGCAAGCCTTCCCGCCCGTCCCTCCTCCACCTCCAAGCGTGTTCTAGATTCTTGACTGGTGGGTGTGGTGGAGGTCTCTGCCCCTTCACTAGCTGCTGCCCCTCCCTTCTCCCCTCCTCCGTGTCCCCTCGCAACGCACGCAAGCCACACGCCGTCCATATGTCCCCAAGCCTCTCCTCCTACCGCCCTCCCGCTGAGTTAGCCCCGCGGAGTCTTTCAGTTACGTTATATTACTGTATAACTATCCCCGTTTTCTTTCAAGATTCCTCTGGTGTTGGAAGGTTCAACTAAAATGTGTACATGCTGGAATTATCTCAGGAATGAAGATAGGAAAATTTTATTAATATAGGATTACATTTATAAGCATTAGTTTATATCAGAAATTCATCGTCACACGGTAAGAATGATATATCAGGAAAGAAAATGTATTGTATAATGTATTGCAGTGTTCTTTGTTGTGTTGGTGTTATTTATGAAGGTGTTTATATGGCGAAACCTAACCCCCCCCTACCCCCCTCCCCCCTTACCCCCCTCCCCCCTTACCACCCTCCCCCCTTTCCACCTTACCCCTCGGCCGACAAATTTATGAGGAGAGCCTTTCTTTCACGTTTGGAAAGGCTGTGACCCAACACTTCGCAACACTGACTCGACACTGACAACACAATCTAAATAAACACGCGTCACCACACCTACCAAGAAAAAATGTTAGGTGGAGCAGAAAAACGGTGGATGATTTTCTCTCATTTTTCCTCCCTTTAGCTTGGGGTCAAAAGTTTCGGCAGAATATACTCACTGTCTTATTTTACTTATTTTGTGTATATCTATATAGGTTACGTGTCATAAGATATATTCACCATGAGGCCGATTTCTCTTTAGTATTCTAAGCATCGGATAAACAAAATAATATACATTCTGTTTTATACTGAATTCTATCTTCTTTTTCATTTTCCATTTATTTATTTTTTTTTACTGGGTTGAACGAAGAAAAGTTCCGTGTGAAAAGAGAAGCAGCTCAGCGTGACAGGATTCCAGTGTTGCTTGGAGGCTGACTGCATCACGTGCCCGCCGTGCTGCCCTTGAGCTGCTGTGCAAAACTCGAAGTGGAGGGCGTGATATAATCTTGCGAAGGGGTTGAAATGTGAACGCTATTACCGTCAGCACAGAAACAGTGAAGACAACGGCTCTGGAACCTCTATTTTTGGCGTGAGAATCGTTCTGTACCTCACCGACCCTTTGCCCTCCCACCCACCCCGCCACCCCGCCCTATAAAGAAATAAAAGTAAAGAATCAATGAAAGGGAACTGAAAGAGAGACCAAAATAGAAACAGCAAAGAAAAAAAGTAAGAAGAATGATGAATACGAAACATTAAAAAAAAGCTTTTGACAATAACGAAAGCTTTAGAAATACTTCGACGCAAATTAACTGAAGCAAGAGTCACCAAAAAAGGAAAGAAAATTATAGAAGTAGAACAGAACTAAATTACACAAGTGAAACGCTAGAGAGAGAGAAACAGAGAGAGAGTAGGCAGGCAAGCAGGCAAGGAAGCAGGCAGACAGGCAGGCAGGCAGGCAGGCAGGCAGGCAGGCAGGCAGGCAGGCAGGCAGGCAGGCAGGCAGGCAGACAGGCAGGGAGGCAGGCAGGGAGGCAGGCAGGCAGGCAGGCAGGCAGGGAGGCAGGCAGGGAGGCAGGCAGGCAGGCAGGGAGGCAGGCAGGCAGGCAGGCAGGCAGGCAGGCAGGCAGGCAGGCAGCAGGCAGGGAGGCAGACGGAGGCAGGCAGGCAGGCAGGCAGGCAGGCAGGGAGGCAGACAGGCAGGCAGGCAGGCAGGCAGGCAGGCAGGCAGGCAGCATAAGTACCATTAACCCTCCACCCTCACCTCCTCTTGGCGTGCGAAGTCAGTAATTAGTCAGCGAATGTAAATAACCTTGAACTGTTGCTGGGTCTTCGTGGTTCAATGAGTGGCGGGAGATGAGCCTTTGTGGGCGGTGATGCTGCCCGCCCACGCACCCCACTCACACCCACCCTCACCCACCCTCACCCAGTACACCCAAACGCCCTCCACCCCTTCCACCCCTTCCGTTGGCCTCTTTCTCACACTGACCATAAGGTAATTAGATTTGAGAGATAATAATAGTATAGAATTATTTCCTTTTTTTTTTTTTGTATATATTTTCCTGTCTACGTAAATAATGCAATTTTTGTTTTCTTCATCCGGTGATTTGCAGTGTGAAAGGAAGGGAAGGGAGAAAATATACTTGAATTAATAAATAAGTAAATAAATAATAATATTGTTGAAGGTCAAGAAATGTTTTAAGCTTACGAATTTTTTTTCTTATTCTTCTTGTTCTATTTCTTGTCTTAATAAATATAGATACCGTTGAGAGAGAGAGAGAGAGAGAGAGAGAGAGAGAGAGAGAGAGAGAGAGAGAGAGAGAGAGAGAGAGAGAGAGAGAGAGAGAGAGAGAGTGAGAGTGAGAGTGTGTGAGTGTGTGTGTGTGTGTGTGTGTGTGTAACAAAATATACATCGTGATCCTTATTTGGTTACTGTTGCTCTCAATCGTTTTCTTGTGGGTTGCCTCCTGTCGCGACGCATTAATGTGTGTGTGTGTGTGTGTGTGTGTGTGTGTGTGTGTGTGTCTGTGTGTGTGTGTGTGTGTGTGTGTGTGTGTGTGTGTCTGTGTGTGTGTGTGTGTGTGTGTGTGTGTGTGTGTGTGTGTGTGTGTGTGTGTGTGTGTGTGTGTGTGTGTGTGTGTGTGTGTGTGTGTGTGTTTTGTTTAGCATGTATACATTATATTTTTTTTATGACTTTTCTTACGTGCGCAAATATATTATGTATGTATGTATGTTTGGACACTGCTCTGCTCGTGACTAGTTGCGTGTGTACCTCGCGCCATGTACGTTTATTTATGTGCGTGAGCGGCGTTTTAAAGTGTGCGTGACTGAGTGTGGACGCTGCCTAATGTGGGAACTCGGCCCCGTTGCAACAGGTGACCCGCCTCCGCCCCCCCCAAAGACCCCAAAATGACCCTCCCACAACCCCCATCCTTCACCTTCCCCCGACCCGCCCCGACCCGCCCCGACCCATATAGTTCAGACCCCAACTCCCCCTTCCATCAATGCCTTCCCACCCCCTCCTTTCCTCCCTCCTTCTCCCTCCTTCCCTCTCCTCCACCTTCCCTTTCATTCTTTATTCCCCAAAACTTATATCTATTCTTTACAGAGTTTTCTTCATTACTTTTTTTTGTTTTTTATCTATTTTTTTCCTGTTTTTTGTCTTCTCCCTCCCTTCCTCCCTCCTTTTCGTCCTTCCCTCCCTTCAGTTCATTCCATCACGTACTTCCCTTACCTTCCCTTCCTTTCCACTCCACTTCACTTCACTCCATCACATAACATCACATCACACTTCACGTCTTCTCTCTCCTCCTTCCCGTCCTTGTCCCGGTTCCTCCCGTCCTTCTTGACTTCTCTTCCCGTCTACTTCCTCTCACATACTTCCTTCATGCATTCCTTCCCGTCTTGGCTATTTTGCGATAATTTTTAAGTATATACATGACCATGGGCGACTACCACACGCTCAACACATTCATTCCACGCAAATTAACTCGCCAAGGCAGAGCGGATATCGTGCTGCTTCTATTAAACTTGACGGAGAAACGTAAAAAAAGAATTTGAATTTTTCCAACAGTCACCCTTAAAAGGAAATTCGGGCAACGCAGTGACTAAGCATTGAAAGAAAATGGAACAGTGCATGCGATCCAGACCTTCGCTTCGTATAATCGAGTGAAACACATCAAGGA
>JAPQNM010000039.1:3124519-3127019 GCA_029783475.1 Metacarcinus magister
GACTAAAAAGATTAAACAAAATACCACCACCACCACACCACCACCACCACCACCACCACCACCACCACCACCACCACCACTGCATTCTTAATCTTCTTTCCTTTCTCTTCCTGCTTTTTATTCATTCTCTTCCTTTCTCTTTCTTTTTTACTTTAATTCTCATCATCATTATTGTCATCTTGTTTTTGTTATTGTTTTTTTGTTGTTTTCTTTTTTTTCTTTTTTTCCTCCAACTTCTCTTATTGGACAAACTGACTATCACGTGACCTGACCTTGACGGGGTGGAGGGTGGGAGGTAGAGTGTCAGGTCAATCGTGAAACTGAGCACAATGGACGAACAACAATGCAATGTGAGAGAGAGAGAGAGAGAGAGAGAGAGAGAGAGAGAGAGAGAGAGAGAGAGAGAGAGAGAGAGAGAGAGAGACGAGAGAGAGAGAGAGAGAGAGAGAGAGAGAGAGATTGGACATTCTAATCGCTAGAAGGAAAAAATGAGGTTGATAAGTTACTGTACCAGAATCATCAATAGTAGGAAAGTGTTAGATGACAGTAAAGGTGAACCAGTGGTAAAGAAAGAGTGCTACGTGCTACTTTGGCATGTCATCTACAAGGAAAAATATCTACACCGTATACATTTGATTTTGGAATGATATCTACATAGTAAAACATATTATAACATATATAATATTAAGAAAATGTAATTGAAATAGCTTAGGTTTGGCTAACTTAACCTCTATGTATTTTTGTCATATGAGATCAGCATTACCCAGTAAAGTTAAATAATGGTTATTTCATTAATGTTATTAGGCAAGCAAGGGTGAAATACAGTTTGATATTATAGTAATCAGGAAAATAATGCCAGATTAGTGTTCAGCATAAACTAAAACCTCATTGTACCAATTTTCATGAGATTCAGAAGTGTGGAAATTTGCATGAAATTTCGTAGGGAACACTTGTAATTTTTTAGATAAATCACATATTTTGAAATAACTCGAAATGTATGGGGTTTACGTAAAAAAACATATAGAATATAAAAGAAAAATCAGGAGACGTTCGTTCTATTGAGTTATAATAAAATTGAATTGGAATATAATTATAGATGTAGAAGTGTAAAGTATTATGCATTAATTTATTTAATGAAATTAAGATTTTCTTCATAGGTATTTGAATTATTGGAAAGATGATGACAATTTGAGAAATATATTATCAAACTCCATAACTTTACTTCTATACAATTTTCCTGTAGGACTAATATTTACGTGGTAAAATGGGAAAACTTTTTTCAACCTCAATTCTGGTGGAATTTATGGGCCACAAAATAACTAACGTTTTCCACCTATTTGACTTCTTGGTAGAAATCATGTTATTTTGAATAACTCGAAAAGTATGAGGCTTACGTCAAAAATGTATAGAATAGTATCCTCCTTTCCTTCCATCTTACAACTGGCCTTCCTCTCCTCGTAGGACCTTCAATTTCACTCACACTTTCTTCACAAACAAAGTAGAATCATGACACGTAGATCGCAATATAAAGTGTAGATCGCATACCAAAGTAGATTCATTACACGTAACTAAAGTAGCACCAAAGAAAGTAAGATACGGAAAGAGAGAGAGAGAGAGAGAGAGAGAGAGAGAGAGAGAGAGAGAGAGAGAGAGAGAGAGAGAGAGAGAGAGAGAGAGAAGAGAGAAGAGAGAAGAGAGAGAGAGAGAGAGAGAGATAAAAAAAAATGTGTCCATAATTCTTATATAATAACTTATAAGTGTTTTATTATTATCATTATTATTACTATTATCATTTTTATTATTATTATTATTATTATTATTATTATTATTATTATTATTGTTATTATTATGATTATTATCACTATCATTATCATCGTTATTATAATTTTTTTTCGTTATCATCATTATTTCCTTGACACTCATCCTTACATTCTCATTTCCTAATAATTTCTCAAACACTTGCATCCCTCTCTCCTAATGTGGAGGAATAATTTAGCTCACCTCCCCCCCCCCTCCCTCTCCCTCTAAGGTCTGGGTAGAGTCACGCCTACAGCAGATGTAAAAAAAACTATAGGCTGTTCTTTAGTCACCCATTAAGGTCTTGTGTTCTTCGTGTTCTCTCCTTACACAGACGTTCCCTGCTCCTCTCCCTCACACCTTACGACCTTGTCAGCCAGCCAGCCAGCCTCCTCCCTTTTTTTGGTCTGTCTACAACGAATTGCCTCTTCGTCGTGGTCTCCGTAACGCTTTTTCAAGAGTAAATCACAATCGTATTACTCTTCTCGTGGTATTTCCAGTGGCTCTTGTTCCGTGGCCTTCATCTAGCCTTGTCCTGTTGTTCCTGTCTGTGGTCTAAGGCGTGTGGTGGCAAATACTAACTCTGTCTCACTACCTGGTGGGGGAGGGCGGTGTTAGGCTCCACTCAAGGTCGCGGTTAATCACTATCCCTTTCGTCGCTTGCCATTTTTCTGTCCTCATGTTTCCTCGCCTACCTCTTCCG
>JAPQNM010000039.1:3134519-3162019 GCA_029783475.1 Metacarcinus magister
GCAATGTTTTATTTTCATTCTGATTTTTAGTTTTACAACATGCATATAAAAAAAACACTTCAATTTCTAAGACTTTTCCTAGATTGATTAGAATTATTCACCGTCTCATCATTTAATGTGGACATGTTTCATTCAATGTGTTAATCATGAGGCAGCCATATTGAAGTGCATAACAGTATAGTTTGCCTAACCTTATTGGAGTGAGCAATGCCCATACTTAACCTTCCTGCCACGTCACCAACACCAAACCCAATAAGCATCAAGGTGTACTGATCAGCAAATCCTTTTGATTTCAAAAAATCTTTGTAAATAATAAAGAAGGAGATGGTTGATAACATTGCAAAAAAGAATGCAAAGGCTATCAACCAAAAACAAACATCCTGGAATAAATTCCATGATGACTCCCTGAAAAAGAATGTTTTAGGAAGACTTTGGGTCAAACAGCATGGATGGCTTCAATCAAAATAACTTAACTATGCAATGGTTATGAATGGAAGCAAACATTATTTATTTTATCTATAATCCCTAACGACTTGTTCCATCTTTCTTACACTCATGAGGTTTTTGCTAAAGATTAATATAATCAAAATTAGTTTATATTATAATAACGGTGATGAACACAAGTATTCTCATAAAACATCAAATAAAGTGTACTCACAGTAATTTGTCAGGGATAGTTGAAAAGTTGGAAGCATAGCTGGCTTCTGCTGACATCTTTAAGGTTGATATTCTTCTGTAATTAGCAAAGTATGAAATTTTGTTATTGAACCAGATTTTACAATCATAACATAAACTTAGGAATACTCAAGACATTGTCCTAAATAATGGAATGATTGATGTGACGTGTATTTACAATTCATGTACATTTCACAACTAGTTATATTTCCCGGAAGCTGAACGAGTGATTCCGTCGTGTTTGGAAGCAATCTTTTCCAGTTCTGCTCCCTTCGGAAATCATTCTTATATTCTTTTTAAATCTATCAAATTTACAATCCGTTTAATACAGAACTACATACAATACTTACGTTATTTTAGCTGTGCTTAATGAGACTTGTGCATGAGACACGACTAATGCCGTGCTAAAAGGAGATGAAACTGTAGTACGAGGTTTGATACTTGTGACTAGAGGGTAATGTAGAGGATATACAAGGGAGCCAAACACAAGCAGCTGAAGACTGAGTCCTGCATTCCAAATCAGGGCCACACGCCACCCATTATTCTCTATGTTGTATTCTGTCCACATAGTCTGCAAAAGAATATGAGTATGTACAACACTGTATAGAGTCACCTCAATGTATTATCTGATATAGTCTGTCTTCTTTTCTATTAGCAATCACATTAGTAGACCTGTGCACCTAATCCCCTTATGTAATACCAACCATTACAGAATAATCTTTAGATACAAAAGCAGTTTTGTCTAAATCATAAGCCCTTTTGAACTTACCACTAGAAACATTCCCATCCCAATGCCCACCATGGAAATGGAAGTTGCAATGTACTGATGCTTGTCAAAGTAAATGTTTAAGGCAGTGATTTGCCCTGTGTACACAAAGTTCATTCCACATGCTGTAAAGGAGACACAAAATAAAGAGATGAAAGTTTATTTTAGAAGTTAGTAAATAAAGCATTAAAAAAATTGTTATTAGTACTAAACAATGTCAATGAAAATCTTTTTTCACATTAAGCAACACAAGTTTATATAAATTCCTCTGAATAGATATAATCATGAGGCTGTAATCACTTTCTTAAGCTTATTCATAGAGAACTATTCTTAAAACTAAATGGCATGAAATCAATACCTATATGAATAAGGATACACAAAAATACCAATTAAAACTGAGTATAAGCTGGGAAAAAAAGTATCAATAGTCATCTTTCTTACCTACTACAGTGCCATAAGTGAAGAACAAAAGCTCCAAGGATGGAGTGAAAGCAGAAGCAAAGAACCCAGCAGTCATGACGATACCCCCAATCAGTAAGGCGGTCCGATTACCAAACCGGTGCTGGCAGCTTGAACTTAGTGGACCTACACAAATTAGATGGGTGATGACCCTCAAAATATAATCGGCTTTTTACACAAACACCATTCAAGATAATAGGAAAATATGTGTTATCAAGTAATAGCCTTTTGGTGGGGTCTGCAAAAATACTACCACGTACCATACTTCCTGCAGATCGTAAAAGGTGACAAAAATCTTTGGGTTTGAGAAGCTCCTCCACTAATTTTGGTATTATTTTACATCTTCACCACAATGCTCTAGAGAATTCAGGATTATATGTTTGCATTACCTGATGCATTTTGAGAAGGTTTTCTTCAATTACATTTCCGTCGCAAATTCTTAGTTTGTGAGATATTCAATGTTTTCTGTGAGACCTTATCTTCGAAAAATAAAGTTTAGTTTTGTTTGAACAAGGTTCTTTTATTTGTCAATGTAGGTTAAGGTTTGGTTAATATAGGTTAGGTTAATATAGAAGCTATCAAATGTTTTCTATGACCAAAAGTAGGGTGTTGGACGAGGTGCAGTCCGAAGATGGAGACTTAAACAAACGCCATTATGGTGAAGATGTAAAATTTTACCCTAATTTATTATATTCGACAGTAAGGATGGAATACAAAAAATAATGAAAAAGCTTATATTTCATACTTACCTACCAGCATGAAAAACGCATTCATCAAGGAACCTATCCATGAGGTGTGAGATCGATCCTTGCCAAAATATTCCAGAAATTGCACGTAATACACACCAACTGTTGACAATAGTCCTGAAAAAATTCATGTCATTACAATTCTCAAGAAAATGGGCCATGATAAAAATCTTCACTTGTGCATTTTGGTGTTAACAAATTGAACGAAATTATAGAAATGAACAGAATTAAACTTACAAAAACATATCACCAAGCTAAGCACAATGTACGTACTGAATAATTTTTGCAACTAACAAGAAAGGGATGAGAAGCTAGACCTATACAAGAAGTAGAAGCATTTTACCAGCGTTAATAAAAAATGAACAAAACATGGCAACCAGGACAACATAGGCCCAGCCACCATCCACATCAGGGTTTTTGTAATGGATATCATGGTGGTGTGGGATGTGATCTGTATCCTGCTCACTGCTGCAATGTGCTTCTTCATCAGTGTTCAGTGATATCTCCTGCTCACTACTGTTATGTGCTCCTTCCTCAACCTTCGGTGGTAGGAAGACATTTTCCAGTGGTATATGCTGCATCTGAGATAGTGATAAATGTATTAATGAGGCTTAAATAATTACTCTGGAAGTCTTTCAGGAATATTAAGATAGTTAGGGTATTTGTAGACGAGACTACAATACACTTGAACTGAAGAGATTAACTTTAACTCACAGCACAGGAATTAATAGGTAATATAAATCCCATACATGTTTGAAAGTAATTAAATGTGTAATAGTAGATAGGGTCTTTTAATACTTAACTGAGTGTAATTATAATTGACACAACCGCGCCAAGAACAATTAATGAAGCCACGTTAATCGGTAACTAATGCTAATTTTATCAACAGATTATTATTTTCTATTTCATTTTGTGATTATGTAGCTATAGTGCACACGAGAACAAAATAACAACCCTACCTTTGTTTATTGAGGATATACACGGGTAATTATCCTGACCACGTGTCTACCCAAGCTCAATCTGCTCAGCTCAATCTGCTCTAATGTTGTTTACGCTTTACAAAAAAACAACAAAACAATAACTTTTTTCTAAGGCCATGTACCAGGTTAGCTCAGACTTCCTTCCTATAAAAAATGTATTGAGGACTAATAGGGTGTTAGGATTAATTGCTAATAGTGTTAAAAGTGTTAAAATTAGAAGTGGTGAGGTTATTCTGAAGTATTTGGCGTTAGTCAGACTTCACCTCGACTATGCAGTACAGTTTTTGTTCTAGTATTATAGAATGGATATAGGATTGTTAGAATGGATATAGGATTGTTAGAGTGAGTGCAGAGAAGGATGACCAAAATGATAGAGGGGATTCGTAATTTTAGTTATGAGAGGAGACTGAAGCTTTTGAAATTACATAAGAACATAAGAATTGAGGAGACTGCAAGAGGCCAGTTGATGACCTACACGAGGTAGTTCCTTGGAATAATCCAATGTTTAGCCATCCCATCTGTCATCGCTATACATACTCTCATCCAACCGTCTTTTAAAGCTACCTATTGACTCCAGCACTTAGGTACTACGTGTCTACCCAGCCTATTCCAATCGTTCACCACTCTGTTAGTGAACCAATATCTACCTAGGTCTGTCCTGAATCTAAATTTTTCTAGCTTGTAGCTACCCATTTCGACGTGTCCTATCCTGACTACTAATTTCTAAAACCCGATTAATGTTTCCCTTATTGATTCCTTTTACCCATTTGAAAACCTCAATCACTCACTGGAGAGGCGAAGAGTAAGGGATGATCTGATTGAAGTATTTAAGTGTTAGAAGGGTTTTAATAAGGGGGATGTAGGAAACGTTTTTACTGTCAATAGCCAGGATAGAACAAGAAGTAACGGATAAGATGAATAAAATATGATTAATTGCTTAATACAAACCAACATAATTATACATTTCAATTCACGTATGTATCATTATTTTTTTTCACTTAAGTTTAATTGTGTTTATTGTTACTTCCATTGTTCTTTAGCGTATTGTGTTGGTATTACCCTGCTGCCTTGTACCCTGCCACCTGTTACCCTGCCTCCGAGTACCCTGCCTCTTGGTACCCTGCCTCTTGGTACCCTGCCTCATGGTACCCTGCTACGGTTCTATCACCATTTTCAATCGCCATAATTAACAAGATTGTGACAACCAGCACCACTGACACAACGCTCCTTCAGGTTAGACACACATTTATAGTATTGATGTTCATATCGTAAACATTGAAGGCTAGTCTTTGGGCTGAGGAACTTTTTCTTAACTATGTTCATAAAGAAATAGAAGGTTGACTATAATACTTAAGAACATATGGAAATAAGGAGGCTGCAAAAGGCAATCGACCTACACAAGGCAGCTCCTGTGCACCTAACACTTACCATTAACTTAACCGCCTCAGTGACTTTAATTTGCTGTCATAAGTATTAACCATTTTATATTAAGTAGAATATCATATATATGGTGAGATAAGAGGATTAGGTGTTGATAATGATAATAATGTTACTAGTGGTTAGTCATCAAATGTTTCCAAGCTTTTATTTATTATACTTGGACTAAATTATTTTTTGATATTTGTGTTTTGTTTGTTCCATTTCAGTACACTTTAAACAATGCATTAGTTATCATTCTTGTGACCTTAAATTCTACAGTAGGTTCACTTTGCATGGCCAAGGGGGGGAAGAAGCTATCTATATACTTAGATTCTATTCTCCTAAAATGGGAGTGGCTGAGATAAGGCGTCTACATACATAAACCCTCGCCACATCAAATTAGATCCATCCCTTTCCTTGCACGAGACCTGATTAGCTAACCTAACCTGACCTTGACTACCTGTTGAGATGGTCAAGGCTGCTTCACAACTGCTCTCCATTCAACTCTATCATGCAATAAAGTTTTCCTTGCTCCATAGATGTCATTTTTGCATCTAACACTGTCCTTTCATCCATCCCATTCATGGCCTCCCTCTTAACCTTACCTATTGCATCAGACTTTATATCTTTTTCACTAGGCATTTAGGGTTTACGGAGAATTAACTCTCCCTTCCCCTTCTATGATTTGTGTTCATAAAATAGAATAGAGGAGAGGCTTCCCAGACTCCTTGCTCTGTCCCTTTTGGTCACCTTTTACGATTGAAGGTGATTAAATAATTCCCCCGAACTAGGCATCTATAGACCATATAGTTCTGCTAGGGTTAACGAGTGCTACTCCTCTCACCATGAAGCTGCCATGGGTTAGCATCAAATTCGCATCCTTTAAGTCACTAGCCGAGCACTGCACCTGACCCCCTCACCTTATACGAGCCGCAGGGAATACGGTGGTAGTATTCTTGCCACTCCCACCACAGGGCAATGAAACAATCATAATCTCAGTTCTTTTACTTTCTAATTACATTCAAACAATAGTGTTTTGGTGTGGATTTAATTAACTTCAAAAGTTGCACACGACCCTACCAATATTCTGAAAAGAAAAATGTAAAATGGCTCGCTAGTTCTCTCCTGTCATGGACGCTAAGAGAAGAGGTGTCAGCCTTCCCTGTTGCTTCACGACCTACATCACACATTACACACCTGGCATCAACTGAGGTCAGTCACAGTATCAAAATGCTGCTTGGTATAGATTAACTGTCTTTTAAACCAAACTTATTTTTTCTATCTTAAAAATTCCTCATTTTGCCTCAACTTTCAAGACCTGCACACTCTTCTCACTCACACTACATGACACAAAAATATTCATAGTTACTTATGTGTTGTAGGGAGTGAGTTAGACTGAAAGGGTTGCTAAATAGGTTTACTAAATTTTAATAACAAATCACACTAGTATATCTTCAGTAAAGTTAATGATTCGTCCGATAAGAGCATATGAAGTTGTATTGCACTTTTCTACCATCCCGACTACTTCTTGATTTAGGGAAATGTGAATAGTAGATCATTTAAAATAATTTGGTCAAGAAAGAATGAGAGGACTGAAGATAACATAGAACATGTGCATGCATATGAACACCTGGAAATTTTTATGGGTGTGTAAGGGAAGGGGTGAAGGGAAAGATAGCAAAAATAGTTAATTGTTGACAAGATAGATGTAGAGAGTCAGATTAAATGTTTATAAACCCATGACCTTAGGGTAGACATTTGTTTATGATTTGAGTGTACAGTGAAGTGCACAGAGGTAAGGGAACACATGGAATGCTATCTTGGAGACATTGCTCTCCTAGTTTAGCATGAGAAGGCAAGTTCCCTGTAATATCTATGCATGATACTTGACAGAGAACACACACACACACACACACACACACACACACACAAACACACAAACACACAAAAAAAGCACATGTGGAAAGAGAGACAGTTTACTTAACTCAATCTTTTCATCACTGGGATAAAGAACCAAAATTATAATACTATAATAAACACACAGAGCATAGCATAGAGGTACCATTAAGTCTTTTGCTTAGTAAAACACAAAAATGTCATTCGAGGAACTTCACAATCTGCTAAACCTCTATCAAATCTAGTCTCTGACGCCTTGTTCTATCTGGGAATGTCTGCCAAGAAGAGCCTCCTTCTCTTCTTCACCATACACTCCCTCCTTGCTCATTTAATCCATTTCCCTCTATCAGCAACTCTTTCATGCCTCAAAATACTGAAATATACAAAACTGTGCTCCTCAAAACTTTTTCACAGGATAAGTAAGTTAGATGCAATGGAATACTTCTGTTTATACAGTGTACTCCTCAAATCCTCTTCTTTCTCTCTGGCAAACATATTAAGTAGAAAATCTTACATATGACTATGTTGTATGAGGAAAGAAGTACATGTTCCAATTTAGATTAGACGCAGAGAGTTTCAAACACGTCACACAATATTATGTGTGGTTTGCAGGTCATGGTTTGACGGACCTCAATGGAAATGCCTGTGTGCTCTCAAACACCGGTGGATCATTTTAACATTTAGGCGCTGTTTACCATGAGTGAATGTGGTGATACTGATAACATGTCCTCATACCTGAGAAGCTCAATGTGAAATGAATGTTCACTATTACTAAAGGAAAGCATTAACAATGACAAATATTTTGTGCTGAACATAGAAAAAATATAGTTATGAAACTACAATTATGAAACATTTTGTAGATGAAGTTAGTTATTCTGAGATGATGTAGAAAGAGCAATGATGTACAACACACTTAAAGTATATACATTATAATACAGTTGATAAATATACATACATATGTATTTATGAAAAACTTGACTGTTCACAAAGCAGTCACCTGATGCCCCTGTATGTACAACAATGTAATAGCAGCCCAGCCTCCTCTGCTGCCTTCACCACCACCACCACCACTACCTCCTCCTCCTTTCCCGCAGTTATCGCAGGGATGTGAAGAGGTTCAGTGCAGACTTGGACTCCTGTTGGAAAACCATCGTGTACACAAAGATTAATATACATAATAAACAGGCTACAATATAAATTTTTAAAAAGAACAAGGATGGACTAATGTTAGGTGAAGAGTAAATATGTACTGTAATCTAATCTCATGATGAGTTATATAAACTTTCTCAAGCAACATAGAACTAAACCCAAGTTGTGTACAAATTAGCCTCATCCTCCTACCTTCTGGGAACGAGCTTTGCTGAACACATTCCAGAACCGGAGAGTCTCGTCCCCGGCACCAGTAACTATGGCCTCCCCATCGGGTGACATGGCCAAGTACAGCACCCGATAAGTGTGGCCGGTGAGCTTGGCCACCTGGGCGAGGAGTGGGTAACGCCACACCAAGATCTGGTTCTGACTATACCCATGAGTGGAAACCTGTGGATAAAACCTGTCTTATGAGTACCCACACACTGTATTGATGGAGTCGTATATGATGATTTTCTCACATTGTATCATTTATTACACCACCATACAACCCTACCACACTACTACTACTACAACCCACCAGTTCAGATGCATGTTTGGACCAAGCCAGATTGCACACTTGAGATCCAGTATCAATACACTGCATGGGCTGCCCCGTCAAGGTGTTCCAGAAGCGTATGCAGCGGTCGGCTGTCCCACCCCCGCTAGCCAGCAGCCCGTGGTGGTGTGGTGACCAGGCAATAGCTGTGGCAAATGTATCTTGTCATTAGTACAAGCACAATCCTAAATGAGGTTTAAATACACATCAATGATGAGTAGTCCGAAAGCGATTCTCGTTTAAGTTCCAATAGAAAGGTGTTAGGATTGATAAGAGTATATAGATATAAAACAGTAGGAAGAACTGTTATCAAGACTTACCCTTTACGGCAGCATTGTGCTCTGTGTAGGTTTGAACGGCTGTGAGGGAGTGAAGGTTCCACACAAATAACTTGTTGTCGTTACCACCAGAAGCCAGGTATTGGCTGTCTGGGGACCACTTCAACCCACACACCTGAAAAAGATATAAAACACAATAGAATTTTAAATTTGTCTCTGGCAAATGAGAGAAAAAAAATAAATAAGAGAAAGACACGATAGAATTTTAAAGTTGTGTGGAAAATGAGAAAAAAAATAAATAATGAGAATAAATAAGACACTAGAGATGATATTTAAACCCTTCTCACCTCCTGCCTGTGTCCTGCCAGTCTGCGGTCAGGGATGATGCATGGAGTCCTCACATCACGCTGAAGGATGAGCCTGTCCCGGGAGCCTGAAGATAGGACATCACCATTCCACGCCAGCGCCCCAACCCGAGCCGTGTGGCCATTCAGGATACACACCCGCTTGCTGCTGGCCACATCCCACACCTGCACCAGCCCCTTGTGTGTTCCAACGGCCACCTGGTTCCCCTACACACCCATACAAAAGGTAATGAGGATGAGCAAAGTATCATGATTACAGATGATGATTACAATGATAGTTATGATGCGAGGAGGACTGAAATCATTACTTAAAGCCATTTGGGGTAAAAAAAAAATTGAATAATGAAGTTAAAATATTTCTATAAAAAATCTATCTATTCTATTCCAGACCACTCGCTAAAAATAAATATGAGTAGAAAATATTGACAGTATATTTAAAACACTTTCCACAGGGAGGAATGAATAGAGGAGAATTCTCACCCTTTCTGACCAAGACACTGAGGTCACTGTGTCACCATCTGGAGAGAGGTCACACAGCCGGGTGACCTGTGAGGTGTATGCTGACCACAGGTACACACAGTGACCCAACCCCACAGAGAGAACATTCTGTGAGCTCCAGTCCACCAGGTTGAGGTAGAAGTCATCCTGTAGCTCCGGGGCGTCAAGTACCTGTAGAGGTAAGTCAATTAATATTGGTTTTTATATTAATCTGCTTGCAACTAAGTGTTCAGGAAGTTTATTAATATTTATACCATTTCCTTATTCTCATACACACGTACACACACACCTTAAATGGTATCTTTGATATCTTGCGTGCTGCCTTCCTTGGTGATCTCAGTAGCTTCTGACTCTTGGCACTGACAGGGGACAGGGAATAAGGTGACAGCGTGTCCTCCCGCTGCTGATTCTTACGAGGAGAAAACTGAAACAAAGAACAAAATGCCAAGACATTATATAGATGACACAAGAAAATTTTTCCAGCCGTAATTAACCAGAAAATGAGCACATGATAAATTTTATATTATAGAGAATTACATTACCTTCATTTAATTAGCTCACCAACAGACACATGGTAACTTACATGATACAGGTTGGGACTCTGCACAGGGGATAATGCCCTTCTCTCATCAGGGGTGTCACGAAGGTCCTCAATGCTAGTGCCCAAGAGTTCATTCCTTAGGAGGGTTGTGTAGGCCACTCCATCCTTACCCTCCCCACCCTCACGACCCTTCCGCACCTCACTATTAGCTTTGTTGTTCTCCTGTTGGGGTTGAAGATAAAAAAAAATATAGTAATTTATTTTATTGATGTTCCTACTACGTGCAAATAATATGGTACTTGTAATGGAGAAGTCAATTTGATGTTGATGTTTAGTAAGATTGATATATGTACGTATCAAATGCCTTTTCAACTTACAATGGGTTTCTCGTAAGTTTACTAATATAATGTCCTGCAACTGTAGCTTCTAGATTTTCTTACAATTAACCTATAGAGGAACATAAGACTCACCTGAATGAGAGCAAAGTTGACATCCCAATTGGCACCTACTCGGGTGGGGATGAATCTGTCTCCGGTGCGGTCCTTGCTTGGCGACTGTACCGAAATGTGGGCCAGTTGGCGGCGGGGCTGTGTTAGGCAGAATTATTTGGTTTAAAGGTTAAATATTCCACACTTATTCATTATTATCATCTGCAAGAATACTACCACCCGATTCTCTATAAAAAAGTTCCGTAGAGGTATTACAAACCTCACATTTTCCGTTACGTACTGATAATGGTGATGCTGGGGATGAGACAGGTCCATTTTGTTGCCTGAGAAGACGCCTCTCATACTCACGGTCCATAACTGAATGTGACACAAAAATGAGGCGATGGGTTAGAGGTGTACATTCAATTCACAACAAGACCGATGGGATGGGAAGGCACGAAAATAATTATATACTTCAATTATCCTCATAGTACACAAGGAATAAGGAATGTTAGTGATAATGACATAAAATACAGGAGTGGAAAGCTTGTTTCTTACCCTTTTTAAGTTCTATCTTATGTGTGATATGGTAAAAAATAAGTTATGGAAGGTTTTTAAAAGTGGTCCAAAGTCAGAAATGATTCTCGTGTGATGTTTTCTTGTAAATAACAACTTTTTTTTTGGCAAAGATTCGGAATACAACCCAGTCTGTTTTTTGGACAAAGCATTTTTTTTCTGATAGATTTTGATGTGTTTTGAATTAATCTGATGCTTGTTTGTTATGCCAGGCAATTTTTTTTTCCCCCAGGTAAAAACTGCCACAAAAAAGTCAGATTAATTCCTTCAAAACCATCAAAATCAATAAGAGAAAAATTGCTTTAAGTAATCCTAAGCAAACCTAGTTAAACCTAAACTAACCTAAGCAAACCTAATTAAACCTAACCTAACCTAAGCAACCCTAATTAAACCTAACCTAACCAAACCTAATTAAACCTAACCTAACCAAACCAAACCAAGATTCGTGACCACCCAATAGGTTAAGTTAGGTTTGCTTAAGATTACTTAAAGCAATGTTTCTCTTATTGATTTTGATGGTTTTGAATTAATCTGACTTTTTTGTGGCAAAAAAAACCAAAACATCAGATTAATTGAAAACATCAAAATCTATCAGAAAAAAATTGCTTTGTCCAAAAAACAGACTGGGTCGCCTTCTGTATTTTTACCTTTTTTTTTCATTGTAATGGAGCCTCTAAACACTTATAGGGGGATTTCCAAAAATATAACAGTTTAATTCCATGTACGCTAACTTTCAATGAAATCTGAGCTATCAAGGTGGTGTTGGGGAAACTCAGAAATAAATGCTTTACCCCAAAAATTAATCCCAAATCAGTAAATTCACATCAAAACACAACAGAAAAACAAATATTCCTTCAAAAATAGCTTGAGAACCTCTGCAAATTAACTATAATTATTACACCCTTAAAATTAGATACACGTTATTTCGAAGCATATTTCCGCATTTAAACTTAACTTCACTTAGCATGCAATTGATGGAACTTCACTATTGTGTTGGGCGAGTACTTTTAAACGTCAAGGAAAGGCTGTTAGGTTAGCTTTAGGCAACAATAGTGAGCATTTCCTCTTAATGTTTGAATATAGACTTTACAATTGTATATAAATGATGATGTATAATACTAAACGAGTTATATTCGTAATTTAGCCTCAAATTTAAAGCTCAATTGCTATAGGGTTCTAGCGTCCAAGGCCACAACGAATGACAAGTTTGAAAGCTTTACGTTAATTTTCAAAGCTTTAAATAACACCACAACTACAACTTAAGCTTAATAATCATCCCTAGCTCAACATACGGTCAAAAAATATGAAATAACAGCCATTAATATGAGTGTATTTTTAATATTTTGATGAACAGCTGAGAGCAACTTCCCTTTAACATCGGACTATGTTAATTTTACCAATATAACCTCCTCCTTGGGTCTTTATACAGCCAGTAAGTGTTAATTTACCTTATTTTGATCTCCTAGGCATACCAGAGGGAAGGGAGAGGAAGGAAGTCCTGGCCTGAGAGCGTTACAGAAAGAGGATTAATGGCGGCTGTTTTGATTGTTAACTTGGACTTGGACTTGGACTTGTAGCTGGACTTAGACTTGGACTTTAACTTGCTGGGCTTGGGCTTGTAGTTAGACTTGTACTTGTACTTGTTTGGCTTAGGCTTATATTTATGCATGGGCTTGTAGTTAGTCTTGTACTTGGACTTGTTAGACTTGTACTTGTTGGGCTTGGGCTTGTAGTTAAACTTGTAGCTGGACTTGGACTTGGGTTAGGCGTCTCCTTATTAACTGTTTTCTCACATATCAGCAGGAAGAAATAGATAAAGGGGCAAGGAATAAGTTTTTCCACTCCTATATCTTCCGTCATTACCCCTAACATCTTATTCCTTGTGTACTCATACCTCTGGGGATGATTTAAGTTTATAATTATTTTCCTCCCATCCCATCGCTCTTGTTCCTCACTCACTTTCTCCTTCTGTGATAATTGAAACATTGGCTTGAGTTTATGAGGGACGAGAATGAGAGGCCAACAGGACACCATTCCTGTCGAAACAATGATGGATTCTGATAATCAATACTGCAAAAATTTAAACACGTTAGTTAGTTAGTAAGCGTAATTTTATTGTCGAACAAGTCTTCTAACAATATATTTTCTGTTATCTCAAGTGATGCATTCATAAGGGTTCAAAGGTTGTCCGTAAACCACCACTCAGACTTACAAAAGATTATAATATTTAAATGATGATGTAAATGATAGTATCTTCGATCGTTCTCTTCCGTGTTTTGACAATGAAAATGCACACCACTACCTCTATAAAGCATGTGTTGTGTTGTGTTGTGTTGTGTATAAAGCATATGTGTTGTTAAAACATATGTCATTGTTAGGCTGAATTATTATAAAGCACGATATTAATGAGCATCCCGTTCAGTAATAATCATCCCGTCAATGAAAGATCTGGTGGCGCTGTAGGAAAGTTCAGTAGTAGTAACTAATGGTCCGTCTATTTTATGAAGATACTTTGAGAGAGAGAGAGAGAGAGAGAGAGAGAGAGAGAGAGAGAGAGAGAGAGAGAGAGAGAGAGAGAGAGAGAGAGAGAGAGAGAGAGAGAGAGAGAGAGAGAGAGAGAGAGAGAGAGAGAGAGAGAGAGAGAGAGAGAGAAAAAAAAAGAGAGAGAGAGAGAGAGAGAGAGAGAGAGAGAGAGAGAGAGAGAGAGAGAGAGAGAGAGAGAGAGAGAGAGAGAGAGAGAGAGAGAGAGAGAGAGAGAGAGAGAGAGAGAGAGAATCTTCATAAAATAGATGGACCATAGGTTATGCGATGCTGTATCATGGGGGTTGGCAAGATGATATAAGAAACAATACCTAGAGGTTGAGAAGAAAACACATATTATAGAGTTGCAGTAAGGCCATTACATCATAACGTATTGGACAAGTGAATCTTGTAATATTCGAGATTATGAACTGTGTTGGTTAGGTATAACTCGTTAGTCCCGATATATTGAAGTAATCTTGAGAACATGTTTAATCAAGTGAAACCAAATATCAAACAAGAAATTGCAAATTGTGTCAAATTATCGATTGTTCAGATTTCAAAAAGACCCACATATGTATAGGGTCATTACGCTCGACAGGACTCAGTAATTTGAATACTCCATTACTCAGTGTGTTGGTGTGTTCGTAAACTCACCTGGTTAACTCACCTGCCTAGTGAGTTTACTCGAAATAGATAGAAGTCACGTTCCTGTTTCTGTTGCTAAAGTGTTTATTCCTGTTGTTTACGTTGGCACAGAGAGAGAGAGAGAGAGAGAGAGAGAGAGAGAGAGAGAGAGAGAGAGAGAGAGAGAGAGAGAGAGAGAGAGAGAGAGAGAGAGAGAGAGAGAGAGAGAGAGAGAGAGAGAGAGAGAGATGTAAACAGGATGATATTGTTTGCATTGACTGATGTTTTCGACTGATTCCGACATTATTTTGTTCCTGTTCATTTCTTGAAGGAAGGAAGGTTTAAATAGATAAACAAAGAAAGAAGGAAAAACAAAGAAGAGAAGATTGAGAAGGAAGAGGAGGAAGCTACAATCAGGATTCTTGTAGTATCATAATGCTTGCAATACTGGCTTTGTCTTTCTAGATATTTATATTTTTTTCCGTTTTCTTTGCGTGAATTCAGGTGGAGGAGGGGAGAAAGAAAAACCAAAGTTACACATAATCAAGATGTTTTTCATTTATTGAGACGATAGAGAACTTAACCAATGTGCCTACAGACAGCAGTTAGTAGATGATGCCGTTCAGGGCGGACTGACTGACTGACTGACTGATGACTGAAGTGGGCCTTGTTAACCGATCGTCTGACTGGCTGACTGTGACACTCCCCCTGGTCACCTCGAGTGTGTCAGAGGCTCTCTTGGGCATGCAGGGGAGGCAGGGTAGGCAGACAGGGTTGGGTGTGGGTGTACCGTAGCGTCACCCCTGATGGAGAACGGTTGATGGTAGGCGGAGCTGCGCTGGGCACTTGAATGGCGTTTTAGCTGCCCGCCGCGAGATGGCGTTGGGCGGGCGGGCTAAGCGGATCACAATGGTCACTTCAGGTCTGGTCATCAATGAACACAACCCGTGCCTGCTGCCTACGCCCCTACTCCCCGTGGCCCAGCGTGGATGAAAAAGAAGACGCTTCAAAGATCCATGGGACCTTCACGCTGCTACACGGACGCACTCGCACGCACACACGCACGCGCACACACGCACGCGCACACTCACATACACACAGAGACAGAAGGACAAAATGAGCATGTATCGGGTGGTGCCTCTTGTGCTTTGAGAAATTAATATATAATGCACGACAAAAAAATTAATATGGTTATTATTAATATTATTATTATTTCGACTGCGTTCGCTGGATGTAACTGGAGATTCGGTATTCTTCTTGTTATTAATATTTTTTTTACATTAAAGTAAAACTAATAAAAAATGTCTGTGGTTTAGCTGTGCTCACAGAATGATTGTACACTGTAATGACACTCCGAATGACGATGGTGTTGTACGCATGCGCACTCCCGTACTGACGTCAAAACTTGAAGATGGAGAACGGATTTTTAGAGCATGGCAGTCATCTTCTTCAGGAAAGCTGCAAAAGGGAGGAAAAGAAGAACATTAAAATTTGCAAACAACTACACGATCATGAAAATCAATAACAATCTTAATTAAGTCGCCCAAGTGTTGTTTGTCAAATTAAAAAAAAATAAATAAATAAATAAAGTTAGGTTTGACTGTGTTGCGAGAAATATTGATTTGGTGCAATAATTTGGGGTCTTAGTCTTTGTCTTAGTCTTAAAATGTATTTGTTTATTAATTTCTTATATATTTTTTTTGTATCTATCTATCCTAGTTGGCGGGTTTGGAGAGGAACGGGAGGAGTGTTATCATAGCGTAGTATATTGAGGTGAATAGGAACGTGGAACACCTACGTAGTAACATATTCCAATCAACTCAAAATACCACGCTACAAACACTTCACCCTTGCCTGGTCCTCACACAAACTGCCAACGCCAAGGGACGCTACAAAGCAGGGAATTGCAAGCTACACACACATCTTAATGTCTTATACATGATGTTATATCACTCTATGGCTTCTATGTACTGTCAGGAAATAATCAATGAGACTTAAACTTCGATTTGACTTTACTTTATGGTATTAAATTGCGTCGTGGAGATGAAGAATACTAGTACTATACAATTTTTATAAGTGACAGGGGAGGATGTAGTTGTTTTCCTGACTGCATATCATCTCATAATACAACGGGGCACCCAGATGCTGCCTAAGGGAAGGATGACTCGGAAATACTATGCCAGTGATGTGTAAAAGAGACTTGAAAGAAAATGGAACACTAATTGAGGGCGTTTATAATTGAGAAATACAATCTATTTTTTGGTTTATGACAAACTATTGAATTCTGAGTGCCTCACTGTACTGCAAGATCTTTAGAAGCCATTGAGAATGTCTTATAAATAAATAAAAATATATATGGTTAGTTAATGGGGGAACTACACATATACGTACACACACGTAACAATGAGGGACAGGAATAAGGAAGGGTAAACATATATATATATATATATATATATATATATATATATATATATATATATATACATATATATATATATATATATATATATATATATATATATATATATATACATATATATATATATATATATATATATATATATATATATATATATATATATATATATATATGTATAATTCAAATACGGAAATAAAGTATAACACATGAAAGAACATAGATCAAGTGTATATACGGAAATGAAACTTGAAAGAAAACGAAATCGATTAATCACAGAAATAAACAGGAAAATTAAGGACACCGTCCGGAGATTGCGGTGGTAACAGGTCGAGTCCTTGAGACAAAACGGAAAATAAATTGTCCACACTGACGACAACACGACGGATAGAGAAAAGAAATAAAATATAAATAAATAAAAGGACGTCAGCATACTGCATGGAGCAGCAGTAATAGTTAGAGTGGCGGAAGTAGTGGTAGCATATTGTAGTTGTAGTGACAATAGCAAAAATAATAAGACATGAAGTGTGAAGAAAATAATTAAAAACACTGTTGTACTTTGATAAAATAATAAAATAGAATGATAAAAAAGTAGAAAGTGACATAAGAATCGGACGATACGAACGATAAATGCTTGAAAATTGTTATAGATATTGACACGTAACGAAAGAAATCAAATAATAAAACGGGAAAGTGTTATCTTGTTCATGAAAATCTATTGTTGGAAACTTACTAGACTCATCCTCTTAGATTTTGAAGGCCAAAACTCTCTTTAGGAAGGCTGCAAGATAATCAGCACATTGTAATACAAGAATAAAGCAGGCCAAATACATTATCTCTGCCTATTACTCTGAAGTCAGCAGGCCAAAGAAATGTATTGAAAATAATAATAATAGTAATAATACTAATAATAATAGTAATAATAATAATAGTAATAATGATAATAATAATGATATTAATAGCAATAGTAATAATAATAATGATAATAATAATAATATTGTTATTATTGTTATTATTGTTATAGTGGTATTGTTATTATCAATATTAATAATAATAGCAATTATAATGACAATAATAGCATGAGTAGTTTATAGTCTGGCATAATCATGAGTTTCAAGCACAAAACAAGGTAATGTATACTTAAAAGTAGTCAAAATAATAGCCATATGAAATAGCTGCCTAAATCATTATTTATCGTACATGCAGGAATTATATTTTCTTAAGGGCAGAGAAGCAATGTTTCAGAAATGAAGATCGTGTGAACATCGTGTCAGTTTTTATCGTCTGTGTAAAATTCTTTGTCTTCGAATTTCACCGTCGAGCTACCACAGTTTTCTAGAAGCCACGTTCAAATGACTAAATCATTTGATCTTACGTTGTTATTGATCCGTCCGTATCAACCCAACCAATCACTTGTTCCCATCTCCACCTCTCGATCCGTGATTGGTGGGCCTTGGGATGGGGCGGGGTTTATCCACGAAGGTAACCAATCACAAAAGAGGAAGAGGGCGGAGTCCTGTTCACCAAGTTAATGCGAACGGACTGATCTATGTATGCATAAGTGCGTGTTTACTGTTGTTTGTTTTTTGTTGCTTTGTTGTTTGTTTGATGTGGGCGTAGAGGGCTGGAACACAATGGGAGAGAAGGGAGGGAGGGAGGGAGGGAGAAATACAGGGAAGGAGCGAGCAGGGACCATGCTTTTCTAATTATAATGGGGGGGGGGAAACTTTCAACACAAACTATGTCAAACTCCACAAGGATAAACACAGACTGTATTGTAAGATACTTAACGACAACAACAACAACAATAATAATACTCATAAAAAACCACTCAACTATAATCATGTTCATCTGATCACTTAATAATAGTAAGAAAAAAAAAGAAGAATACTATGCTATGATAAACTCGTTCTTATTTAAACTTGCACAAGACCTTAATTGAACCCTTTCCTTGTACAGGTAATGAGGGCGATGGGAGGTCTACTAATTACTGAGGGTGGGAGGAAGGGAAACCGAGCAGGAGGGAGGGAAACCGAGCAGGGGGGAGGGAAACCGAGCAGGAGGGAGGGAAAACCAGAGGGAGAGAGGGAGGGAAACCCAGAGGGAGGGAGGGAGGGAACAACACACACGATCGCTTTCCAGGAAAAAATCATTTACTTACGCATAGATACTTTAGGTGTTTACTTGACATCTTTGCAGAGTTTCTGAAGGAAAGCTGTAAAGGAATATTCATTTAATGCACACGGAGGAAAGTATTTGGAGGAGGCGGTGAAGGAGAAAGAGAGAGAGAGATTGAGAGAGAGAAAAAAAAAATAAAGAGAGAAAGAGAAATCGTTGGTTGGAGGGGTATATGGAGGGAGGGAGGGGGGGAGGGGGGGACAAGAAAGAGGGAGGGAGGCAGGGTACTTTGTTTTTGGAAGTAAAAGTAGATCTGTCCTTTTCGTATATATATAAAAAAAAATAATTTAATCTAAGTTTGATGTAATAGCAGAAGGTAATATTTGTCATGATTCTATGGGACAGGTTGATAATGTGAATTGAATTGATATATAAACAAGCAATGGAGGGAGGGAGGGAGGGATTGGGTGGGTGAGGGAGGGAGGGTGGGTGGGAAGGAGGGAGGGAGGGAGGGAGGGAGGGAGGGAAAGATGGGTGGAAGGGAGCGGTGGAGAAATGGAGGGAAATAAGACTAATAATCATTTTCACTACATACCACACTACATCTTTGTCTTATTGTGGTATAATAACGTAGCAGGAATTTTCTCTTTGTAGTTGAATGAATAAAGGGAACAAGGCGGTAAGGAGGAGGGGAGAATACTACAAATAATGGGTCTTGTACAGGATATACCATGTTGTAGCACTATCCCGCTTCAAAACTCTTGTGATATATGAAAGAGAGACTCCAAAAAAGGAGGACAAAATATGCAATCAACTTGAGTTATCCAAATTTATGTTGATACTGAAATTTGAACTACTGTATTTTTTTTCGTAGGGGGAATAGAGAGAGGTGTACACTAATAGGTTTGTAAATAGGGGAGGGAGGAGGAGGGAGGAGCGAGAAGGAGGTGGTGGGGCGGGCATTAACTACAGGAGAATAGAGGGAGGGAGGGAGGCGAAAAAAAACCCATGTCGATTTGGGTACTTGGAGGTAGATAGACGGAAGGAGGGAGGGAGGGAGAATGAGGAGGAAGAAACACAAATTGACGGAGGGACTGAGAAGATAGAGAGAGGGAGGGAAGAAGAAATAGACGTATGCAGGAACAAGAAGAACGGATGAAGGGGGAAGGAAAAAGAGACACATATAGGGTCTCTAAGGTGGAAGGTGGATGGATGGAAGGGGTGTAGGAGGAACAGATGGATGGGGAAGAGACTTACGTTCATAAGGAATGAAGCCATCTTCGTCCTCCTCCTCACAGCACTCCTTCAATACAGGCTCCAGTTCAGACTTTTCCAGGCGCTCACCTAAGAATAACACCAATGATAATAATAATAGTAGTAATAATAATGATAATAATAATAGTACCATTTATACAATACTTTCTTACTAAATTAACTTTTATCTTTACCTACATGTATCTTAAAGGAGAAGAGAGTGCGTTAAGGTTTACTGTACACTATTATCTTCTAATCAGCCTCTCTCTTACCTACTCATAAAACAAAGAGGCAGGTGTGAGAAGGCATCAACACACTCAAAACAAACCTTCCTACCCATCCCTACACTTATAAAAACAAAGAGGTGCCAATGATAAGGACTACTGTACAATCTTATCTTAGTGAGTCAGCCTCGTGCATCATTACTTACCAAGGGAGAGGAGAATGTGCTCAAGCTCAGCGTACATCATGGTGCCATTCTCAGTTTTGTCGTACAGCTTCAGCACTTCCATGAAATCCTCGAAAGAGCCGGCATCCTTGTCCTTCTTGACCTGAGCGAAAATGGGCAGGAAGTCGTCTACCTTGATCATCTTCTCCTTCTTCTTACCCTTGCCACCGACCTTCTCTATGACGGCCAGGGTGGGGTTGAGGTTGAGGGCTCGGAGGCAGTCCCCGATGAAGAAGGCGTCCATGGTGCCATTGCCCTCGAAGTCATAGATGGAGAAGGCGAATTTCGCCCCTATAGTGAGGAGAGAAGGCTGGGTTAGGAGGGTACTACTATAACTACTACGGATGATGATGTATTGATGATAAAAACGTCTACTACTACTACTACTGCTACTATCACCTAACACTTCTATATACGCATGATAATAATAGTAATAATAATAATAATAATATAATAATAATAATAATAATAATAATAATAATAGTAGTAATAGCGTCCGGGTTCTCGGCTGGTTGGCTCTCCCTCCCACGCCCTCCCGTCTTGGCACCGGCACTGCTATCAGGTGTCTTCAGGAATAGTGCCACACCATATAAGGTAACCACAGTCTGCCCCTCATACCTCTCTCTCTCTACCTCTCTCTCTCTCTCTCTCTCTCTCTCTCCCTCTCTCTCTCTCTCTCTCTCTCTCTCTCTCTCTCTCTCTCTCTCTCTCTCTCTCTCTCTCTCTCTCTCTCTCTCTCTCTCTCTCTTTATATATATATATATATATATATATATATATATATATATATATATATATATCAGTTTAGCTTGACTTATGCATCAACTGTTGAATTGCGTTGTACGTTTCTTAAAGAGAGAGAGAGAGAGAGAGAGAGAGAGAGAGAGAGAGAGAGAGAGAGAGAGAGAGAGAGAGAGAGAGAGAGAGAGAGAGAGAGAGAGAGAGAGAGAGAGAGAGAGAGAGAGAGAGAGATTTATCGTGCCAAATCTTAGGATATCGAGGTCTAGCCTGTGTCAAATGGGGCCACCACGGAAGGCAGGTCACTAGATGAGTTTATTAGGTCATTACTTGTTCTATACCTGTCCCTGTATGTGTGTGTGTTTGTTATTTTTCTCTCCTAATATCCTTATCATTATTGTTGTTTTTGTTGTTATTATTATTACTATTATTATTGCCATTATCTTCATTATCATCATCATCATCATTATCATCACTATTATTAATGTTGTTTCATTGCTTTCTTGCTCCGAATTAAAAACTGTCTCTTCTCTCTATTTTTTTTTGCTATATCTAAAAATATATAAACATGTGAAGTGCCAAGTCAATCCTATAAAAAACTTTAATCATAATCCTACTGATATAAATCTTTCTTTTATCACCTAGATTGAAGGACGCGACAGATCAATCCTACAACAGCCTTTCATCCTCAAGTAAGCTCCTTAAAACCGTCATATAAAGTAGTTGTAGCCATAGAAAAGTAGCAGTAGTAGTTAGTGTATAAGTATATTCTAAGTATCACTATCTAAGGTGTTATACTATGCTGTAAGGGAAGGTGTGATGGGTGTGTATATGTGTTGATGATTTCTTGAAGGTAGAGTGACGGAACAGAGTCAGAGTTGTTCCTGGTGTGTGATATTCAAGTCCATTGTTGTTCATTTCTCTACTCTGAGTATTTGGCTTTCAATTTGTATAGAACTATTTCCTTATTAGGGCTCAGTGCTTGTATATTTTTCACTATCCTTTTGTTTCCGTAAAGTGTTTGAAGGGAATTCGATGTTGCAAAATTCAATTCATTAGGAATCTGATGCTCGATTATTTTTCTGACAATTTTTAAGTGAATTCAATATCACAATCTGTTTTTTCTTCTTTGGAAAGTGAAATCCATATTTTCTCCTTGTTTCTTATGAATATCCATCTCACTCGGATTTACTAGAGTTCCTTCTTGGGTCTTAAGGTATCTATAGATCCCGATAGTCATTTGTCTTTCAGTCTTTCAGTGCTTCTTGAAGTTTGAGGTACTTATAATTATCCATCTTGGGTCACGAAGCCTTGAATTTGATTGGCTGTGACGGCGGGAAGGTATCAAGTTTCAAAGTATCCAATTGGAGGATTCAGTAGAAGTGTCGAGCCTTTGGCCAAAGCTTCGAACCATATTTAGCTTGATGGACGGAGGGTCGCGGGTCACGTGGTACACATCACTTTATTCACCTTGTTCATGCGTGGATAGATGGCGCAACGATCGGCTTATTCATCTTGAGTGTTTCTCTCTCTCTCTCTCTCTCTCTCTCTCTCTCTCTCTCTCTCTCTCTCCTCTCTCTCTCCTCTCTCTCTCTCTCTCTCTCTCTCTCTCTCTCTCTCTCTCTTTCTTTTACCGGCTTCTCTTGTCTCATGTTTTATTCTTTTTCTTTTCTTTCCTTATAAGTCCTTAGTCTTCCTTATATGTTGCTTCTGTATCGTATCTACGTCAGGTGTTTCCACATTTGTCTCTCCTTGCATGTCACAGTAATGATAACAATTATAAAAGAAAAATGAAAAAAAATATCCAAATCTTGTTTCGCAAAAATTTTCTTCACCACTCTTGACTTCAATTTCCAAAGAGAAGAAGATGGATGGTGATGGCTGTTAACGAGGCAGCCATATTTGTTTTAATCATCCGTTGGGTGGGGTAGAAAGAAAGTCGACGTTTTGCGAGTGACTAAGTCGAAGGAATCTTTAGACAATAATAGCCGGCGTCAAGGAACTTGGTGGTTGTCTGCTGTGCCAAGGCCGGAGGGAGGCGGGTATTTTTGGGTACTAGCCGGCACAAGGTAGCAGGAGAGAGGGGGTTGGGGGGGGGGAGTCGCTACCAATTTCTCGCCAGCCATATAAGACTATTTGTGTACTATTTTGTAGTGTCCATCTCTTCCAGTTTCTCTCTCTCTCTCTCTCTCTCTCTCTCTCTCTCTCTCTCTCTCTCTCTCTCTCTCTCTCTCTCTCTCTCTCTCTCTCTCTCATCTTCTTCTTTTCTATCTAATCTTCGTTCTCTGGTATCGATGCTTTGCTAGTAATGCGCAAGGTTATGTGTACTTGTTCTTCATATTCGTTGTTCTCGTTATTGATGAATGAAGAACTTGAGAGTATATGGTAGATGACGTGTGGAATGAGAATGTGTGTACGTGTGTGGATGTGTATGTGGGGCGGGGTAAGGCGGGGTGTGAGCAGGGGCGGGGCGGGGGCGTGGGCGTGGGCGTGATGATCGTTTTACTTACTCTCGACGTCGCGAGCACTGAGATCCGCAGCCTGAGGAAGAAAGAAAGGATAGAATCGTTAATGTATTGCACTCAGAGAAGAGGAGGTATTGCCCCCCCTCGCATCCAAGGCACCTCAGGCTTACATGAATACAATCCTGATGATACACACTCAACACCACTCATCACCATTGCTAGTTCCAGCCATAGCCAGGATTCATTACACTTAGACGTGAGAGGAATGGCTAGCTTCGTGTTTTGGTGACTCTAGCGATGGTGATGATAGTGCCAAGCTCATCATTGTCATCATGCTTACTGAGGGACTCGTGTGGACGCGGACGAGGCAACTCTTAAATTAAAAGTAAAATGGCTTCATGAACGCCACTCCTTACTATCGGCACATGATGCGGATGTAATATTGTGGAAAACTAAACGAGGCTTAGTTAAATATCCTGCACCAGACATCCTTATCCTACGAGGAGATGCCTGTAGGAAGGTTTGCGGGCTGTCCACACCGTCAGCGGGTCCGCGGGTCACGACCTCACGCCCCGCACCCCTACGGGAGGGCGGGGCTGAGGTTGGGCGTCTCTACATCCTGGCACACGGGGCACTGCACGGGGGCATCGCGGCACTGTACACCGGCACTACTTAACACCACTGTACCATCGGCACGGCAAGCACCACTACATCCTGGCTGCGGCAACACTTACCATTGTGACTTAGCCTCTAGCACACCACGTCAACGGGGCAAAAGGCAGACCTGAAGTGACTACGAATTCACTCCCGGCGGATAATTTTATACATAGTAGATGGCGCTGCCGTCGCGGCCCGAGGGGGTATTTTTGGCCGGAATGCTCGTCCGGGTTACATTGTCTAATCCTGGCGGCGGGCGGCGGAGGGCCGGCCTAAACGGGCGCGCACAAGCTGCTAAAGGAAACTTGAGCCTTGTGGTCCTCGGCAGCAGGTCGTGGCTGCTTGCAGTGCTCGTCCACCACCCTCAACGCCGCCCGCAGCAGGTCCCCGCCTCCTCCACCGAACCACCATGCTCTCGGGAGCCGCCCCTTTCAACGCCGCCGCCGCCACCCACGGCTGGCGTGGCGAGGTGGCTCAGCCGCCACGTGGGTCACGGCGCCCAAGTATCCGGCGTGACCTTGGTAGGTGGAGGCTGCGTCCCCGCCTATCCCGCCGCAGGAGCCCGGCAGGCCAACCGGCCACTCGAGGGCGACAGGTGTGTTTCACTATCACACACCAGCCACTCACGGCACGCTGTCCTCAGGCCGCTGCCCCACATACTTGTTCTATCAGTTACCTCATGCCCGGCCACCTGGAGGGAGTGTAAGCCCCTCAGCCCGTGAAGGCGAGATTAGCGGCAGCGTGCAGGCGGTAGTAACACCTGCAGGAAACTTGTCTCTTCTGTCTGCATGTTGACATGTGTTCAAGGGATGCATAGGAGACAACAGAAGAGCAGAGAGGAAACGGAAAATTACCTTTTTTTCCACGCCTACTCAGAAGGAATAGCTCATGACTCAGTCGTGTGAAAGGCATAGAGACTCACCCAGAGCTTCGGCAGCAACACGGGTCCTTAAGAACATGCCACACGCCATTCAAGTCATCAAACACACGGAACAAATCCACGAGAACCTTGGAAACACCTGTTATTTTGCCTTGAGCTGGGTCACCGTCAGCCCTCGCTCCTAACTCACACCATAAAGCCTTCCACTTGGACCACCTCCATATTAAAAAAAAAACTGCCCAACCCTCACCCGAACATCACATCACCAAAGAGAACCTTGCTGCGAGGAAACATGCAAAGAGAGTACACACTTAACATCATCCATCTACTGCATATCTAGATTTTACTGATTTGACTCACTCACACTTGACTCCTGGATGAGAACCCTTACCTAGACGCACCACAAGGAGGAGCAGCATAGAGTATTTCCTGAAGAGGGAGACAAAACATACAATACGACGTGAAAACAAAACAATCATAAAAAGAGAAAGGGAAAGGATATACGGATGAAGGAGGTCGATGAGGGAAAAGGAAGGAGGGAAAGGAAATGGGTTAGCATAAGAGTAGGGGGAAAATAATGGAATGAGGGGAAAGAAAGGTGGAGTAATGGGGAGCAAAGGGTAAATATAAGATAAAGAGAAATAGAAGTGGAGTAAGGGGAAAAAAAAGTGGGGTGAATAGAGAGTAGAATAAGAGGTAAAAAAAAATTTGAATAATAGGAAGAGAGAGATGAAGTAAGGAAACAAAACAAAAATGGAATAATAATAGAATAAATAAAGAGTGAAGGAGAGGAAGGCGGCGGAGCAAGAGGAAGAAGATGAAGAGAAAACCACACAAGGACGCATGACAGCATTGTTCATTAATGTTGATAAGGTGCCAAGAGTGACGTAATGCAGCTCACCTTCCCTTGATCAACATTCACCTGTCTCCACTCGATCTTAGCCACCCTCACCTGCATACATATAAACATAAGAACATAAGGAGGCTGCAAAAGGCTAGTTGACCTACACAAGGCAGTTCCTGTGCACCTAACACTAACACTTACCATCTGTTTCCTTGGTTCATATCCACTTTATCTTTATTTATTTACATCTACATACCTGTGATAATATATGCACTATTACACCTGTACTAGCATGCTTCTCACCTGTATATTAGTATCTATCTATCTATCTATCTATTTATATATTTGTCTACCTATCTATCTCTATTTGTTTATTTATCTATCTATTAATTCATCCATTCCATTTTACTACATTCTAATCTCTGTATATTAGTTATTATTGTCACATCTTACATCATTTATATTATCACTCAAAATTCCTCGTAAATGAAACGAGAGAGAGAGAGAGAGAGAGAGAGAGAGAGAGAGAGAGAGAGAGAGAGAGAGAGAGAGAGAGAGAGAGAGAGAGAGAGAGAGAGAGAGAGAGAGAGAGAGAGAGAGAGAGAGAGAGAGAGAGAGAGAGAACAAAAAAAAACGGAAATAAAAAGAAAAAATGTATCACTTTCATTTCCTCAACTCATATTAAATTTTTCTTCTTTTTTTCTGGCACCATAAAATCATCTTCAACAGTATAATTCAAATGTATGAGAGAGAGAGAGAGAGAAAGAAAAAAAATAAAGGAACGTTAATTATATTACGACAAACAATGCAGTGAATTGTATATGCTTTATTCTCAATTCAATCATAGTTTTTAATCATCATGGGTATCAATATTATTACTTGATGTGCTACCTACTCTGTTAAATGAATGAACTTACTCCTGCCACGTGACAGACGGATGAGTGTATAAATCATGAGCTAAGTCTCGTGAAGTCTTGATGTTAGGATGAAGATAATAATGATGACGATGAAAATGATTAATTGGAGGAGGAGGAGGAGGAGGAGGAGGAGGAGGAGGAGGAGGAGGAGGAGGAGGAGGAGGAGGAGGAGGAGGAGGAGAAGGAGGAGAAAGAGGAAGAGGAAGAGGAGGATGACAACGACTACAACGACGACGATGAAACTGTAAAACTCTACGGGAATTACGTATCACATTTCAATACCACCACCATCACCACCACCA
>JAPQNM010000039.1:3167019-3169519 GCA_029783475.1 Metacarcinus magister
TATTATTATTATTATTATTATTGTTATTATTATTGTTGTTGTTATTATTAGTAGTATTATCGTTCATCCTCATCATCATCATCATCATCATCATCATCATCATCATCATCATCATCATCATCATCATCATCATCATCATCATCATCATCATCATCATCATCATCATCATCATCATCATCATTACTACACGTCCAATCACACACCTTGCCAAACACACTCACACACCCAATCACGACCTCTCTCCTTTGCCAAACAACCAATGACAGACCAGCTCCTCTACCACACACCCAATCACAGGCTTAGTTCAACACACACACACACACACACACACACACACACACACACACACAGAAACAGAAAGAGAGAGAGAGAGAGAGAGAGAGAGAGAGAGAGAGAGAGAGAGAGAGAGAGAGAGAGAGAGAGAGAGAGAGAGAGAGAGAGAGAGAGAGAGAGAGAAGTCAACCAGCCAGCCAGCCAGCCAACCAGTCAGTCGTCTCTCCATCCCTCCTTCCCCATTTTCTTCACACACATCTACCTCAACATCCCTATATTTCTCACCCATTTTCCATTTCCTTAACATACTTTTCCTCCCTATCCTTTCCCTTTCCCTTTCTCTCCCTTTCCCACCCCTAAGTTCTCTCCCCCTTTTCCCTCCCTTCCACCCCTTTCCCCTCCCTTCCCCCCCTCGTCTCCCCCCTGTGGCCCAGTTACCTCCCTCGGATCCAACAGGAAATGTCACTTTGTGCTAAATTTGGTCTACTGCTACAGGAGGACAGTGGCCAACCCGCGTCCGGCCTCCTCCTCCTCCTCCTCCTCCTCCTCCTCCTCCTCCTCCTCCTCCTCCTCCTCTTCCTCCTCCTCTGCTCCTCCTCCTCCTTCTCTGTGTAATAGTAATTGTAGTAGTAGTAGAAGTAGTAGTATTATTATTAATGGTAGTGGTAGTAGTAGTAGTAATAGTAGTAATATGAAGAGAGAGAGAGAGAGAGAGAGAGAGAGAGAGAGAGAGAGAGAGAGAGAGAGAGAGAGAGAGAGAGAGAGAGAGAGAGAGAGAGAGAGAGAGAGAGAGAGAGAGAGAGAGAGATAAATAAAAAAAGACGGAAAGCATGGCAGTTCAGGTTTCTAGTGTACATATATTCTACATGTATTTTAGGAGATAATTCCTCTCTCCTCTGTCAACTCACCCCCCTTTCTCTCTCTCTCTCTCTCTCTCTCTCTCTCTCTCTCTCTCTCTCTCTCTCTCTCTCTCTCTCTCTCTCTCTCTCTCTCTCTCTCTCTCTCTCTCTTTCTGTGGTAAAGCTGCCTCGCTTGATTACGCAACAGTTTATATTTATCTGTTTTCGAGCTGCTCTGTATACCTGCAGAAGGCCATGAGAGAGAGAGAGAGAGAGAGAGAGAGAGAGAGAGAGAGAGAGAGAGAGAGAGAGAGAGAGAGAGAGAGAGAGAGAGAGAGAGAGAGAGAGAGAGAGAGAGAGAGAGAGAGATGAGGCATTAATGGTAACGAGACCTGCTACTGACGAAGGCTGTGACGGTGAAAACAACCGTGATACAAGTAGGAAATAGAGGAAAGTTTATCACACACACACCCACACACACACACACACACACACACACACACACACACACACACACACACACACACACACACACACACACACACACACTCGTTTTGCCAGTCATGAATTGCAGCTGTTTCTTGAGACCTGAATCTTATGTGGAAGGATATTAATACCTAAGGCTAAGTGCTCTCTCTCTCTCTCTCTCTCTCTCTCTCTCTCTCTCTCTCTCTCTCTCTCTCTCTCTCTCTCTCTCTCTCTCTCTCTCTCTCTCTCTCTCTCTCTCTCTCTCTCTCTCTCTCTCTCTCTCTCTCTCTCTCTCTCTCTCTCTCTCTCTCTCTTTCTCTCTCTCTCTCCCTGACCCACTATGTATATTTGAAACCACTTCTACTGATAATACTTAGGACAGTGTGTGTGTGTGTGTGTGTGTGTGTGTGTGTGTGTGTGTGTGTGTGTGTGTGTGTGTGTGTGTGTGTGTGTGTTGGACAAGAAAGTGAAAGAGAGAGAGAAAACAAATTAGGTAGTAATTCTCCCACACAGGTGTATCATTAGCCTAAGGTATTAACGTATATTACAGGTAAAAGCAGGTATCTAGACTTACTCCCTCATTAACCTTATCGATATTACCCTCTTTAATTAAGGTTGATAAATTGAACTTTCTCCTCCCTCACCTTACATTGCGTCCCATAATAATTTAACTTTAATTAAAACTCTATCTTAACTATTTCTCACGTGATCCATTTTACCTCTTGACTCTATATATTCACCTCACACTTCTTAATAATCCTTTACAAAAATCTACTTTCCTAATTTATTTATAGGTGAATAGATTGATTTTATTTAGTGATCCCTTGAAAATATGAGTGCATTTACCTTCTCTTCTCATCTTCTCCTCTCTACAAGCATCTCTTTGCACGTCAAGCTCTCTCCTCCTTCCACTTGCCTTG
>JAPQNM010000039.1:3177019-3314519 GCA_029783475.1 Metacarcinus magister
AATTAGCAAAGCGTTATTCCAGCAAGCTACAAAAATCTACAAAACTTCCGATCAGGTTACTATTGAACTCTTAATGGCAGTATACATGAGTGATGGCACTGCTACCTTCAATAGGATGGGATACTGGACTCCCACCTCTGAGTTGGTTCTGACTGGGGCCCTTCATGCACTTCCTGCCCCATACTTTGGCGGGAGAGTCCTCACCCTCACCACCATTCATGTGCGTATACGTGTTGATTTGTTTTTTTTTGTATGTAAGCAAACACACACACACTTACAAATGTTCATTTTTCTTTTTTCCTGCTGATGTAGAAGGAAATTTGTCCCCATCTACTGTATAAACCTGCTAATATTCAAAGTCTTAATTTTCCATCATCTAATTAAATACTCAGTTAAATTTTTTTTCTCGTCAGTATTGTAAAATGATGAAGAATTGTTACATTGAGAATCACATTAAATCTACAAGGAATTTCTCACACACTGTACTGTAATTTTCAGAAACCCGGAGTCTTTGAGCCAAGCAGCGATGGGTTGATGGACACAGCAGGCGGGTACGTGGCGAAGTTAATGAGAGACCTTCAGATACACCTCAACTTCACCTCCTTCATCACCACCACCAACACCTTCGGAACGCTGAGAAAAAACGGCTCATGGAATGGAATGATCGGCTTTCTGACACGGCGGGTATGTGTGTTAGTGTGTTTTATTATTATTTTTATTATTTTCTATCTTCTTTTAATCATCCATCTATTCTCTCTCTCTACTTCATTCCTTCAGGAGGCAGATCTCGCACCCTTGGACTTCTCACCCTCATGGACTCGTCTCTCCATTGTGGACTTCAGCGAGTGGTTCAGTTTTGACGGGATTATCATCATATCCAGGGCACCGCGACCCCTTATGCCCCCCTTCCTCCTTCTACAAGTGTTTTCCATTGGGGTGAGTAAGGGAGGGAGGGATTGGGTGGGTAAGGGGTAAAGGGATAGGAAAAGTGGAATTGGGAGATGATGTAAGGGATGGTGAGGAGAGGAAGGAAGGGAGGAAGGAAGGAAGGAAGGAAGGAAGGTAAGAAGGAAGGAAGGAAGGAGCTGTGGTAATGTTGCTTGCTTCTGTTGACTTAGTTAGGTCAAAAAGAAGAAAGAAAGAAAAAAAAGTAGTGTAAGGGTGGGGGAAAATTTGGAATTAACTAGGAAATATTTGAAAATCAAAGAAAAGAAACATAATGTGAATGGAGATTTACCTCTAATTAAATGTAGGAAAAGAAAAACAAGAGAAATAATAATCAAAGGGAACTAGACATAAAATAACTAATTGAATGGAAATATCTTTATGTAAAATCTGTAATTCATTATAAGACCTTCAATTATTGTCCTTATAACAGGTGTGGGCATTCATATTGGTGGTGGGGCTTGTGGCTGGCCATGCACTGTGGGGACTGGAATTCATCTTCTACTTCTTCAATAAAAGGGAGTCAGTAATAATAATAATAATAATAATTCTTTATTCCAGACTCAAAAGATATACAGTATAGGATATACCTACAGTACGACCTAATGGTCCATATCACATACACTTCTGGTGAGAGTATTTATAGGATACCCAGAAATATATATTATAGTAACAGAAACAACAAAAACACATATACAGTACAGTATTTGAGAAATACGGTAAAAAATAAAGCATAATGTTACATTTTTACTGAATATAATCCATTTACACATAATCTAAGACTATTGCTCAATATTTTGGTTAATACTTATTGCACAGATCATTGCTCAAAGTTTAATTAGACCTATATATTACTGTACAAACTATGTGTGCAACAGCCTATGCCAGTGAGATAGAATTCGGGATTCATGTAGAGTGTGTGTGTGTGTGTGTTTGTGTTTAATCTCTTCCTCTTACCCTCAATCTTCTTAGCTAGTGTTCTTTCTGATTATAGGAGTATTATTATTATTATTAGTAGTAGTAGTAGTAATAATCTTGAAATTTCTTTTTCAGACATGTATCAATCACGTCCAGCCATAACCACCACCAGCACTACGATGTTCACCGGCCATCTTATTGGAGAACTTTGGCTGTGGTGCTCAAGCTTTTCCTCACCCAAAGTAAACAAATCACAACATTCATATACAAAAAATAAGGTGTTAGAAAATATAGTTTTATCCCTATTCAAAGTTCTCAGTCCATATCATTAGCTCTTAAGTTAAAAAAAAAACATTGTAAATTGATATACAACCCTTACTCTCCTTTTCTATTAACTTCCCAGGTAGTAACACGAGTCACTGGAGTTGTATGTGGTCTGGACGCATCCTCTCCTCATTCCTGTTTCTTGTTATACTCTCCATCGTGGCGCTGTACCAAGGCTCCATCATTGCCTTCCTAGCTGTTCCACGCATCACTCAACCCATTGACTCGGCCACTGACCTTATGGAACGACTAGACTCCATGGTGCCCATCGTCAGGAAGAATACTGTTTATTATAACTTCATAGTGGTACGGGGCAAAGTCTGCTTCTTTATTTTTTAAGTTAGCATTCCTGTTATGAGGTCCAGATTCCGCTGAAGTATTTAAGTTTTGGTTTGGTGTTGAGAATTGTAATGTTTCCAGAATTATGATAGCTTGTGTGGTGTTAGAAAGTGTAATAACTCCGTGGTTTTGAATGTGTGGTGTGAGAAAGTATAATATTTCCATGATTTTGAATGTGTGGTGTAAGAAAGTGTAATATTTCCACGATTTGGAATGTTTGGTGAGAAAGTATTATTTTCAGGATTTTGAGAGTTACCGCCCTATCGCCTCCAGGTTCCAGTTCTACCAAGACTCCTTCCTCAACACGTGGAACTTCTTCCGTCACGTGGATGATGGGGAATATGCCCTTATAGGTGAAGGATAGACACCATTAAATTCCTCCCTCACCACAGTCACCATAACTCACAGGATAAACTCACCTTGTTACTTATACTGTTAATTTTATCCTGTCATGGCTATTTTTTCATTTATTATTTTGCATACTTAGTTATCATCCTTTTAATAAGAGGAAGTAGAAAAAAACTTATCTTAAACAATTAATACTATTATTTTTTTTTTCTTTAGTTTTCGTGTTTGCTGCTACTTCAAAATATATACTTTTCCCTCCTTTTCTCAGTCATTCACGTGTTCCCCACTGTCCCCAGATACTTACTCATCAGGTGTGGGTCGGGCCGCCAACTTTGAGGCTCGAGGAAAGGAGTGTCGCTTCTACGTATCCCGGAAACTCATGAAGACCGACCTTGACATCATGATACACCCGCAGAACTCTGTCTACAGGCACCACTTTGACCAGGCGTGAGTGAGCGGTGTATATAAGTGGTATATATATATAAGAGAAGCCTATATTGGATGGCTGTTTTATATTTTTTCTTCCTTCTTTCTTTAATCCTTATCATTAATTATTATTTGTCATAGCATGTTTTCATTCACTTGTCTCTCCCTCTTCTTCCGCTGTTTCATATTGGCTCTTAGTAAAGGACTGATTGATGTCTTAGGTATTAGTATTTTCCACTCTTTTGTAGGTAAATGTTAAGATAATCCCCTTGCTTAGGCCTACAATATATTTTTCCAGTTCCATTCATCTTTCTTGTCACTTTTCATATCAATCGTGTAAACTCTGTCCCATTTAGGTTACGTCAACTTCGCTCCTTCGGCCTCATTGATAAGTTCAAGGCTGACTACTTCACTCTCCCCTGCAAGCAAGAGATAGGCAAGCGTGATCCACTCTCCCTTTCCCTCACACAGGTATACTCCGAACTCTCCTCTCATGGGTGAAACAAATTAAATAGATAAAGTTGTATATTATCAGTGTGTGTTCTATGGAGTTTAATATTAATCGTCCCATCATTACTGTCCTTAAAACGGTGCTGTACATTGCATTTCTTTTCCTCATGTAAGATATTTTGTTTAATTTTTCTAGGTTGTGAAATATTTCCAAATACTCTTCCTCTCTTCCCAAATTTAACATGGTCTCCCCCGCACCCACCCTCAGATGCAGAGTGCCTTCTATGTGCTGGCTGTAGGTTGCATCCTCTCATTCCTCTGCCTCGCGGGAGAACTTGCTTGTGGAGTTTGTTCAACACCTCATGGTATATAAGCTGTTTGTGAACCAAGAGACAAGGTAGGAACATACTACTGCTGCTATTGAGATAACATTGTGTGACAGACTGTTTTGCTGTAATGGAAACAATAAAGGTATTCTATAAATTATCCTGAACGTTCTGCGGCTACTCGTTGGTTATCGATTCTCAGTATGTTCTTTCAGTGGTGGTATATATAACATATACTTTATGTGTTTGCTGCCAATGTTGTACTATGGCCACAATAATGTCTGTTTAATAAAGCCATGAACAATCTTATGAAAATATATTTATCAAGGCAACTGTCTTAGCTACATAATTTTTGTTGCATAATATGCATGCCTCAGTCAAATAATTATCTGACACTACAGCTTTAAAATATTGCTACATGTACTCAAACTGAGGCTTGTAAACTCTTGGATAAAAGTAATAAATAGAGAAAACATTGCTGAGTACAAACATATGGTATTAAAGCTGTCAGATATTCTATTATATGCACAAATGATACTACACCAAATCATAAACACCTTGGTTACTGGAGCCAATACTTCACACCCACTTCCAAGGGTCGTTCCTCCTGGTTCTGCCGTGCTATGTGAGGGTTGAACTGGCTGTGATATTTCTGTTGAATGGCAGGTTTTGGTGCAGGTTCATCACTCCCATCCGGCTTCTTTCCAGCTAGAAGCCTATTTGCTCTTTTCCTTTCCTCGGCTTCTCTCTTCAGTCTTTCTGCACGTAAGATTTCCAGTTTCTTTTTCTTTTGTTGTATGAGTTCTTCGTCATCGCTACTTTCAAATGAGCTACTGGTGGTGGTGGTGGTGGTGCTGCTAGTGTGATGTCTGATTCTTTCCTGTTCTCTATCTCTGGATTTACTTTTGTGACTGTTTGATTTCCTTCGCTTCCTTGTGTTGTTGTCTTCGTCGCTGCTGTCGTCCCTTCGTCTCTTGCTGTCTCTCTGTTTGTATCTGTCTCGCTTTTCCTTATCATTATCTTCATCATCACTTCTTTTTCTCTTCTTTGGTTTCCTGTTCTTCTTTTTACTCTTCTTGTATTTGTTTTTTCTCTTTTTGTCTATAGCAGTTTTATGTTCTTGTATCTGTTTTATACTTTCTGTTTCTTTCTGTTTTTGTGTTATTTGAACATCTTTATTGACTTCTGGCTTTGGGATTCCTGGAACTTTCTTCATTAATTTTATTCCTCCATATTTAATGATGTCATGAATAGGATCCATCTTGTCTTTAGTCTTGAATCCAACTTCACTCATCTCTTCTTCATCTCCTTCCTCCCCTCTGTACGTTGTCCTTCCTGCAGCTTCCTCATACCAAGCCTTCTTCCCTGTAGCCTCTATGGAATCCTGGCCCAGATATGTCAAGTAGCCAATTTTCTTTTCATACTTCTCCTGTTCTTCCTTCTTCTCTTTCTCGTAGTCTTCATTATTCCCTTCTGTTCGCTTCCCTTCCTCTATGTCCTTGAAGAAGTTTATATTCCCTTCTGCTGTGTAAATGTCAGCTACTTGTGTTTTGTTGGTGTTGGTGTTAGTGGTGTCAGCGCCAGCTCCTGACGATGTAGCTGATACTGATTTGTTTTTAGTTCTGTCACTCCTTCCATCATATATCTGCCGAGCTTGAGTCCTCAGCAAGGTAGTGCGCGCTTCTTGTTCCTGTAAGATTAGTGAAAACATTCAGAATAGGGTTTGATAAAAGTTGGGGCAAATACATCTATGTAGACTATAGTTTCATACTGAAGATTATAGACGAGTATATTATATAAAATTTTGCAGAGAATGACGATGGAGTCTTTATAAGCTGAAAACACTTAAGCATTTTGTGAAAGGTAATAATAATAAGCATAATTCAAGATACTTTAACAAACACTTTTCTAACTTTAATACTTGCATACTGTAAGAACACACAAATCAACATAAAAAAATAAAAACAATCTCAAACTAAGACTCACTGCTAGTTTGGCTCGATGGACTATCTGTTTCTCCTCCTCGGCTGCTTGTGCTTCATCGCGTCGCACTCGAGCAATGTTGTCCTTGGTGCGGACGTGCCATCTCAGGGGAAGAAGAAGGGGAATGGGGTAATACACTGTGGTTTCTCTCTTTTCCTACAGCTAGTTATGATTAAATAAACTACTTTCAGACAACTTCCAGTTTCACCCAACCAACGATTTTCTGATGCGCCTTATGTTTTTCTGGTGATACATGTAGTGCTTAGGTTAGGTTAGAAAAACATAAGGTGCATCAGAAAATCGTTGGTTGGGTGCAACTGAAAATTTACACTACTTTCTGCCTAATATTTAAAGAAAACTTGGTAAATCTTACTAATAGCACCTCCTCACTGATCACCAAAATATTGACATAGATGATCAGGTATGTAATGTACAACACGTTTATGGTGGTTTTATTTGGGGGACGGCCTTAGTTTGGCCACAGAGGCTCTTTAAAAATCTGGTAGGTGCCTCAAATTTTAAGTCCACACAGATGTTGAGTTATGGTTAGGTTAAGGTTGTTAGGTTAGGTTACGTTTATGTTATGGTTAGGTTAAGTTAGGTTCGGTTATATAAGATTTTTACATTTTATTACCCAAAAGTTAGGGTTCTCAACCTTAGATTTTTTCTGGATAAGGGTGATAAAATGTAAAAATCTTATATAACCGAACCTAACCTAACCATAACATAAACGTAACCTAACCTAACCATAACTTAACATGTGTGACTTAAAATTTGAGGCACCTACCAGATTTTTAAAGAGCCTCTGTGGCCAAACTAAGGCCGTCCCCAAATAAAACCACAAACGTGTTGTACATTACATACCTTATCACCTATGTCAATATTTTGGTGATCAGTGAGGAGGTGCTATTAGTAAGATTTACCGAAAACTTAATTCATCTTCGATATTTCATTAATTAGGAGATAACTTATACATCCCTCCCAAAGGCTACATGACTATTGAAGTGGCAATAACAATTAATGGTGACAAGTGACAAGCATAATAACTAATTTCCACAGAAACTTGTATCTTTTCTTCTTCTGTGAGTATGAAGAAGCATATATAAGAGTATGAAAGACAATAATACACAATAAATAGACGTATAAGCCTGGAAACACCACATTTAACAACCTAACCTTCAATTCTTTACCTATATATTGTTTTCCTCTACCAATAACTTGACACTACTACTCGTGCATATAAACTATAAATATCACGGCTACTTTACCTTTTCTTAGGTAATATATTCATCTTGCTGAGTTATAATAAGGTGTCGGCAGTAGAAGAATAACTGCAGCTGACCCTCACATCCTTTTCTTCTTCTTCTTGTGACTTGACAGCTGATGATGTAAACAATAATGGGATACAAACATACACTTTTTACAACGTTTCCTTCAACTATAAATGTCTATAAACATAACATTATACACATATATCTTAAAAAAAAACAAGGTGTGATTAATTCTACGTTAATGAATTAAATAATACGTGTTTTTCATAGATTAAACTCTGACTCGCTTGTGATTGCATTATCCTCTATCATTGCTCGTTATTAGGGAGAATACTGAGAATAATACATAAAATCCTTCCTTATGAATACTGTACAAGTCCCATAACATCACCTTATTTCCAGTTGGAGTGTATTGAACTCCATCTCTCTGTTCTCAGCTGACTCGAGACAATATTCACAATAACCTTGATCGATATGTTGAATGTATGTAACACGCAACCCTCCCTACTCGCTTTATTTTCTTTATTATGCTGTGTAAATTAGGTCCGGTGCATGCAATACTAGTCCCTTGGTAGCCTGGTATTCCCTCTAACCATAAATAACTATCAGATATATATGATGGTGGTTTAGTAGAAGGGAAGGGAAAAGTTGTATAGTACTGAGGTTTATTTAATTAATCAATATTGTAAATGTATAAGTTCCCCCTGTGTGTCCCCGTTGTTAGGTGAGTCATGAGGTAACAGTTGGAGTTGTTAGGGCCAGCCACCAGCCAGTCACCTGTACATCACATCCCTTCAGTTTCCCATCCCCGTTATTTCATCTCAAGCGTGACATCACAAAACCTTCCACATGACTAAGAAAGAGGAAGTCCAGTCAGTCACTTCTACTTTCCTTAGCATTAGAGGTCATAGTTAGCATAGCAGCCTGCAATATATATGTAGGCAGTACTCATTTTTATTGGTCTATACACAACCTGCCTCACGCCCAATGTGGTTTATGGATGGTCAGTGAGCCTCAGGTAAGGAGAGTAAAATAGCAGGGCTGTCAGGCGTGTCTCCGTTCACTGGAAACCACGAAACTAACTTTTTAACCGATCCTTAGAACACCTAATCTAAACTATAAAGGTAACATACGACATTCAATACTTAAATTTAACACCACATTACATTACAATATAACTTAATGTAAAGGGATATGAGCTAACAAGTTTGGGTTACAATTTAATCGTTAGAGTAGTGCAGTATAACAACCTTTCCCAATACTCTGGCAGCTCAGGGAAACACAGGTGGTGATGGGAAGTAGGGAGACAGTAACGTGACGGCGGTAGGGTTTGAACACTCCTATGTGGTGTGGTGTGGTGGTGTTATATTACCACAATGACTTAAAAGTTGAATTGAAGGACTTTAGTGTTGCGTGTACTTGTGTTGATCCGCTGAGTGAGAGTGAAGGAAGATGTGTGCTTACTGGATGCGTCTGGTCCTGTTGTTTGCTCCTGTTTTGGGTAAGTGGTGTTAGGAAACGTGAGGGACAAAGACCGCGAGGGAAATATGTAGTAGTAGTATAAATTACATAATAGTAGTAGTTGTTGTATTATTATTATTATTAGTAGTAGTAGTAACAACATGATTAATAATGTCTATAAAAGTTTTGATTTACACCATATAAATATTCATTCATCATTGCTTTATTAATTTGCTTTATATTTAATTTACTTTACTATCTGATACCAACACGTATATATTAATAATTCTTAGTCAGGTGAAAACTTTAAAATGTCCCCCTTTAAATCTATATTTAAGTTTGACCTCACTCGTCAAGCACCCGTGGGTCAGGTCAGGTCAGGCAACGCCAGGTGGCCTTGGGTCAGGTCGGTCAGGTCAGAACACTTAAAGCAACAATGGAGGATGAGAAAGATAGATAGATAGATAGAGAGAGAAATTCCAAGAACAGATAAGAGAGAGAGAGAGAGAGAACAAAAAAATAATGGTTGTTTCGCTATTTCTGCTGCTGTTGCACTACTCACAGCTTATCACAACAATATTTACTCAGCAGATTAATATATCATACAGGATCCAAGCGAACCATAAAAAAAAGAAGTCCTGGCGTTCATTCCTTTACAAATATTAAGGAAAAAAAAACCACTTCTTATTTTCCTATTCTCGATGGTTTGAGGGCAAGCAAGGCAGGAAGAAGAAACAAGTAGAGTGGTGAAGTACAATGAAAGGAGGGTGGGTGAGGGAGGCTCAAAGCTTGAGAGGAGGGGGGAAAAGAAGGTGGTGGGGGGGGGAAGAGAGAGAGAGAGAGAGAGAAAAAAAAAGAATGAATGAATGACGGAACGATTGAATTACCTTTATATTGTGTTGTTAGTGATCTCTCTCTCTCTCTCTCTCTCTCTCTCTCTCTCTCTCTCTCTCTCTCTCTCTCTCTCTCTCTTTATCTCTTTATCTGTTCTTGGAATTTCTTTGTGTTAGTGTACGTAAGGGGGACGATGCAATTATCTCATTAAATCCACTATAAGCATGGTCTATATTTCTCTTCCACAACCCCTTCCTTCTTTCCTTCACGTTTTTCAGCTACTGAAGGTCTCACAGAGGTCAAAACGGCTCCTGCAGGTGTAAGGGAGAGGGAGGGAAGGATGAGGAGGAGGAGGAGCTAGGAGGGGGAAGGTAAACACGAGACGTTACTGTCTAGCTGTCACGTCAATACAGGTTCGTGACGTAAAAAGTGAAAACATTCCTGCACATTCGTATTATTTCCTGGAAGAGAGAGAGAGAGAGAGAGAGAGAGAGAGAGAGAGAGAGAGAGAGAGAGAGAGAGAGAGAGAGAGAGTGTGCGTCACAGCGTCATGCAATGATATGTTTTCCACAAAGCTCGTAACACATTCTTAGAAAGATGAACTTAAGTGAGTCATCTGTGCTTCATTATTTGCTGTCTCCATTAATGTAACAAATGGCAGGGGTGTTATTATTTATTGTTTTGTCATGTTATTCATATATATTCTATTGTTATGTGTATCCATTCATTCATTCATTCAATATTTCATTCATTCATTTGTTTCTTTTGTACATCGTTAGTAAGTCATGTCTCCTACTAGCTTAACCATCAATCATTCGAGCGTCTGACTTACTGGCCGTCTAAATATATAGGTAAATAAGCTAGTAAATGTATTGATGTATATACCATCCACTAATGATAAGTACCATAGTGGTGTCCTAATGACGTGCCGTAATTGTCGACATACTTTCTTCTCATAATTACGCCTTTTCTGATAAGGAAGTCGCTGCCACACCATCGATCCGCCTTGCGTGTGGATATATATTTCGTAATCTTTCAGGGGGGAGAGAGGGACTTCTTAACCTCCTCGACCTTCAGGTTTTCCGGAAGCAATTCACAGTAAGCACTCAACTGAAATCTTTGAAACGTCACACACATACATAAAAATAATGATCTTTTCGAATATCAAAGAAAACAATGTGGCTATATATCAAAATAAATCCGTTGTCTTCATTGTTATTGTTATTGTACTTGAGGAACAATATCATTTTTGTTCTTTTCTGCATCGTAGTCGTCTTGTATGTAACTTATATATGCCGCTTTGTATCATTACGTTATGTATGCCTTCCCACTCCATCTTATAGGCATAGCATCGTTAGGTCATTACGTACGGTCACTCATGATTGCTGGTGGAGGTTGTTGTGTTTATTCTTCCTTCCTTCCTTTCCTTCTTTCTTCCTTTCTTTCCTTCTTTCTTCCTTCCTTTCTTTCTTTCTTCCTTCCTTTCCTTCTTTCTTCCTTCCTTTCCTCCTTTCTTCCTTCCTTTCCTCCATTCTTCCTTCCTTTCCTCCTTTCTTCCCTTCTTTCTTCCTTCCTTTCCTTCTTCCTTTCTTCCTTCCTTTCCTTCTTTCTTCCTTCCTTTCCTTCTTTCTTCCTTCCTTCCTTTCCTTCTTTCTTCCTTCTCTCTGAATAGCGAGCGTCCGTAGCCAAGTAAGGACGCATGCACGTACACACAACATAACTGGTGTGATTTAATCGTCATAAAATATTGTTTGTAAGTCTGTTATTATCTTAGGTGGCAGTATTAGATTACATATTATAAATTGTGGAATAACTTACGAGGGTTAGGCACTTAATTGCTTAATTGTGATTCGAGAAGACGGTAGTTAAAGTCAGTGAACCATGACTCAATTTAATGACAAACGGAGAATGATACTATTAAATTTTCCTTCTTTGCAAGACGTTTAGTCAAATTTGTATTCCGTAAAAGAAATCTTAAGCCTCAGATACCGTGCGACTGATAATTTTCATATAATTATTAAGTTCACGTTGAGGTTCGCTGCTTCACTGATCCAAGTAGTGAAGCTTCGGGACACATCAGATTCAGACGCCATGTTGAAGTCAGTGATACGTTAGCAGGGAAGGGAGGAGGTTGTGGTTCATCTTGCCTCTTACATTATTTGCATTCCAACTCTTCTACCTATTTCCAGTAAGTAGATAGATAGATAGATAGAGAGAGAGAGAGAGAGAGAGAGAGAGCGCTCAAACTATTTTCCTATCTGCAGTTGGTGAGTGTTTGGGCAGTCAGATCACCGTCACTGAGCCATTCCCTCTCCTGCTCCGTGGTGACTGGTTTTCATGGGAGGAGGGACGAGACGTGGACACCAGCATCAGTGAGCATTGGTTTGAGGGTCTTGGCCAGCCGGTAGACGCCTCTGAGCTACGGCGGGACACCTTCCAGTATGTTTTCACTCACCATCACTGCTTCGTCTGCGTCCGTCTACTCGTCAGGTCCTGGAACGTCGTAGAGAAGTTGGAAGGTTGGTACTTATTAACGTGTATTTAGGTATTCACATGCATACTTTTTTCTAGTTTTCGTTCTGTTTACTATGTTTTTTTTTAATTTTTTTAATATAGAAGAAAGATAAGGTTTGAACGAATTGCAATGACTCACTCTCAGGGCCTTGTGTGAGTGATGGGAGCGACAAGGCGGCAGCGGCGGCTTGTGAGTGGCTGGAAGGACGGAAACAGTCTGGCGTGATAATGATCCGCCACGACCAAACGCCGATCAACTGCCGACCAGCGATCCACGGCTTGTTTCACTTCGCCTGGCAGAACAAATTTAGGTGAGGAGGAACCCCCTCATACACACACACACACACACACACTCTCTCTCTCTCTCTCTCTCTCTCTCTCTCTCTCTCTCTCTCTCTCTCTCTCTCTCTCTCTCTCTCTCTCTCTCTCTCTCTTCTACTACTACAACAATAACTAATACTGCTACTGGTGCCACATTTACTATTCCTCATCTTTTCCAAATTCTCTCTCCTACTACTACTGCTATAACTATTACTACTACTACTACTGCTACCACATTTACTATTCCTACTCTTTTCCCGCCACTTTACTATGATCTATAACCTCACCACCTCTCCCTCCACAGCTTCACGGGGGAGTGTGATCATCCAGATGCGTTGGTGAGGTCGTGTCAAGAGCCTGGCAGCCAGTTCCTCATAGACAGCCAGACCTTCACGATCCAATATATGAAGTGTGAAGGTGTTGGAAACTCCTTTGATGCCAGTAAGCGATTGGGATTAGGGAATGGGAGGGGAGAGAGGATTGACGGGAATTGGATTAATGGAAACTGATAGACTTAATAAGACTCCATTTGGTTATTTAAAAAAATATTTATTTATGAGGATAACTGATTTTTCTTCCAAATATCTACTTTTCTGCTGAAGTTGGAGAAATTTCTAATCCTCATTCACTGAGTAGTTTGTATTTTCTCCCATTTTTAGATACTACTAACATTGTCTTCTTGCCTATATCAATTCATATTTCATGTCTGTTTCATACAACCAGGGCCTTACCTTGTCCTCTGTCCCTTGTAAACAGAAATAAAGCTGAAACACATTCTTCACACAGCCTCAAGTGAGAAAGGAAGAGGAAGTCAAACAGCTATTGTAATCCATCTTTCCCCCCACAGTCCATGAGTACACATGCCTTGGTGACTGGTACGTGGGACGGAATCACTACTTCACTGTAGCCAACACCAAGGAGTCTCGTAGGGAGGAGCGATATCGGTGCTTCGTGCGGGACCGAGAAGAAGACCTCTACATGGGGGTGTCTATAACGCCAGAGTGCTCAGTGCTCAAGACACCACAAAACAGCCCTGTCCGGCTCAGGCTGAGTTATGGTAAGTTAGAGAGGTGAAGGAGATAGTATGGGAAGAAATAATGGGTGGGAGGTATGAGAGAAAATTGAAGAGATTAAAGAGAGAGAGAGAGAGAGAGAGAGAGAGAGAGAGAGAGAGAGAGAGAGAGAGAGAGAGAGAGAGAGAGAGAGAGAGAGAGAGAGAGAGAGAGAGAGCGAGCTAGCTAGCTCTTAACTCATTCCTTACCAACACTTCCATAGCTAAGCATGAAGTCATAACACCTGGCTGCTACCTGCCTCGTAACCTGACCGGGAAGTGGCAGTCGACAGGTCAAGGGGAGGCTCAGGTCATCATCAACGCCACCCACATCAGTGAAACAACCTGGCGGGGATATGCTGCCAAGACCACCTCCTACACTTGCCTGGAGCAGCGAGGAAACCGTTACCTGATGGCTAAGCTGAGTATAGAAGGCTGGTGAGTGAGGGAATGTGATGGTGTGGAATTACTGTAACTAGTGAGAAATAAGAGTAAAGATGTGAATTAGATGTTTAGACAGATGAGTTGTGTGAAAGCATTTTGATTGATGAGTAAGGGTGAATAGGGTGGTAGGATCATGCCTTGAGTGGTAAAGATGTATATCCTTTTCCACTTTTGTTTATGCTTGTTTATGCTATCTTAAAACATCAATTAGTTAAGTCAATTGGTGAATCTTTTCTTCCGCAGCCAAACTGAGTACGTGTGTTGGGAGCTGGTTCCCCGCCACCAAAACATAGTACGTTATAGAGTCAGCTGGGCGCTCATCTATCACAACTTCCAAGTGTGTGATTACGCCAACTTCAGGAGTGGCCGGGAGTGGAAGTACGACACACTGATTGGTGAGTTTATAGATTAATGGGTTAATTTCCCTTCACTTACTTACTTACTTATAATCTAACCTAATACTTCTTTTCCACCTATTATTGATTACCAAAATACATATGACCTTCCAGCAATCTTGACCTTTCAGCGGACTCCCCAGCACCAGTCTCCTGTCCCTTTAGTGGAAGATATGTGTTCCAGCAGGAGGGAGGCTCACCCCTGCTGCCTCGCATTGTCGGGGGCATCACCACCTCACCTCTCGACTCCTACCACTGTCCTCTCCGTCGCACTGTTATGTCGGTCTGTGATAGTGAGCGGAGATGGATTGAGATTGACCTGGATCTGTGTGTGTCGCTTAATAAGGATGGACACCCAGTTGATTTTAATAGTGAGTTTTGTGATGCTTTTTTGCTGATAATTTCTGTATAATTGTGATGTGATTGAGAGAGGAAATGAGTTGAGATTAACTTGGAAGGAATATTTTTGGATTGAGTCTTTTAAGTTCGTCTTCTCCTTTACTTTCACCTCTTACCTTCACCTCTCCCTTGCAGGTGTGATTGACTACCGGCTGCAGTGTGTTGGGTACTGGCAGGAAAACCTCTTGTCTTACCTGGTGACTCATGACCCATCGGATTCTGTGTCCAGGTTCAGGTGTTGGGTGGGTGACTAAGCATTTGTTCTGTGTATGTGTGTGTAAGCATGTGTGTGCGTGTGTTGAGTGTATTTACCTAATCACTATCATAGCTTTCACATGGTCTTAGTACCCCATCTCAGCACATCATTCCCTCACAGGTGTATCAGCGGGTGAGTGATACACAGATCCGCCTCTCGCAATCCGTCGGAGCAGCGTGTGGCCTGCAGCAAACCTTCCTTTCATCCAACTACACCGAGAGCGCAGCTGTGGCACTCATCTTGACCCTCAGCGAACGCCTCTGTAAGTGAAGCTGCATTACTGTTTATTGCTGAAGTATTGTGTTGATATTCTAAGGAAGTTTTTGTCTCTTGCCATCACCCTCTTACTGATTTTTATTCTTGCAAGCTTTTCTTTTATTATTCTTAGTTTTGTTGCAATATATCTTGGCAATAAGTGTTGATGCTACATTTACCTTACAGACGACTATTGTCCAATGTTTTATGACAATGGCAGGAACCCGTGGCAGGAACAAGACCAAGCTTTCACCATCTTCAGGTTCACTAGTTGTGCTCATCCAACCAGCATCATCAGTAACATTATCCTCCTCCTGCCAATCTTGGTGCTCAATGGAGGGTGAGATGGACTCCTCCTCACCTTCTTACTCACTCTATGTGGCTGTGATCTCAGTGTGACTTTCCTGGAGGCTTCACTGGAGTCATTTATGAAGTATTATTAAGGTAAGGTGTGAGAGGCTGATCATGTGTAAGGAGGGTGTGTAGGGAAGGGGAATATGTGACTTTAGGTGTGGCTGTGATTTCCTTCCCTTCCCTCTCAGTTCCTTTTCTAGTTACTATTCTTATTCTTTTATTGAATCATCTTCGTTTTGTATTAGTTTGTGTTAATTTCATGGAGGGTTGTGATGGTCAGCCTTTTGTGGTATTGTGGTCGAGTTATTTATAATTTAGATTCTCAGGTTTGTCGTTGATAATTGAACGCAAATATTGTTTAGTATTATGGTCAACTTTGTCATACTTAATGATTTTCTTAGTTTTTATAGTAAATGGTGAGCCAAAGTTTTAATCAAGTGACATGGTGACCTTATTACAGCTCTCATATGTGGTTTAGATTTATAGATCTGGTCACTTCTCTGCAGCTCATCCACTCATCCAGAACTAGTCCGTTAATAAGTAATCCTTGTCATCCGTCCTGTGTGTGTGTTGTGGTAGCATAGCTTTAGTTTGCTGACGTCTTGTTTACCCGAGAGTTTCCATTTGTGTAATTCACCGTCTTATCAATTTTCATAGTTGTGTACATTTTTTTATAACAGCAAAAAATCTTTCTTTGTGTATTCTTAATCCAAAATAGCTACAGGAGGGAGAGAAAAATCGCATACATAATAAAATTCACATATATTTCTCGCGTAAAAGCCTTATACACGTTACAATGGCAATTTTCATACAGTTAGCGTGTTGATCTACCTTTTTTTCCACCACCACCCACACCAGCCACACCCTGTTGTTGTTAATCGATTGGCTACTGAAGTGTATCCATCACTGTATCCGAGCACAGCCATTGGTTGGGTTACGAACATCAGAACTCCTAATTGGCTCTGGGGTTGTAACTTGGTATAGGTGGCAGGGTGAGGGCCTAGGTGATTGGTGGCTGACGAACTTACAACGACGAGAGAACATGGCGGGAAAATTGTAAAGAGAGAAAGATAGGCGATGAGACAGAATGAGAGGTTCAGATAATGTTTAAAGAGATGCAATCCACCATCATATGAGTTGAGGTGCAATTCCAACCCATACAAGAGCGGGTTATCATCTCCTTATCGTTTGGTTTGTTAGAGGATTGAAAAGATAAATTGGGGACAAAACATCACTAATAGGACTGATAAAGGGGAAGGTTCCAAAAAGATCTGGAAAGAGTAGTGTGCTAGGGTTGTGCTTCGTGTGTGTGCGTGTGTGTGAACGGGTATTGAAAACTGAATACGTACATCTGGTCACATCGTGTGCACAAAACTCTGATATGGTGTTATTTGTCTTTCTCTCCTTGGACATGTTTCCCCATCCAACAGGTTTCCTATCGCTAATAACTGTATTAATTATAGTAGTGATGATAAATTATAATCTCACGGGAAATATACATGTAGCACAAAAGCGAACATGCACACAGTACTATAATGCGGTGAAAATGCTTGCTTGAAGGCCACCACAGTCAGCCTAGGCTTACTGAGGGGCCGTGGAGTTCGTCAGTCACATGCTCTCGTGACTCACAAGATTCATGAGACAGTGGCGGCCATGTGGTCCAAATCTGTGGGAGGCAGAAAGCACAAGTGTTAGGAGAGATAGAGCCGTCAAAGGAGACTAATCCAGAACAAAGTATTCCAATCAATGATAGTATCGGTCCATCCTAAAAACTATTCCAATTGTCATCTTTAATCATTTGCCTAAATTTTGTCCTAAGATATGTGCTAAATGTCATGAAGTTTTAATGCACAATACTGAACTGATTTACTAAATGTGTGTGTAATTGGTTATACTCACCGGTGCCTTAGCGGGAAGGGAGGGAGGTTCACAGTTCATCGGCAGAGTGCACATTAAGGGAGAAGGCAGCTGTCGTCTCACCCTTTTTGGATGTTGCCTTTACTATATATTGACCCACGTCTGTTGGCAGGCAGGTAGGAATCTCAAAGGTGAATTCCTTCTTGCCTTCCTGCAAGAACTTATAACGTGGTGAAGACTCATCCACAGGCTTCCCGTCCTTCAACCAGGAGACCTTCTGAGGCTCCTTCTCAAACTTAACAGGGAAGCTTGCAGGCTTGCCTTCCACCACTGTCTGGGAGCGTGGGAACTTCTTGAATGCCGGCTGTTTCTTGTCTTCTCCCGGTACTGGAAGGGAGGAGGAAGTTGTCAGTACTACAGCTAAGCCTTAAGAGGAGAAAGATTGCAAGAGGAGTGAAAGAAGACCGTCAATAAAAGCTGAATACTTTAAATGCAATCGTGTTGGGGAAAAGTTATGGCTGATAAAAGTTCCTTCTTTGATATTTGAGTGGTCAGGATGCATCGGAATGTATTATAAATTTTAACTTAGGATGGTAATTGGTAAAAAAAAAAAAAATCCAATCCTTTTCATTGTAGGTGATTCTCTTGCACGTTCAAGAAAATGACAAACAAAAAGGGAGGCAAGGATGTTAGAGTACCTGAGAGAAAGGAAAAGAAAGAAGATTTAATGTTAAAAGAAAATCTGAGGAAGGTATTAATTAGGTTGGTTCTCCTTCACTTACCTATAACAGTGAGTGTGCATGAGCTGAATGTTTCGCCAATGTCGTTAAATGCCTCGCAGGTGTAGGTTCCAGCATCCTCTGGGAACACCTCAGCAACTTTGAGCAAGTACTTGTCTCCTTCTGTCACGTATTGGAAGTCCTTGGAAGGTTTGATCTCCTTCTCATTGTGTAACCAAACCACATCGAATTTAGAGGCACCACCGATCTTGCAGGACAGTGTATGTGAACCACCGTCCTGAACCTCATGGGACTTCAGGTGATCAGTGATTCTTGGGAGCTTATCGCCTTGTCCGGCCTTTCCATTTACCTGCTGAGCCATGGGCGTGATCTTGAGGACACACTTGGTTTCAACAGTGCCGAGGGAATTAGTGGCTTTGCAGCAGTACATGCCTTCGTCCTCTGGGAACACCTCGTTGATGGTGAGGGATGCCAGGCCTTGGCGATACTTGAGATCAATGATGTCTGAAGAGCTGATTGCTTCACCATCCTTGAACCATGACACTTGGGGTTCTGGGTCGCCCTTGACGGTGCATTTTAGGCAAAGCATCTCCCCATCCTTGATAGAGAGGTTGGGAGGAAGCTCTCCAGAGAAGCCAGGAGGACCCATGAGGGAGTCATCAGGTGGCACTAAGTGGAAGGAATACGTTAGGTTAGCCATGACAATACGGTTTTAAGAAATTAAAGGTGGCATAATTGTCTTAATATCTTATATTAACATTTTACTATAAGCCTAAAATGTATATATACAGGTTAGAGTTTTGCCTTGAGCCTCAAATTAAATAAATGTCACCCACTTATCCACAAATTTAATTCCACTATGGAAGATGTACTTACGTTCCAGTTCCTTGGTCGCTGAGCGAGACCTGGAAGTGCTGCCAGTAGAGTCTTGCCTCTTGCCGTAGGGTTTCAGTGTCCTCTTTCCAGTGTCTTCAGTCTTGGCAGGGGCAGCGGCAGCGGCAGGGGCGGGCTGTAGTATAGATATATATTAAGCTACTATTTGGACCCAAGATAAATTATTAAGGGGCATAGTGTCACAGGATCAGGGATATATGTAATTCAGTTCAGTGATGTAGTTACACTGTAGTGTGAAATGGAAGTAGGATGGGCAGCAGGATACCTTCACATCTGGATAGACCACATCAAGCTAGGGCAGATTGGGAGGGTGTTGACTTGTAGGATGGGGATTTATTCAGTTAGCGGCAGGAAACTTACCTTTGCGGTCTTTTTGGAGATAGGATTGGTGTCATCTACCCTGATAGCTGGCGTGGGAGGTGCTGGCAAGTCCTTAATGGTGGTCTCAAGATACCTTCGGTCTGAGGTAGTGGTAGTGCATTGGGGAAGGAAAGTGAAGACTTAGACATGGTATGTGGGTAATAGTTTAAATCAATATTCTCAAAATGCCTTAAGTGATGAAACAAAGCAATAAAATGATCCAGCTACAAATTGATTGAGGACTTGAAAGATTTTTCGAGATTTTGCTTCTAGGAAACAAATGAAGTAAATAAGGTTTAAGAAAAATCATGGAATACGAGAATCAAAATATTTACCTGGTTGTGTGTATATTTACAGATACACAGTGGGCAACACAGGAGGCAAAATGCAAGAAAAAAAACAACTCAAGTCAGTTCTGTCAGGTCAGGTCCAATGCAAGGATTAAGTCATGTGCAGCGACACATTGTTCTGTGGCAGCATGTGTGTGATCTACTGGTGGCCCTGAATGCTGGTTTGGAGGCTAAGAATAGGATGGGAAGACCTAATGGTGTTACATCTAGTGTGTGGATAGCAAGTCTTACAGTACAAGGGTAGTGACAGTACAGTCTGGCACTTGCTCTGGCCAACTATAATGGAGAAAGCTTGTGTTACGTAGACTGGAAAGGCTGAAGAATATACATAACCAATAACAGTCTGCAGCTAGTCTACACAGGTGTCAGATCTGGTCTACAGATGAAGTGCTTAAAGAATTGGTGTATGGGACAAAGTGAGTCACAATAATAGACTTAGTCACTACAAAAGAAAAAACAAAAATATTGATTTAAGTAGCGTGTAGAAGTCATTTTTCTTTGCAGTATGGTGAGGGATGTGGGGAACCAACTTGGTCCGGTCCAGTGCTCCACTAGGATATCATGTCAACATTTTCCACATGACTGTGACAACAACATACACTAACAGGTTATTCATTACACTCATTAACATACTTGGACATTAAGAAGTCACACATGATAAAAACAAAATGCACTTTTGTATGCATCTTTTGAATCTTATGAGACTTAATTAAGAGGAGGTATGGTGTGTCAGACTTCCTGATGTCAAGTAGTTTGGTGACAAGTCATGCCAAGCGTTACACTACACTAATGTAAGACTTTATTACCTTCAGTGGTCAGATTCTTTAGCAGGCGAGTCTGTTCAGCTGTTACCATATTACCTTGAGTTTTAAAAGTGAGGGGAAAAAAAAATTTGGTGTTAAATGTGAGAGAACACTGTTGTGGGATGAGTAGGTGCAGTGCTAAATTCCACCAGATAATTTGGTTCTGAGACTTGAAAAAGTGCTTGACCAAAAATAACATTGTACATTGGAAAAAAGTGAAAAAATCGTCAAAAACGAGAAAAAAATGTGTATGCAAAAACATTGAACACTGATTGCCTAACCTGTAAAGTAAAGGTGTAAAAAAATTGTTTAAAAATTTCGGAGATTTAATACGACCGAAAAATGCGTCGGTGCAGCCCGTGTGGATGTGGGTGATTTGTAATGTCATGTCGAGTGGGTGGGTCCGGGGGAAGTTTAGAATGTTATGGTTGCGGGTGAGTTACTTCCATGACAAGAACATAAATAACTCGAGAACGTGTTATTTCATGAACTGTATGGTGCCTGCAGACCGACAGGCTGGGCAGGCCACAGCATCAGCAGCCTGCAACAGGCTAGATAGGCCAGTCAGCTGATGCTACTAAATGTAATCAAACCGTTATCTAATCAATCGTTCGTATACAAGAGCCAGCCGAGGGGACACCTGAAGGTCCTTGCCCGGCTGGTATCCTGTTCACGAATGATGACTACTATGTGCATCATTAAGGGTTAGAACTGCACGCTACATTCAGAGCGGCACAGCGCCCCCACCAACACCCTGGCAGGCATCAGTGGGTGCAGACATGCTGTGCTGCCTAGGTTACCTGTATATTTCAGATTTTTCATCAGACTTGTCTGTTCTGCCGTTCGGTCGCCAACACCTTTGAGAAGAAATCACAACAAATCATTTTATTCTCAGTTGATATGATAGTTGGGTGTTGAGTGGCTGTGAGGCAGGAAGCAGCTAGCTTTAGGATGTTGGTTGGGTCTCGGGCAATTCCTGATAATTGGCGAAGCTGCACAAAGCCTCATATACTGTTGTGCTTTGTTTCTTAAAATGAAGGCTGATGCCAAACAACTAAAAACAATCAAGTGAAAGAGGAAACCTTATTTGTAAGGATACGAGTATTAAAAATGTATGTAGTTCAATGGAGAAGGATAGATGGTGCATCGGGCTGAGATGGCAACAACCTATTGAGTGTGAACACCAGTGCAAGAATGGTGTGCAATGGATGCTGAGTGAGTACAAGGCCAGTGATGGCAGATGACTAGACCGTGTGAGGCTTGCAAAGAGTATGAAATTGGATGAAGCATTAATACTACCAGACTACTAGCTAGTGCAATATAATTTCTAAAACTACATGTGCTACTTGATGCTGTACCTGAAAGGCAATACAGCATTACTGCTGCTGCATTAAATGAAGTAATTCAATAATCTTATCTTAACACAAGACAAATAAAATATATTGCTTCTGTGATCAAAGGTAATATAGGTAAGTCATTAAATAAAGTTGAAGGTGGGAGATGATGTTCTATCGTAGTGCTCGTTAATAATTAGGGGTCATTTATCCCTATGCTATTCACTGAGGGGATCATTTGTGCACATGCCTGCTGAGGGCTGGCTGGCTGGAGGAATGGCTGTCATCTATCAAACATAACAGTGTGTTGAGGGACAGACTCACCTTCAACAATCACCACACATGAGGTCTCGTCTTGGCCGTGACTGTTGGTTGCAATGCACTTGTACTTTCCAGAGTCTTCAGGTCTGCAGTTGACAATCTCAATGGCAACCACACCATCGGAGTGAGTCATGGAATACTCAAACTTAGACAGCTCCTGTTTGCCCTTGAACCACTTAACAGTAGGTACAGGCTTGCCAGAAAGACAACAGAGAAGTTTGCATGTCTGGTGGCACTGGATAACACGAGGACGCAGGAGGAAGGTGAAGCTTGGTGCACTCTCGCTTTCCTCTTGCCACAGCTTGAAGTTGAGTGGTTGGCGGCGACGGATAATCTGTTCTTGTGGCCTGTACTGTGGGATCTCCGGGGGAAGTGCTGTGGGAGGGTAATGTGTGTCAGGTGAACAGGAGGAAGGAGTAACCAATGTAGGAAGAACTTATTTCTATCCCTTGAATGTTTATTTTACATTTACACAATTTAGTCCAGAATAAATAAAAAATACTAGTGCAGCTCCATCAAGAGAATAATATAGTAATAATGGCACTTAATAAGATCCTGGAATGACTGATAAAAACAAACTATGATGGAGAAAGGTACTCTAGCTTACTATCACTTCAATGTAACTACCGTATGAGAAAAAAAAAAAAAAAAAAAAAAAAAAATTACCGTATGAGAAGAAAAAAAAAAAAATATAAGGTATACATACGCTGTACATTCAGGAAGACGGGCTCCTCCCTGGCTCCATAATGGTTCTCAGCACGGATGATATACTCTCCGCGGTCATCCAACTTCGCACGGTTGATGACGAATGAGTAATCTTCCCCAGAGTACCTCTTCATGTACTTGACAGACTGGCGCAGCTCCATGTTGTTGTGGAACCAGCAGACTGTTGGTGCTGCTACCGCCACGATGCGACAGTTGAATTTGACGCTCTGTCCCTCGTAGGTGAAGGCGTTCTGAGGTCTGATCACGAACCTCGGCGCACACTGCAGACGGTCTGTACAAGGTGGAATTAAATATTATAGGGATGGTTATGTTACTTACACACCTCCTTCCCTTCCCTTCCTCAAGCAAACTTATAAAGATTGGCGGGACATGTGTATTTCCCAAGAAAATTACCCTAAACAGCATTAATTATTGTTAATTACCAAACGACATAATAACTTTCTTGCTGATTGGGCAAACCCTCTCCCCATCACGTCATCTCGTTCTTCCTTACAATTATCAACATCACTGGTAAGTACACCTCACAAACTACTATGTTCGTAAGTCTCATCACTTTATGCGCCGCGGACTGAAGGTAAAATGCATTCAGTAAGTATCAAAAGTGAGGATGAGATTCGCATAACTATCAAACTATCACTGAAAACCTAACCACCACCACAACAAACTAATAATTGAAAATCCAACCACCACCACAATAACCAAACTATCAAACTGCAATAACAGTAATAACACATAAAATTCAGTCATTGTAACTGTAACGTACATCAGTCACAACACACACACACACACGAACACATTCAAAAAGCCAAAAAGGACTTATAATCACCGCACAACTATCATTTCCTCGTCGTATAGCTTCACTTATCACAACAACAACTACAGCTATCAATGCCTCACAGGATCTCCACTCACCACTACAAACGCGTCAGTGGCTCGTCTCAAATGGGTTACCGTTCTGAGTGGCGACTTGAATCTGGAGGACGACTTCATGGCGGGACTTCCTACTCCAGCCCATACACGGCACCAACTGGCTTGACCCTCTACCTTCCATACACACACACACAGTTATCGCGGAACTACCTTTCCGTTGTTAGGGGGGGTGCAGTTAACGAGTGCTAACGATCATTCGTCAATTCAACAGTCACGCGCCGCTGATGTACTCTCTCATTACAATAAAATATCCCATATCTTACAAGCCAGTAGAAAAAAACTGTGTATATTGAACTTATTTTTCCATAAATTGACGTAATCTTTAATTTCTGGAGCCAACTATTAAAAAAAAAAAAGAATTAAGAAAAAATCGCTGAACCATTGAACCACAACTAACATCTAAACAAACCATCATTACTTAAAAAAAAGAAGTTATATCCTTTCTCACCTAAACCCAGACTAAGAATAAGCAACTCACCGAAATGTGTGTCGTGTATTCTGTACTTCTCTCGCTGGAGTTTCCTGAGTGATGAATACTCCGCCAGGCGACCGATGGGCAGCAGGAACTTCTCCCACTCCTTGTACTTGGCACGGATCTTGTCGCGGATGGGAATGTATCGCATCATATCGATCGGCTCCAGACGCGGGGAGTAGTCGCCTCTTAGCCAGGAATGCATCAGACACTCGTGGGCGGTCAATCGCTTCCTAGAGAGGGAAATTGTGGAAAATACTGTAAATAATTGAGATAAGAAACAAGCAATCTGTAAATTAAGTTTTCTAAGGCCAACTTACACTACATTTAAAGGTTTCATTATTTCCTTGGAGTGAAGTGGAAATAAAACTGAATATGAAACATCCTATAGCAACTTCCTAATAAGAAATTATGGGATAAGCTGAACACCACGAAAACAAAAATCACAAGTAAAGCGAGGCACTTACTCCTTATTCTTGACCAGGAGGCGGCGGATGAAGTCCTTGGCTTCATTTGACACGTTCTTGAAAGCTTCATCATCAAAGTCCCAATCACAGGCCTTCACATTCTTCAGTGTGTCGATGTCATTGTCTCCAGCGAAGGGTGAAAGGCCACTGAGGAGGACATAAGCGAGCACACCCACGGCCCACATGTCTGTGTAGAAGCCAACAGGCTCTCTCTCCACGATCTCTGGCGCTGCAAACTCTGCTGTTCCAGTAGAGATCTTGACCACCTCGTTGGGGTCCAGTTTGGTGGCCAGCCCAAAGTCGATCAGTTTCACATTGGTGGAATTCTTGGTCTGACACATTATGTTCTCAGGCTTCACGTCTGTTGGAGAGTAACATGAGGGAGGTGAGAGGGTGAGTTCTCAGTGAGACACTCTCCCAACACCTCTGTCACCCTCTCCAGAGCCCTGTCTGCCCCACTCTGATGAGATGCAGAATGAAGGAGTACCTGGCTTGGCCTCCCACACCCTCCTCTCACCAGCCCTTCCTTATACACAAGTAGTAGAGGTCTGACAGATTTTCCTCTCTTCCAATCAGTGCTCGCTCTCTCTCTCTCTCTCTCTCTCTCTCTCTCTCTCTCTCTCTCTCTCTCTCTCTCTCTCTCTCTCTCTCTCTCTCATATACCATAAGAGCCATCCTAAACTAAACCTGACACTTTAAGGTACAAGGAAGGTGTTCTAACCCCCGTGTACTATCGGTAAGTAATGCTGCAACAACTACGACACCAGACACTAGTCTCTGCCACACAGCTTGCAACATCATGGTTGTAATTTAGTTCATGTGCAAACTGATCATCATAGTACCGTACATAGCATAGTAATAGGAATAGCCTCATGCTAAATATGTATGTAAGATACTAATGACCAATGGTACTATTAATGAATAAAACGAGTAAATATGTAGCCAGGATTGGCAGATACATATTTTGAAATTCCAAGATTAAGAATTTCTCAAAATTTTCTCCTGAAAGAACAAGTAGTACATACAAGTATAATTTCATGTTGCAAGCTGAACCTTCAACATTCTGCTCATGATGAAAATAAAGCAAGAATAGGGAGGAGAGGAAGGGGTATTTGAAGACAAAGAAGAGATAAGTGCGGAACAGAAAAAATAATTAGCGTTCTATATCAGTCTAAGCGTTAACGTAACTACAGTTCATGTCAAGGGAGTCGAAGCAGCATCAGAAGCTCGACTCACAGCACCCGAAGCTGAGCCAAACTAACACCTCCGTCAACCCCCCAAAAAGTTGTCATATAATAAAAGAACAATTAAGGAAGAAGGATAAAGACGGGGATGGGGTTAAATACATTAGTACAGGGTGGAATGAGGCCTTGGAACACCTGTACCTGACATGGGAGGACACCTGTACGAGAGAGAGAGAGAGAGAGAGAGAGAGAGAGAGAGAGAGAGAGAGAGAGAGAGAGAGAGAGAGAGAGAGAGAGAGAGAGAGAGAGAGAGAGAGAGAGAGAGAGAGAGTAACCACTAGAGATAATAGAAGAGGGAGAACAAAAAGCTATTAAATAAAAAAAAAAGAGCTGAATACTACCACCGTCATCAATAAGTCTTTCAAAAATTCTTATCTCTTAATGCTCTTGTTAATAAAATTATGTATATGATTGAAAAAAAAATATATCGCTAACACCTACAAGAAAATAGTTTATTAAAGTTGTCTTAGCAGGTAGCAGATTAGGATTGTTGGTTAACTGTTGCTACTGTTGAAAGCATTTATAATTACGCTTATTATGGTTAGTATACCTAGCAAAGAAGAGACGTGAAGATGATGATAATGAGGGATGGACTAATAAAACAAATGAGAGGTGAAAACTGAGATGAAAAGAAAGAAAAAGAGAAAGAAAGAAAGAAAGAAAGAAAGAAAGAAAGAAAGAGAGAGAGAGAGAGAGAGAGAGAGAGAGAGAGAGAGAGAGAGAGAGAGAGAGAGAGAGAGAGAGAGAGAGAGAGAGAGAGAGAGAGAGAGAGAGAGAGAGAGAGAGAGAGAGAGAGAGAGAGAGAGAGAGATAATGTGATGCCACGTATGATGAGAAACAACACAACATCTATACAAACAGACAAAATGAAGAGAAAAAAATGAATGAAATTAAATAATACTAAACACACAAAACAACTACCACAAATAATAATAATTAAAAAAATATACTAAAATGGACGAGAGAGGAGAACGCAAATAAGAAAAAGAAAAAGAAAGTGAAACAAGAACGAACTACACAACAATACAGAAAAAAAAGTAAAAATAAGAGATACTATTTATAAAAAATCATCATGGACAACAAAACAAAAGAAAAGAATAGAGAGAGAGAGAAACAGAGAGACAAAAAATAAATAAATATAACGACAACATACGTATAATAAGAGAGAATAATAATATATAAAAACAAGAGCAAAAGGAAACATTTAATTCACGAACCTTCGACAAACAGTTCGTCATTACGTATTTCCCTAATCAACAAGAGCTTCTCTGGTTTGATGCCTGAAGGAGAATGGTAGAAGCGTTTCTTTAATACATGTCCTTCTCAGGCTGCCAACTACTATCTACTGGACATACCACCACCTCCCTATACCAGGTCAAGGGTCAGGAGGAGGAGGAGGAGGAGGAGGAGGAGGTCATAGGAGATAGTCATGTTTCTAGGGTCTGGCTGTGTAAGGGAAGGATGTCAGATTTATGTTGTATAATTTATGATCCTGTGTCTTGGTAGTTTAAGTCTCCATTAATCTGGCGTATTCAAGTGTTCAGGTCACACTTCACAAGGTCAAGTCAAGTGCGTGAGGTCAGGTTTAAGGTTCAAGGGTATAGTACTATTAAGTCAACCCATTCTCCCACTCCATAATAATGATACATGGTTTTTTTTCATAATTCTATAGTTGAGTCTGGTTGTCGAAAGACCTTAACATGAAGCAGGGATGGTTAAGAAAGTCTACATGGACCAATGCAAGGTCAAATAAGGTCACAACATCATTGAGGTGATTAGATCAGGTCATTTCAAGCTAAATTGAGTCATGAGGGTCATACATAAGATGACTATCCTACTTCTACACTGCTGTGAAGGTCAAGAGTTAAGAGTAGGAGGAGCTGCAGGTACACTCACACGAGATCAGGTTAGGTCATCAACGTGACCTGTACTGCACTCTTCTGAGATAATACAGGAAATGAACAAGTCAGCTGTGTCACTTCCTGTTCAACACTGTGATTCTGGTCACTGTGATGTCATAGTCTAAAAGGGCAGATTAAAGGGTCCTGGAGGCTAAAAAGGCGACTCTTGTAACTTCTTGTGATCTACTACAACTCAGGTCGCATTCCATAACTGCTCTCACAAATAAACACAAACACAACAAAAAACTTACTTAAAAGAACACACACACACACACAGACACGAAGATAGACGGGAAGTTGGCAACCATGAGAAGCAAGATCTTAGTGCAAAGGACACAGCGTAAGTCTACTTGAGGTTAATTAATGAGGTGAGACAGGTGTTAGTGAGACTAGAACATTGTCAGGTGGGATTAGTGATTAACACAACACAAAGTAGTAACAATAGCAGCAAAGAGTAATATATAGTTATAATAATAATAATAATAATAATAATAATATACACCATTTTAACCTGATACTTCATTTGGGGAATTACTTACTACCAATGCATCATTTTGCAAACTGGAAAAACAGATGAACATGTAGAGATAAAAAAAAAAAAAGTAAACTTGTTGAAATACTGAATTTAGGCTGTGTGTGTCAGCCAGTTTCAGTTGTGCCTCGGAAACAGTGGAGGGAGTCCTACTAAACCAGCTTTGCATATTATTAATTTTTGAGAGTAACTGCAAAAACATTGGCAGTTGTCCTATAAATAATGTCACCACAAGGTAGCGTACGTGTCAAACAATGCTGCGTTAAAGGTGAAAATGGTCCAAGAGACAGTGTAACGCCTAAAAAGTGATGGTGACTGTAAAAGATGGTGACAAATTCCTTTCAGGTTGACGTGGTTTTGTGTGGGAATACTCACCCAAGTGGATAATGTTCTTTTCGTGCATATGTTTAACGCCTTCACAAATCTGTCGCATGTAGTTGATCACCTCCGCCTCGGACATGGTGTAGCCCTCGGCAGTGATCCTCTCAAACAGCTCTCCACCAGACAGGCTGTTCAGGGAAGAGGAGGCGAAGGAGGTTTAGTCTCGGCCCATTAGTATGTTTCTGTATTTTTCGTGATATAAATTGAGTCTAGGTAATAGTATTGGATCAGTAAGCATATACTGAATGAGAATGATCCAAAACTGTTCCTTACTGTCAAGACTTAGACATAATTTCCCAAGTATGATTCTCTTTTAAGAAAAAAGTGATAACATAAATTTCAACTGCAAGGAATAATGTGACTTACAACTCAAAGATGAGAACCATTTCATCATCATCCTCAAAGGCATCATGGAGGTTGATAAGCTTAGGATGGTGGAGGTGGTTCATGATGTCAATCTCCTTGCGGATCAACTCCTTCTCCATGGCAGAGGCCACAGGGATGAACTTGGCAGCAAAGATGTTACCAGTCTTGCGTTCACGGCAGCGATGCACCACTCCAAAGGCACCAGTGCCAATCTCTTCCAGGATGTCATAGTATTCATACACAGAGTCGTGCTTGATGTCCACCGGCTGCGGCACGTACTTGGAGTACACGTCAAACACGAACCTGTCGTAGTCGTCAACGGACTCCTTCCTACCACGGATCTTCTTGCCGGTCTCATCTACCTCGTACTCCTTCTTCTTGGGCTTCTTGGTGGTTGGTGCAGGAGTCTCCACGATGCTGGTCACCTGTGATGGGTCTGAACGCCCGTACACATTCTCAGCATATATGCGGAACTGGTATTTGTGTCCAGGACTCAGGCCCTTGATCTGTGCGGTGGTGAGGCGAGTGTTGGAACACTTGATCCAGGACTCCATGGGCAGCTCGCGCTTCTCAATGATGTAGTTGTTGATGTTAGCGCCGCCGTCCCAGGTCGGCACCTGCCAGCTGAGCACACACTCCTTGCCCATGACACTCTCCACCTTGGGGAAGCGTGGTGGGTCTGGACGGTCTGTGGCAAGACATTAAAACCATTAGGACATGTATTCATCATTGTATATGAACGTTTGCAGCAGCCTTGTCAATTCATAAACCAAATGAATGGTTTGCAAATATTTAAAATTTGTTAAGTTATTCATCAAGTTTGTACACTGCCTTGAATGCCTCATAATGCAGCAATCTGTGTCCAAAGTTTGATTCTTCTCTCATGAATAAAAAGCATTTTATAACAAAAGAAAAACCTTACCTGAGATCTGGATTTTGATGATAGCCGAGTCTGATCCCAACTCATTCTCTGCTGTGAGCCTGTAGTTGCCAGTGTCCAGGTTGGTGACATCCCTGATGGTGAGGATGGCGTGCCGCTGCTGTGTTTCCACTGCATAATGGCTGCCAGACTCAATGGTCTCACCCTCCCGCGTCCAGGTGATCTTGGGGCGAGGGTTACCAATGAAGGGAATCTTGATGACAGCATTCTCACCCTTGTCGAAGAAGGCAGTGTCACGGAACCTCGGAGGAACGTTAATCTTAGGAGCCACTGTAAAGGGGAGAAACAGGTCATTAATCACATGTATATAAACCTTATGAGAATACATAGTTTATGCATATCAGTTACATCACAGGATTGAGGATGTTAAAAGAAAACTTACGCTTGATGGATATTTCAGCCTTGGTGCTCCTGATGCCACCTGGGTTCTGGGCACGACACATGTACTCATCTTCATCCTCTCCATACACGTCATGGACTGTGAGTGTGTAGCTGTCCCCATCGCGGGTCATGGAATACTTGGCACTGTTGCAGAGCTCACGCATGCCCTTGAACCAAGAAATGTTGGGCTTGGGCTTGCCGCTGATCTGGCAGGTGAGGTGAGCACTCCTGTGTTGGATGGCCATCACGTTGCGGAGTGGTGTGAGGATCTCTGGCGGTGTAGCTGCGTTGGGATCCTTTATCCTGACGGAGGTGGAGTTGATGGATGGCTGTGACATGCCGGCGTCGTTCTCGGCAAACACGCGGAACTCGTACTGACGGTCCTCGATCAGGTTGGGAACGCTGATCTGTGTGGGGAGACAGATGTACTGGTTCACCATTGTCCAGATGTTGGAGCCAATCTCCCTCTTCTCTATCCAGTAGCCCTTGATGCGTGAACCTCCATCCTTCTCAGGGCGGTCCCATTCCAGGTGCACAAAGTCGCCTCCCACTTCTGTAACCTTGGGAACACCTGGTGGTGATGGTGGGTCGTAAGGAGCCTTGGCCTTGATGGGGTTGTTGCCGGTCAGAGGTGGTCCCATACCATTTTCATTAACAGCCATGATACGGAACAGGTATTCCTGTCCCTCAGTGAGACCTTGCACAGTGAAGCTGCAATCCCGGCAGTAAGAGTTGATTGTGATCCAGTTGGGGTACGTCACATCCTTACGCTCCACAATGTAGTGCGTGACAGGCATGCCACCATCATATGAAGGTGGACGCCAAGTGAGGGTGCACATGTGACGGCTGACATCTGTAATGTCAAGTGGTGGAGTTGGTGGTCCAGGGATACCAGTGATATAGACGGTGAAGCTGCCGGACACTGAGCCTGAGTCATTCTTGACAGTGAGAGTGTACTGGCCAGCATCGTGCTTGGCCACCTCCTTGATGAAGATAATGATAAACTCATCAAACACAGTGAACCTGAAGTGCTGTGACTCCATGACTGGCTCGCCATTCTGTGAGAGTGTCACATCCAGTGGCAGGTCACCAGTGAAGTAGATCTTGATCTTAGTGTTGTCTCCCTCAGGCAGGTAGAGGCATTCTGGCATCTGTGTAATGCGTGGTGGATTGCCGATCTTGACATGGGCAACAGAGGTGGCTTGGCCGGCATCATTGGCTGCCACACAAGCATAGTCGCCTTCATCCACTTCCCACATGTCAGTGATGGTCAGCTTGAATTTGCCATCCTTCTCCTCTGCCTTAATGCGGCCGCCCAGGGTCACCTCACGGCCATTCCTGAGCCAGCGTGCTGTAGGCACTGGCTTGCCTTCAGCTTCACACTCCAGGGTGACAGACTTGTGTGGGGCCACGGCAGTGTTCTGCAGATTCTTAACAAAGAATGGCTTCTCACCAGGAGCAGCCTCACGGATCTTGACAGGCTGAGCAGTCTGGGAAGGTTCAGACTTACCGGCAGCATTGATGGCATACACGCGGAATTCTACATCACTACCTTCTGGCAGATTGAGGACAGTGTAGTGGGGGTCAACAATGTTGTAGTCATTGCACTTCACCCAGTTGCCACCATTCTCCCGCTTCTCCACCATGTAACCTGTGACGCGTGAGCCTCCGTCACTCTCTGGTGGAGACCACTTGAGGTCCACGTAGTTCCTGCCAATCTTGGTGACGACAGGAGTGCCTGGTGGTTTGGGCACAGAGTACTTGCCCTTCATCTTGATGGTCTTGCTGGGTGGTGAGTACTTACTGAAGCCGGCTGCATTCTTAGCCTTGACACGGAACTCGTATTCATGATTGACGAGGAGTGAGTGGACAGTGTAGGTTGATTCCTTCACCAAGAAGTCATTGGCGGCTGCCCAGTTGGTGTCGGTGACATCGCGATATTCCACCTTGTAACCCTGGATCCTTGAGCCGCCGTCAGAAGCTGGGCGGTCCCAGTTAAGCATGACAGAGGTGACGTCGTGGTCCAGGATGTTGGGTCGGCCAGGAGGATCTGGCACAGTGAAGGGGAACCTGGCAACGATGGCGTCCTGTGTCTCCAGTGGGTCTGAGAGGCCGTACTGGTTCTCGGCTCTGACACGGAAGTGGTAGGATTTGTTGGGCTCGAGACCAATGACATCGTAGTGGCAGGAGCGCACGAAGGCACTGACCTTGGTCCACATGCCTGTCACGGGCTCTAGCCTCTCCACCTGGTAGTTGGTGATGGGAGAACCACCGTCATCCAGAGGAGCACGCCAGGCCAGGGAACAGGTCTCTGGGGTGATGTCAGACACCTCGAGGGGACCCTGTGGGGGTGATGGTCGGTCCACCACATTGACCTTGCAGGAAGCTGAGTCTGCACCTTCTGAGTTGGTGAGCTTGACGGTGTATTTGCCAATGTCGCTACGCTTGGCATTCTTGTTGAGATAGATGTGAGCATTGCCTGAAGGCTCCATCTGGAACTGTATGCGTTGGTCGGGAATCACCTCGTTGGGTCCGATCCACCATTGTGCCTTGGGCAGTGGTGAGGCAATGAAGGGCACGGTGATGGTGAACTCCTCACCGGCAATCACTGTCATGTCACGGATGCTCAGGTCTGAAGTGATCTTGGGTGCACCTGGAGAGAAAATAAAAACATGCATTTACCATTCTACTATTTCATAAAGGTTTTGCTAGCACTTAAATAGTATGAGTAAATAAATTATGGTGTATTTATGTGTATTTATGCAGACACATGAGAGACAAAGTAATGGATGCTTACGGAAACTGATGCACTTGATGTTCTCGCTTGGGTCACTCCATGGACCTTGACCAGCGGCATTCACACCTGCAACACGGAACTCATACTCCTGGTGCTCGGTGAGGTTGATGACGCGGTAGGTGGTGTCCTTGACCATGGCGTGTGAGGCTCGGCTCCATGCCAGGTCGCCCACTATCCTCTTCTCCACAATGTAACCCTGGATGTGTGCACCACCATCGTGACGTGGCTTGGTCCACTGGATGGTGATGGAGTCCTCGGTGGATTCCAGTCCACGTGGGGCTCCAGGGGCACCGGGAGGATCTGAGGAAGATATGTGTGAGTGTGATGCCTTAGTAAACCAAAATTAGGTGTTTATTCAATTCATTGAAAGGTTAGTAGTAAATTTGGGGAAAGTTTAGATATGTGACAAATATATTAGATGAATGTGTCTGCTCACCGAATGGATGCCTGGCCCTGATTGGTGTTGGGGAGGTGCATGGGTCTGATTGGCCGTACTGGTTCTCTGCCATCACACGGAAATCGTACTCCTTGTTGACGGTGAGGTTGCGGATGCGTAGGAAGGGCGCGGTGGCATAGCTGCTCACCTTGGTCCAGTTGCCCTTACCCTCGCGCTTCTCCACCACGTAATTGGTGATATCTCCACCGCCGTTGTCCTTGGGGGGGTTCCAGAAGAGTGTGAGAGCATCCCCGTTGAACTCGTCGGCACGGAGGTTCTCTGGGGGTGCTGGGCGGTCCAACACACGCACGTTCACATTCACCGTGTCGAAACCACATGGGTTCTGGAGGCGCAGCTTGTAAGGACCGGAGTCACTGCGCTTGGCATTGGTGACGATCATGGCACAGAAGTCATCCGTGAGCTGTTCGTGGATGCGATGGTCGTGGTCAATCTTGATGTCCTCGTCATCGTGATACCAAGTTGATGTTGGCTTGGGGAAGGCAGTGTAAGGCACGTGGATGGAGAAGTCCTCACCAGCCCTCACTGTGATGTCTCGGATGCCACTGAGGTCAATGCGTGGCTTGTTGGCCTGTTCCTCAATCTTGATGAGAGGAGATGGCCGTGAGGGAGCCGAGGGACCCACCTCGTTGACAGCGATCACCCTGAAGTAGTACTCGTCCAGCTCATTGAGGCCAAGCACAGTGTAGCTGGGGTCGGGGTGAGGCAAGCTGTTGGCAGGAGTCCAGTCATCCTCGTCCTTCTGGCGGTACTCCACCAGGTAACCCTTGATCCTGGCACCACCATCCTGGGCAGGTGGACGCCATGACAAAGTGACACAGTTGCGACCAATGCGGTCTGGGCGTGGGGGCTCTGGGGCAGATGGCAAGTCTGTTGTCGGGGAGAAAGAAGACACACCATCAGACCAACAACTTTGAAACCCACCAAGTTCTTCCTCTAATCCATCACTGTTAAAAGACATATGATCCTATCTCCTCACACGTCCAGGAGCTTCACTGTATCAGACAACAATTAGCAGATACTCACACTTTGGAACCTTGGCCACAATGGCATCGGATGGCCTGCTAGGCTTGCCAGGACCGGCCTCGTTCACTGCCACAACACGGAACTCGTAACGGTTGCCCTCTGTCAGGCCCGTCACGTTGTACTGGGTGTTGGGTGTTGGGTAGTGGTTCACCTGGAGGTACAATGGGAGTGTCAGTGCAATTCATCTTAAAATGGGACATAAAACCTAGCACTTGCAGACCTGTACAAAGATTCCTTGTACATAAAAGACAGAATTCTCTCTCTCCACAAGCGCATGTTTATTTAAAAGGAGTAGTGATGGGACTGTCAATGTCGACCGATTGGTAATTAAGGTGCTGTCAGAGGTTTAATCTATGGACACAACCCTCTAATGGCTACATACTTCTTTATATTAATTTCTCAAGAGGTATTAAACTCACCCTTATCCAGTCGCCACCTTTGTCCCTCTTCTCAATGATGTAGCCAGTGACAGGGCGGCCGCCGTTGTTGGCAGGTGGCTTCCAGACCAGCTGGCAGGAGGATGGGCTGTAACCCTCGATCTCAGGCTTCTCTGGGGAGTCTGGTGGGTCGAAGGGGTTCTTGGCCTCCACTGGGCCGGTACCGTCAAGAGGATCTGATACGCCGTACATGTTTTCAGCACGAATACGGAAACGATACTTCTTTCCTTCCTCAAGACCCTGGTGGAGGAGAATGGAATTAGTCATAGGAAAGGAAAGGAAGTAAGATGGTGTAAATAGCGATGCAAGAAAAAAGGCAAGTGTGATGGGAGATTCAAGAGGTTAAACAGAGGACAGACAACTTATTCAGAAGGCAAAGAATAATGCAAATCTTCACCTACTCTCAAAATATTGCTGTACCACATTTACAAGAAGATATAGATTGTGATGAACCACTACACACCTTGACAGTGAAGTTGGTCTTAGGGCAGTAGCCAGGTACCGGCTTCCACATATCATAGTTAGCCTCAGTCTTCTCCACCACATAGCCAGTGACCTCAGCTCCACCGTCATCCAGTGGCGGCTTCCAGGCCAGGGAGACAGTGTGGGCAGTGACATCAGTGACATCCAGAGGTCCTTGAGGGGGTCCAGGTTTGTCCACCACGATAACCTGAGGAAATGCAGAAAAATATACTATAAAGTTAGAAAATGAAGGAGAAGGATATAGGACTAAATGGTTAAGGAAATACAAGGAAAGAGAGGGAGTAAATAAGAATGGATACTCAATGGGATAGAAAACTTTAATAAAAATAAATGTAGATTAAAGAAGGGAAGGTATCAAAGGAATAATCTGTCTTGTGGTTAAATAAAAAAGTAGATTGTTGAAAATATAAGTTGTGTGTGTGTGTGTGTGTGTGTGTGTGTGTGTGTGTGTGTGTGTGTGTGTGTTTACCTCGATGCTGGCTGAGTCCTTGCCGTAGGGGTTCGCTGCTGTGATGGTGTAGTTGCCAGAGTCGTCCCTGCGTGCCTTGTCCACAAAGAGGCGGCAGTGGTCGGGGGTCGTCTCCACCTGGGAATGTTACCACCATCAGTATTGGCATCACATTGTTCCCTCTTATTATTATTTCTTGTTAATATTTCTATCTATGTCTTTACTATTTCTGGTTACTATTTTTATTCATATCTTTGTTATTTGTTGTAATTTTACGTATTTCTATCACTCTCTTTTTTCATGTTTCTTTCCTTCTCTATCTTTGCTATCCTTTGTCATTACTGTTATCTATTATTGCTTTCTTTGTCTATACTACCAATAAATTAAATCTTTATATCATATTTGCACAAGAGCTTATCACTTCCCTATCAATACTAAATCAAATTGCCAGTTCTCTCTATCACACTAAATCATGCTAAGGTTTAATCCTCAGTTTTCTTAATTTTCAATATATTTCAGTCAAGTTTTATGCTACTCGGAGACAACTTACTGAGGTCCTCTTGCTGGGTTCGATCTTCTTGTTTCCCTTGGACCAGTCGCAGGTAGGCTGAGGAGCACCTGACATGGGGATCTTGATGTCGATTGGTTCCCCAGCACGCACCTTCAGCTTCTTGCCCAACAGACCATCCAGGTACAGCTTGGGAGCATCTGTAGGAAGGTGACGAGTGTTTGTTGGTACAGGTTAGGTTAGGTTAGCAAGGCTTGTTATTGTTAGTCTGTGTGGCTTAGCTAAGTGACTGATAAAAGAGTAATTATTATCTAATTATTGAAATTATATCATATCACACTCATATTTTGATTTACTTGAATACACAGTTACACATTAGCATAATTATTGAAAAGGAAGATCGAGAAATTTTATGAAAATAGAATACAATAGAAAATTAAAGGCAATGGTTTAAGTGTGTGTGTGAGGAGGAGGAGGAGGAAGAGGAAGAGGAAGAGGAAGAGGAAGAGGAAGAGGAAGAGGAAGAGGAAGAGGAAGAGGAGGAGGAGGAGGAGGAGGAGGAGGAGGAGGAGGGAACAAAATAATAATGTGACTCACCGCGCATGGGCTTGGCAGCCATCACCGCTGATGGGTCTGATGGGTTGGATGGACCCATCTTGTTGTTGGCCACAATACGGTACTGGTACTGTTCACCTTCAGACACCGTATCGTCCTCAAAGTCTGTTCCCTTGACGGGGTTGCGGTTGACCTTCTTCCAGCGTCCGGAGTGGATGCCGCAGCGCTCCACGTCATAGCTGGTGATGGGTGATCCGCCAGTGGAGCGTGGTGGTGACCAGTGGATCTTGATGAAGTCCTTGTCAGAGTCTGAGCAGGTAGGCTTTCCAGGCTGACCAGGAGTGTCTGAGTGGGGAAAAAAGGTGATCAGATATTGTGGTGAAGATCATGGTGTTTGTGTATCCATTTTGTAATCAGTTGGTTGATCCAAAAATCATAGACATCAAGATTTTTAAATATGTAACATCATATAAGTGTCAAAGGTTCAGATATATCTACTCTTGCCTTACTTAACACAATGTGTTATCAGTTGAGGCTTTTCTGCATCAACTCCATATATCACTTACCAGCAGAGGCCTTGGCAGTGACAGGCTTGTCTGATACCAAGGGCTCACCAGGACCCTGCATGTTCTCTGCCCTTACTCGGAACTCATACTGAGTACCCTCCAAGAGGCGAGGTACAGTGGCGTGAGTCTCCTTGGGATCCACCCAGTTGACGGCCGGCACCCAACCTCCACCGTGGGAAATGTCTCTCTTCTCAATGACATACCCGCTGAGGGAGAGAGTTTAATTATTAGTGCTGTCTTACCATGTACTAATGTTGTTGCAATGGACTACATACAAGGTTATAGTAGTTACTGTACCAATAATTAAATTCATGACAGTGTGAGTCGTTGTTACAGTCCCACATCAAGGCAAGGGAAGCAAGACTCACGTGATAGGGCTGCCGCCATCATCCTTGGGTGGGTTCCAGGAGATGTCAACACTGTTGGCCTGGACCTCATCATAGGTGAGAGGTCCTTCAGGGGCGCCGGGGGAGTCCAGGACAGTCACGTGGAAGGTTCCCTCGTCTTGACCACTGTCATTCTTCAAGTGGATCTTGTATGTGCCAGAGTCACTGCGAGTGGTGTTGACGGCATGGAACACACTGTGGTTGTTGATGGCAGTGATGGTGGTGCGCACATCAGCCTGCAGCTCCTTGTCATCATTGGACCAGGTCACAACGGGCTGAGGTTCTCCAATGTAATCCACATCAACGTGCAACACTTGGCCGGCCTTGATGCGGATGTCGTGCAGTGGTCCCAGGATCTTGGGCTTCACTGTACAGCCAAAAATATCCATCAGTTCCAGTTCTCATGCATTCTTTAGTACAAACATACATATCACCTCACCTACCTAAACACATCTAAATATAATGCATAAATATCACATGTGATATGAATACTTACAGTGTCGTGGGCGGCACACAACACTGTCTGAAGGCTCGGAAGGCTCAGAGTTGCCAACCTTGTTGACGGCAAGAATACGGAACTCGTACTCTTGTCCCTCGGTCAGGTTGGGCACAACACCCTTAGTCTCAGGACCAGACAGACGCACTGCATTCTGCCAGTACGGTGACCCGCGCTCCTTCTTCTGGATGATGTAGCCGGAGACAGGAGCACCGCCATCGCTGGGAGGTGGAGTCCATTCCAGCTCCACGTGATCGCTGTCCCAGTCGGTGACCTTGGGGCGGCCTGGTGGGCTGGGCTCATCTGCAAGGAATGGTTACTTATAGGTGTGGTCGGGGTGCTATGGCAAATAATAAATATTGGTATTAATGTAATTCATGTAGCACTTATGTACCATAGAGAAAACTGTACAATATGAGAGAGAATCTTACCTCTGGCATTCTTTGCAATGATACTCTTGTCAGTGCAAAGTGGTTCAGACTCTCCGATGGTGTTGACGGCCTTCACCCTGAAGTGGTATTCCTTCATATGCACCAAGTTGTACACATCTGCGGCGAGGCCGGCCACTTCAGACACTTCTGTCCAGGTGCCGCGGGACATATCCATCTTCTCCACCAGGTAGTGGAGGATGGGGGCGCCGCCGTCGTCAGCAGGTAACTTGTAGGCCAGCTTGCAGCTCTCACGTGTCACATCACTCACGATCAGAGGACCTCCAGGTGGTGCAGGTTTGTCCAGCACTATGACCTTGGCAGAGGCTGTCACCTTACCAAGTTCGTTCTCCAGTATGATGGTGTAGCGGCCACTGTCACTGCGCTGGGCGAAGGGAATGTCCAGGATGGTCTGCTTGCCATAGGTTTGCAGGTCCACCCGATTGGACTCCAGCAGAGGCTCATCATTAACAATCCATGACACCTTAGGCTTGGGGGCACCACGGATGGGCACAGTGTAGTTGAGGCGAGTGTTGACCTTGATGGTTTGGTCTTCCAGCATCTTACCATCAAAGGAAGGTTTCTCAAAGCGTGCCTTGCACACCACTGGTTGTGATGCCTCAGAAGGCTCAGAGTTACCAGCCTTGTTGACGGCAACAATACGGAACTGGTACTCTTCACCCTCTTCCAAGTCTGGCACAGAGGCCTTGGGTCCATGCTTGGCAGGGATCTCCACTGCTTTCTCCCATGGACCAAAGCGCTTCTTCTTCTCGATGACGTAGCTGACGATAGGAGCTCCACCATCTGAACGTGGCTCAGTCCATTGCAGGTCAACACGGTCCTTGTCCCAGTCCATGACCTCAGGGGAGCCTGGTTTGGTGGGCTTGGAGTAAGGATCCTTGGCTGTGATGGTGTCTGTTCCAGTGAGTGCTGGTCCCTGACCTTGACGGTTAAGGGCAGAAACACGGAACTTGTAGTCGTGACCCTCAATGAGATTATCAACATGGAGGCTGGTATCCTTGACCTCACCGACGGGTACCCAGCGGTAGGTGTCCATGTCCATCTTCTCAACCACGTAACCAGTGATGTCAGAACCACCGTCATCCTTGGGTGGCTTCCAGCTGACAGTACAGCCACTGTGGTCGATGTTAGAATGCTTGAGTGGACCTTCAGGGGCGCCGGGGGAGTCCAAGACGGTGATCTTGACGGTGCAAGTATCCTCTCCGTTCTTGTTACGAGCGTTGAGTGTGTACACACCACTGTCACCGCGCTTGCAGTCTGAGATCTTAATGGTGGTGGAGTAGTCTTCACTGATGATGGTGAGGCGGTCTGAGGGGTAAAGGTCCATGTCCTTGAAGCGCCATTGCTTGGTGGCGGGCGGCTCACCCACCACTGGCACGGGCAGGCTGAGGTTCTCTCCGGCCTTGATCTTCACATCCATCATGGCATTACGGTCAATGCGAGGAGGAACTGTAACAACGCATTACAACATCAGGTGAAGGTTTACAAATTAAGAACTGAAAAATAATTGCACACATCACCTACTATTAACAGTTTCATTCTGTCATATCTCTTAATTCCTATGTCTCTCCATTTATTAGCAAACACTAGGTACTTACGGTTCTTGGGCCGGGCGACGTGTGGCTTGGTGGGCTCTGAGGGCTCACCAGGACCTGCCTTGTTGACAGCCACCACACGGAACTCATATACATTCCCTTCCATGAGGTCAGGAATGTGGGCACCGCATTGGTCTCCATCCACGGTGGCACACTTATCCCAGAGTGGACTGCAAGGAAAGGGGAGAAAAAAGACTCATTAATAAGTGGGGGTGATGTTTACCTTTTCTCTTAAATTTTTACCTTTTTCATATGTAATAATTTCCTTCATAAGTACTGAGGAGATGTATGAATGGAAGGAGGTGAAGCAGCACAGTGTGTGTGTGTGTGTGTGTGTGTGTGTGTGTGTGTGTGTGTGTGTGTGTGTGTGTGTGTGTGTGTGTGTGTGTGTGTGTGTGTGTGTGTGTGTGTGTGTGACGTACCTGTATCTGTCTCGCTTCTCAATGATGTAGCCGGTGATGGGTGCACCACCGTCTCCCTCAGGCTTCTTCCAGACCAGGTCCACGAAGTCAGCATCGAAATCATCAATCTTGACATCCTTGGGCGTGCCAGGTGGGTCTGTGGAGGTGGAAGGAGGTCAAAGTGTGTCATGAATAGTTAAAAGCAGATTATGTTTTTACACAGTTTATAAAAGAATGTTATACTAGATATTTCCTTATGACTGCAGGGATAGAAAAAAAAAAAACCAAGCCTCACCATATGGGTTCTTTGCCTCAATAGCTTGCTGGGCGGTGAGTGGATCAGACGGTCCAAGACGGTTCACAGCCTTTACCCGGAACTTGTACTTGTGTCCCGGTGTGAGACCTTCCACGTCAAAGTTAGTCTCCTTTCCAGCTGTTTCTCCTGCAGGCACCCAGCGTCCAGTGGCTTCATCCAGCTGCTCAATAGCGTAGTGATCAATAGGACATCCGCCATCATCCGCAGGTGGGTTCCATTCCAGCTTGCAGCCCTCGGCATGTACATCAGATACCTTGAGAGGACCGTTGGGAGCCGTGGGGCGATCTGTGGCAAACAATGACTTATATTACTTCTAAACACATAGGATATATAAAATAAAATGAAAGGAGTATGCAGGAGCTATGTCAGTTTTTTTCAACTGCGAATGTGAATTGTGAGTATTTAGTTTGTGTGAGTTATTCATCTGCAATTTCTACGCTTAAATCGGCAAGGATATCCAGCTTCTTATTGAATAATGAATGAAAACTAAATATCTTGATGTGAAATAAAATAGTTTACTATATTATTACGGTAACTCACCCAGAACGATAACTTCCACATCAGCGGAGTCTTTGCCGCTATCGTTCTCAGCTGTGATGGTGTAGGTGCCGCTCTCCGACCTTGAGGCACACGTCACCCTCAGCTTGGTGTTGTAATCGCTGAAACGGATGCTGGTCACTGAGCTAGTCTTGATCTCCTTCTTTTTAAGGAACCACTTCTTCTCAGGGGCCGGCTCACCAGTAACATTCACATCAAAGTTGAAGCTCTGCCCAGCCTTGATGCGGACAGGTTGAAGGTTAGTGCGGTCAATCTTAGGTGCCAGGTTCTTAGCCTTGACAGTAACCGGTTCAGTGCAGTTGGATGGTAGACTGGGACCGGCTGGGTTGACTGCCCTTACGCGGAACTCATAAGTCTCCCCTTCAATGAGGTCTGGCACGGAGCAGCTGGTCTGGTTGGGTGGCACCTCGCATGCCTTATCCCATCCTCCGTACTTATCCTTCTTCTCCACGATGTACTTCTCGATAGGAGCACCACCGTCAGTCTTGGGCTTGTCCCACTTGAGGTCCACCTTGTTCTGGTCGTAATCAGCCACCTTCAGGTTCTCAGGCTTGCTAGGTTCCTCTGTGGATTAGTGAACAACATTAGACTCTGAAACCCTGATAATAATAGCTCAAAAATCTTATATAAAAAAATCAGAGTAATATTCTCATGTACTACACATTAGAAACATCATCTGTACTCACCATAGGGATCCTTGGCCAACACAGAGTCCTCAGCATTGAGAGGAGCAGATTCACCTTCAGCATTGACGGCCTTCACACGGAACTCGTACTCAGTCCCAGGTGACAGGTTGTTGAGCTCCACGCCCGGCTCGGCACCATTAGTACGAGCAACAGGGACCCACAGGCCGGTGTTGGGGTCCAGCTTCTCCACCTGGTAGTACTCAATAGGAGTGCCACCATCATCCTTAGGCCGCTTCCACTTCAACTTGCAGCCAGTGCCATGGACGTCAGACACCTTGATGGGGCCTTCAGGCTTGGCAGGCTTGTCTGTGACGGTCACATGCACTGTCACCCTATCCTTGCCGGAGCTGTTGGTGGCACTGATGACATACTCGCCGGTGTCACCACGCACAGTGTCACGGATCACCAGCTTGGAGTTGTACTCGGAGGTGGTGATGCTGACGTGCCTGTTGGAGTCCAGCTTCTGTCCCTCAAGGGTCCAGGATGAGGTTGGAGGTGGTTCTCCGCTGATGTCACAGTCGTACTTCAACATGGAGCCGGCAGAGATGGTGACATCACGCAGGTTCTTGCGGTCAATCTTGGGTGCCACTGTCAAGGGAAGGAAATGGTCAATGGAGAATTACACTTCAATCTATGTGCCATACCAGGTGGGCTTTTTTCAGATATTATCACTAACAACATGAAAAGGGAACACATTTTATACACCAAAGAAAGATTGATGGACTTACAGAATCTAGGTTTGGCTACAATGGGTCGGCAAGGGTCTGATGGCTCGCCAGGACCAGCACGGTTGACAGCAGTGATACGGAACTGGTATTCCATTCCTTCAATCAGGTTTGGTACAATGCCTTTGCATTCAGGGGTGTCAGTCTCAACAGCCTTCTCCCAAAGGTTCCTGTGGAATGACAACAACAATGTAGCAAGATATAATGCCTAATCTTATGGACCTATTGTGCAGTTGAATACCAATGAAACTATTCCTGTATAACATCTACATATTCATTCGTACTTTATATCAATATCTTCATGTGTAAGTGTATGTGTATGTGTGTGCAATACTTACGTGTATTTATCACGTTTCTCGATGATGTAATGGGAGATAGCGGCACCACCGTCATCAATAGGCATTGGCCATTTGAGATCAATGCGGTTGGCATCCCAATCCGTGGCCTCTGGAATGCCAGGGCGGCCTGGTGTGCTGAAGGGATCCTTGGCTACGATGGGAGACAGGGTGACCAGTGGTTCTGACTCACCCTCCTTATTCACGGCCTTCACACGGAACTCATACTCATGGCCAGGTGTGAGGTCTGTCACCTCCATGTCAGGGGTTGAGGTCTTGCCCACTGGCAGCCACATGCCCATGTCAGGGTCAAACTTCTCCACCACATAACCTTCCACAGGCAGACCGCCGTCATCCTTAGGAGGCTTCCATTTGAGCTTGCAGCCTTCCTTGTGGACATCCTTCACTTCGATTGGTCCTTCAGGCTTGCTGGGCTTGGAGATGACAGTGATGTTGACCTCAGCCTCATCCTTACCATACTGGTTGGTGGCCACAATCTTGTACACTCCGGTGTGTTTACGCAGTGGCTCATCGTTGATGTACTTGGTGTTGTAAGGAACATTATCCACATGCAAAGTCCTGGTCTCCTGTACCCTCTTGTTGCCTTGGAACCATTCCACTTCTGGAGGTGGTTCACCAATCACCTTCACGTCCAGCAGGATGGGTTCTCCTTCCCTCACTGTGATGTCTCTCAGGTTGCGGCGATCAATCTTCGGCTTCACTGTAATAATAATAATGGTTATAATAAATCACAGGGATATGGAGGACTCACCTAATGCCTGAATGTAAACAAAGCAAAATTTTCATAAAAATACTCTATGGAAGAATGGATCCAATACTCACACTTCCTGGGCTTGCAGGTGATGGGTTTGCTAGCCTCAGATGGGTCTGATGGGCCAGCCTCATTGACCGCCCTCACCCGGAACTCATACGTCTCACCCTCATCCAGGTCCTCCACCTTGGCCTTTGGTGTGTCACCCTTGACCTCGGCAGCCTTCACCCAGCGTCCTGTGGTTTCATCGCGCTTCTCAACAATGTAGCCGGTGATGGGGGCACCATTGTCCTTGGTGGGCTTGGGCCACTTGAGTTCAACAAAGTCCTTGTCCCAGTCAGTGGCCTCAGGCTTGCCTGGTGGGTCTGGTGGGTCGAAGGGATTCTTGGCCACAATGGTGTCCAAGCCAACAAGAGGTTCAGATTCACCTTCGCTGTTAATGGCCGAGACACGGAACTTGTATTCATGGTTGGGCTCCAAGTTCTCCACCTCCATGCAAGGCTCACGGCACCTTGCAACAGGCACCCAGCGGCCAGTCTCTGTGTCCATCTTCTCCACGATGTACTGTTCCACGGGAGCACCGCCATCATCCAGGGGCTCCTTCCACTTGAGTGTACACCCTTCTTTGTGGACGTCAGACACCTTCAAGGGACCTTCAGGCTTACCAGGCTTGTCTGCAACATAATGTTTTTCATTGCATTATCCAACCCAGCCTCCACACAAGGGAATACACACAATAATTACAGTGATAGGCTTATGGAATGTTCATAGGCTGTGGTTTATTCTCACTGTCTACTCTAAAAAGGAAAGCAACAAATCCTAAGAAATTATAATAGTTAAGTTTCCTAAAAGTCCATTAATTGAGACTCACCGAGCACCGTCACTTCAATGGAGACCTCGTCCTTGCCGGCAGAGTTCTCGGCCTTGATGACAAAGATGCCGTTATGGGCTCGGGTGCAGCTTGAGATGACAATCTTGGTGCGATGGTCCTCCTCATCAATCTTCAGTTCATCAGAGTCCTTCTCCTGCCTTGCCTTGTTGATGAACCAGGTCTTCTTAGGCACTGGTTCACCGCTCACCTTGGCGTCAAACTTGATCATCTGACCGGCACGGATTGTGATGTTGTCCAGGTTGCTGCGGTCAATGTGGGGCTTCACTGTGGTAGCAGATGGAACGAGAAGAGAGTTAGAACAAAACTTTACACAACATAATCTGTATCCTCACCACCATGTGTTATAACTAGTATGTTTAGTACTTCAAGCTATGATGAACAGCCATATAGTACTATATATGTATAATATATTGAAATTAGCTTATACCATTTATTATACATAACCCATTTTCTTGATTTCTGCACCTAATATGAGGGTATACTATACTGAACCAACACTACCAATGCATTATTCATACACTACAAAACAGCAACACCAACGCAGCAACACTCACAGAACTTGGCCTTGGCTGTGAAGTTATCACTAGCCTCAGATGGTTTGCTCTGACCAGCCTTGTTGACAGCCTTCACACGGAACTGGTAAGTCTCGCCCTCGGTCAGGTCCTGCACCTTGAACTCAGGCTTGTTGCTCTTTGTGTCGCAGTGCTTCACCCACTTGGCAGAGAACTTGTCCTTGCGCTCAACGATGTAGCTGGTGATAGGGGCACCGCCATCCTCTTCAGGGGCCTTCCATTTGAGGTCACACCAGGTTTTGTCGTAATCCTTGACCTCTGGCCTGCCTGGTTTGCTTGGGGGATCTGTAGGTGGTGGAAAGGAGAGTGAAATGTATGTTTAAATAAAGAGAGTTAGGGAGGTGCTTGGAGAGGAGTTAATGGGTGTTTTGATACTGTATATACACGTTAATTCTCTCTCTCTCTCTCTCTCACCATAGGGGTTCTTGGCCTTGGTTGCGGTGTCAGTCTCCAGTGGTTCAGACTCTCCCTCAGTGTTGACGGCCCTTACACGGAACATGTAATCCTTGCCCTCGATCAGGCCCGGCACGTCAGCCTCAGGAGTCTAGAAAACACAAACACTTATAAGAAACAGGAAAAGAGAACAAGAAGAGAACTAAAGAAACAGAAAGGAAGAACAAGAAGAGACCTAATATAAAATCTGCGAATGGAAAACTATATGCAGATATCAAAAAGATTGAAAAAATGTGTGAAAAAACTACAGGATATCACCATAAAGAGAAAATTATACAGAATACTACTGGCAAAAAAAAAAAAATCTTACTGAAATAGAATACAACATGAGCAAAACTAATACAAAAAATAACTCATGACAGAATAATATGAAAAAAAAAAACGCAAAAAAATATAACAATCTAAAACACAAGGAGATGAAACTTAAACATAAAAACGATGCAGTAACAAACAAGTACCAACCTTGGACTCAGTGACAGGCACCCATCGGCCAGTCTCAGTGTCCATCCTCTCCACCACATAATGATCCACAGGCTCTCCACCGTCATCCTCAGGTGGGTCCCACTTCAACTTCACAGAATCAGCAGTCACGTCAGACACCTTCAGAGGACCTTTAGGCTTGCTGGGTTTGTCTGAAGGAGGAATGGTGTGAGTTTTATTTATCCGAGTATAAGAATAATTGTACAACTTTTTTACAACTATATGCATGAAGGGTGACAAAGAGGTAACATTCTCACTTCTAGCAATAAAAAGAAAATATTCACACTGAAGATGATAACGTAAATCTAAAACTGCAAATCAAACAATAGGAGAAGAAGGTAAACGAAAGAATCTAGATACCAAAGTAGCAATTAATTGAAGTTCAAGACTCACCAATGACAACCAGCTCCATCTCGGCCTCATCAGTGCCGGAGTCATTCTTGGCAATGATCTTGTAGATGCCACTGTCTGCACGCTTGGACTTGCGGAGGAGGAAGGTGGTGAGATGATCCTCACTCTGAATGTTGAGTCGATCATTCTTCACAGGTTTGCCCTCAATAGTCCAGGTTATTTTGGGGTCAGGCTCGCCCTCCACCTTGATCTCATTCTTGAAGGTCATGCTAGAACGCACAGTCTTGCGTCCAAGATTCTTGCGGTCGATGCGAGGGGCCACTGAGGAGGAGGAAGGGGAAAGGGTGATTGGGGTACAAGGTGTAGCTCTAAATTACATCTAAATTCAATAGGACAGGTGTCTCCTACTATTACCATTATCACTACAATAATAACTAATAATAATAATAATAATCAAAACTTACAGAATCTTGGCTTGCAAATAACTGAGTCTGAAGCATCAGATGGATCAGAGGGACCGGCCTTGTTCTTGGCAATGACACGGAACTGGTACTCTTTGCCCGGCTCAACATCAGTAATCTTGAGGTTGGTCTTGTTGCCGGCACAGGTACCACATGGAGCCCAGCCACGACCACTCTGTTAATAGTGAAAGAAAGGTGAGAGGATGAAATATGGAAGTTATGTGAGATTTGTTAGAGTTTTCTACTACACTCTCTTTCTCTGTGTGTCTCTCTCTTTCTCTCTCTCTCTACTTACCACGTCACGCTTTTCAACGACGTACTGAGTGATCTCGGCTCCTCCATCGTCCTTGGGTTTGGTCCATTCCAGGTCCACGAAGTCCTTGTCCCAGTTGGTGGCCTTGGGCTTGCCAGGCTTCTTGGGTGGGTCTGTGAGGGAGGAAAAAGTGCTCAGTTATTATATCTTTATAAAATGAATGGTTGAGTGACAAGTAATATGGTTGAATGATACAATTAAGGTGGTTGTTCTTTGTTATTTACCCTTCCTCCTCCTCCTCCTCCTCCTCTTTCTCCTTCTCCTCCTCTTCCTCCTCCTCACTCACCATAGGGGTTCTTGGCAATGATGGCCTTGTCAGCTTCCAGAGGTTCAGATTCTCCTTCAGGATTGACAGCCTTCACCCTAAACTTGTACTTCTTGCCCTCCTGCAGACCCGTCACATCAAACTCAGGAGACTTGGACTCTCCGCATGGCATCCATTGGCCAGTCAAGGGGTCCAGCTTCTCAATCTGGTGGACACAGTTATCAGGTGAATGGTTGGCAGATGTGCTAAAAGGTGTCGTAGGTAAATTGTACTAAATTTAATAAGTAAAATGATGGATTGCAGATGTTTCAAGGATGTAAAAGGAGTGAAAAATAATAATCTAACCTAACCTAACTGTCTATTTACCTCATAGTGATCAACTGGAAGGCCACCGTCATCCTCAGGTTTGTCCCACTTGAGTTTGCATCCATTGGCCTTGACGTCAGACACATCCAAGGGTCCGCCAGGCCTGCTAGGTGGACCTGAAGGTGTAGATGAGTGTAAGGAAAGTGTAAAGACATGCAAGTAATAAAGAATATGCAGAACTGAATTGAAAAGTATTTATAGTACCCGATATATGGTAATTCATTTGATATAGTTGAAAAGTTAGATGTAAAGATAATTCTACTATACAAATAATTACATAGCAGTATTAGTCTCTCTTTCTCTCTCTTTCTCTCCTTCCACGTAAACCTTCAGATTCCTATTTTACATCACACACACACACACACACACAAACACATAAACAAACGTACCCAGAACAGTGATGTCAATCTGTACAGAGTCTTCACCGTGCTTGTTCTTGGCTTTGAGGACATACTTTCCAGTCATGTCCCGGCGCGCCTTGAGGATGAGCAGCTTGGTGTTGTTGCCGGTAGAGTCAACGCGGAGTAAGTCGGTAGTGTGGACTTCCTGCTCGAAAGAGAGTAGGACCTTGGCGTTCTGTGATGTGGTGGTGGTGTATGGTGTGTGTGGTGTTGGAGTTACAGGTGGATAAGGAAACAAGGAAGAAGCATAAAAAGACAGAGAGAGAAAGAAAGAAAGAGAGGAAAAAAAGTGTGTGTGTTCCCATGTGGAGGAAGAAGAGGAGGAATACCCAACAAAGAGCAGCAGGTGACCAGTCCAGCAGAGGGCAGTAGGAGCAGCAGAGGCCAGCAGAATGTACCAATACCCGCACCAGATGAAGGTGGAGCAGGTGGGAGGGGAATGAAGAAGGGAAAGAGAAAGAGAAACCATGCATTAGTAAGACATAAAAGAATATAATAAAAAAAATGATCCATGAAGCAAGGTATTCAGTCATATTATTTCCCCTTCAGAGGATTTTTACATTCTCTGATATCAGGTAAATAATTGCATATGTGTGTGAAAATTTAACACAACTTATCTAAGAACACATCAATAAATAGTAATGGTAGTCGCAGCTCCTTATGGGCAAATCATATATTCCTTATTGATTTTATAAAGAACTAAAATACGATGTTAATTAATGTAAAAATTCTTGCTAACTTGCTTCATGTTTTAGTCAAGTATTGCACGAGGTAAACTCACGTGGCCCTAACAAGCATTTGATGAGGTAATGCAAGTGTAGAGGACAGGTGAGTTACCCTCCAACCCCTCATGCACAGGTGAGGGGCCATACACCTGCCTCACAGCATCATTCATACACATGCTAGGCCTACTGAACAAGCCTGCAGTGTATGTGTGAAGTTGTGGTCTTGCAGGTGAAGCAAACCAAGATAAAACAATAATAATGCACAGTGGAAAACATAATCAAATGTCTTCCTTTTATATAATCTAATAATATAAATGATACTACTCATTTATATGTTTTATTTATGCCTTTTTAATTCCTATGGTGCACAGGGGATTTATTTATTTATATTTTATTGATTTAAAAGTCACATAACACTATCTTCTTTGTGTTGCTTTTCTGGGGGAATATTTAACACGGGTAATAAAGGAACATTAGCTAGAAATTAATAACACCTGATTCTTTTGACAGCCTTCCTATTACTCTTCATTTCAGGTCTGAGTGGGAGTGGCTGACGTTCTGCCTTTACTCAGTGCCAAGGAAGGAGTCTAGTGCTGCCTTATGGTATTGGAACACTATCAAAACATCAAATCCAAAGTCAGGAATGATCATAAGTTTCCTTCCATTAGAATAAGTAATGTAGAATATTCTTGGGGATGAGATGGAGGACACGTTTAAATAATCAAATACTTTCTGTGTTACCTACATATGTTAACACTTAAGGTTCTCCAACAGTTTTATTTTCACATTCTTCTCGAGGCATAAATGATACGACGTCTATCAGATAACCACCAAGGAAAATAAACATGATTGTACTTGGCTGGTGGGTGACATTTTGCTGTAACTTCAGGTACACTTCAGGCTGGCTTTTCATTGACTAATTCAGGTACAGGAACCCAGATGTTATCTTCTTGAATTGACCAATAAAAAGCTGCCTGAGTTAAACATGGATTGTGTACGTATATCTGGTAGGCAAGTAAGCACTGTGATTGGCTAAGAAATACTATATCTAACCCAATCACAGACCATGACTACCTCGTGCAAAATGTCAGCCAGTAATCTGTTATATTTTCTTGGGGAACCTCACACCTCACACCACGACTCACATATGTCGTTGCAAATTAGTGGAGTAAGTTAAGTGAGGGAATGACAACAAACTACCAGACCACTGAACCTTTTCCTCGGTCTGTACATCACTCTTACCCATCAGTTGGATGTGATGGGTATGTAGGGATGGAATATTTGGGGGTCTATAGGGAGAAAGTCTTATAAGAACTGTCGGTATTGTTAAGAGGGTGAAAGTTTTACGAGAATTATTTGTGTTGGGTTTGTGGGCTATAAAACCATTTGTCTTTTTAATGGTTTCATAGATTTTATAGACGAGTGTTGAGTCTATGAGCTGAAGAGTGTTTTTTTTATTGTCTTAGGTGTTTTGTGTATAAGGTGATCTGCAGTATTTATGATGTCAAATAATGCTTGTGAATATAATGTGGTATTGATGGTGGCATGTCAATTATTTCCATGAGAATCCTATGCCAGGGAAATAATGTATAAATAAAGTAATGAGGTAGTAATGTATTCAGTGAGTTCAAGTAATGTGGAAAAGAATGTCCAAAGAAAATCATAAACTCTTGAATCCAAAGAAGTAAATGTAGTTATTGGTGAATAGATCATTATATAATATGAATAAAAGTAACTACAGTTTGTCATTTGAATTCACAGGTTTCAGATTTTCAGGAAATGGAAAGAAAGAATAAACCTGAAGAACGAGACTGTACATTCCATAAGGTTTGACAGTATGTGTGTAGGATACAAGGAAACACAACACAACACAACACAACACATGATTCAACACAGGTCAAGGAAACACAGCACATGCAACCCCTCCACCCCACAGCACCGCCTCCCTACTGCCTCTGCTGCTGCTGCCTCTGCTTCCACCCTTCCCCTCCTTCCTGCTTTCCTCCCCTCCTCCCAAGCCAGGAACACAATAAGGACCAAACCAAACAAACAAACAGATACACAAACAAGCAAATGGGTGATGTATGGGATTGTTTCCATACACAAAAAAGGGATAAAAAACATTGGGAAAAGTTTGGGAAGGTGAAAAGATGCAAAAAATGTATAGGCTTTTTTTAATGACTCTTTGCCACTTTGGATAAATATGAAATGGTAAAGAGACAAAAAATGCATCGTTGTTTTTTTCTTATTTCAAAAAGTGATTATTAGCAAGGGAGAACAGATAATATTAAGGGTAAAAAGGCAAGTAAAATGAATGGAAAGGTATTAGATGTGAGTAAAAATCATGAGCGTAGGCTTCAATGGGCCCCAAAAAAAAGTAATCAAAATTCGCAGAAAAAAAATTTGTAACAGAATAATACGCAGATAATCGGGCAAAATAAGGATAGATAAAATAAAATCAACTTCTTTGTACAATAGAAAAAATCACCTGAAATAGATAGAATTAATGGCAGTACGTCATTCTAAGTCCGTCTTTCTTTTGCCATTAAGTTAAAAATTTTTCGTATACTCTTCAAGTTATCATTATTATATTCTTTTCTCTTTACTGCCGAGTCTGTTGTATCGTCATCTTACCAGTGTCATGTCATCTTATTTATAACACATCAATTATTCTATTATTGTCTTTTGGTCATGATTCTTCTACATCACAACTCATGAAACTCAAACACATACAGATCTGGTCCCAATAGACATCATTCTTTTTTTTTTTTTACTTATACCATCTCCCATCACTCTTAAACACCATTCTCACTCATTATTTTATTGCTAGCTTATTCATTCATTTATAGTATTTTTCATCTCCAATTCAAATCCTCTCTCACCTAAACAGATACTCTCAATCCTTTGCATACTCATTCCATCTATACTAACCACTAATAAGTCCTTTTACTCTATACATCCACTACCATCTACCTCTCACAGACTCACTCATTCAATCCACTCACCACTATGACCACTAATAAGTCCACGTGTCTTAAACCTCCACCCACACTTGCCCTTCAGACTCACCTTGCCCTCTACGGTCCATTCGTTGGCTGGCTTCGGCTCACCAATGATGTCAATGTCGTACAGGTGTTGTTGGCCCACCTTGATCACTATATCCTTGATGTTAGTGCGGTCAATGCGTGGCTTACCTGCAAGGGAGGATGAGGGTAAGTGTGTGAGAGGAGGAGGAAGATAATGGGGAGTGAGGGATGGTATAGTATATCATGGTTTGTCTGTGAGGAGAGGAAGATGAAAATGACACAATAATATAAAATGGATAGATGAATAAGATGAAGGAAAATGCTGGTAAAAATCATGGCCTGTGTGTGTGTGTGTGTGTATGTGTGTGTGTGTGTTACTCACGGAATTTGGCGCGGGCAGTATGTGGAAGGGTGGTGTCAGATGGGTCACCAACGCCAGCCTTGTTGACGGCTCTGACGCGGAACTCATACTTCTCGCCCTCCTTCAGGCCGTTGATGGGGCCCTCACAGGTGTTGCCGCGGATCTTGCCAACCTCCTCAAATTTCTGTGGCCGAGGGATGAGAGGAACATTGAAATATCCTCTAAGAACACAGTGTTGAGTGAAGTATTAGTAACATTAGGATATTCTTATAGTAGGTGATATCAAAACATCTTCAAGGCATTTGGTATAAAAAAAATGTAACATCAGAAAAATATATCACCATATGCAACAGTCTGAACCAGAGGAAGTCAAGGTAAGAAGGACACTTACATCACCATCCTTGGGTTTCATCTCGAGGACGTAGCCAGTGATGGGGGCACCGCCATCCCTAATGGGTGGGTCCCATTTGAGCTTGACGGAGTTCTCATCAAAGTCCACAATCTCAGGCAGACCAGGAGGACCAGGCTTGTCTGTTGGGAAGGAAACCACATGAAGAATAAACTGACTTGTTGATATTTGTTAGGGATGATATAGTAAAGTAAAATGATGATAGTAATGTGAAATCAAAGTAAACCTAACTTGCTGTCTCTGAGTTCTAAGCAAGTAAGGTATAACAGTTTCTACGGGACATGTTTTCCCTCTACATGCAAAGTGACAACCACAAATGAAACAAAAAAGTAAAAATAATAGAAAATGAAAATGCCAAGAGGATTAACTTACCAAATGGATCCTTAGCGAGGATGGCACGATCGCTTTCCAGAGGATCAGACTCTCCCTCGTCATTGACCGCCTTCACACGGAACTCATACTTGTGTCCCGGCTCCAGGCCCGTCACCTCCACTTCAGGTGTGTCTCCATCACTGCGGCCACATGGCACCCAACGGCCTGCAACACAACACACACATTACATCTTTACTCACTACAACAATCACTAAAAAAACATGACTTAAACTTCTTTTTATCATGAGTAGATCCTATAATTTTACAAGAAAGTTTATCGCCACTTTTAGTAAACTTCTATGTGTGTGTGATCAGTACCTGTTGTGACATCCATCTTCTCCACCACGTAGCCGTCGATGGGAAGGCCGCCATCATCCTTGGGCTTGTCCCACTTGAGTTTGCAGCCTTCCTTGTGCACATCAGACACCTCCATAGGACCCTCAGGCCTGCTTGGACGATCTGTTGGGGAGGAATAGGGAAGGTTATGATTCACAATGGAGCTATATTGGACATAAACAATGCATGGTAAGTTGGAAAAATGTAACCCAATTTATTTTATATTTATATTTATCTTATATATTTTTTTACCCCATCACTATATGAGATAACCAAGGATTAATTTCTGGTCAAGGTCTGCCAATAAAAAAAGAAAAGAAAAGTACATATAAGGAATGAGAGTTCAAGTGAAGTAATTAACAATCATTAGAGTGGTGTAGATAATGATGATTGACTGATACTCACCCAGCACAACAATCTCCAGCTCTGCCTCATCAGTGCCGGAGTCATTCTTGGCGGTGATCTTGTATATGCCGGTGTGTCTCCTCTCACAGTCATTGACGGTGAACTTGGTGAGGTAGTCTTCACCTTGCACCACATAGTTGCCGCCTGTCTCCACCTGAAGCACCAAGATACATAGATGAAGTTTATTCGCTTTATCTACAGTTGTCTACATGTTGCTTTCCATGACACCTTTATTTTTACATCTATATATTCACCTTTTAATTCACTGCACTCAGAACAGAAGCATAATATTTATCTACTTCCTTATCAGGCTATTAACACCATCCACTTTTCCCTTCAACATATTTTCCATCACCACTTACCTTCTTGTTCTTCAAGGCCCAGGTGATCTCTGGCGGAGGTTCACCCTTGACGTCAACCTCAAGGTGAATCTTCTTTGAGGCCCGAATGACAATCTTCTTCAGTTTGTCACGATTGATGTGAGGCTTAACTGATGGGGGGAGAGAGGGGAGTGTGTTCGTGAGATTAAAAAGAAAGTGAAGCGATAAATAAACAATGGTAATTAAAACTCAAAATATGTACGTGATGCATTCGTTTATACTTACGGAATCTTGCCTTGGCTACGTGTGGCTTGGTGGAGTCTGATGGGTTCTCCTGGGCCGGCCTTGTTGACGGCTACTACACGGAACTGGTACGTGTTGCCCTCCTTCAGGCCAGGCACACTGCACTCAGTCTTGGGTCCCTGGTAAGGATGTAAGGGATGGTGAGGATGTGTAGGGAAGGGAAGGACTGCATGACCTACCTTGGATTTATAATAGGTTACTGTACTCTAAGAGGGTCTGTAATTATTGTTCACTTGTCAGCCCTCATAGAGAACATAACATCAGATATAAACAAGGTAGTTATGCATTATAATACATAATTTAAAGTAACATTCAATTTATTCCAGCAGGAGCCAGCAGTATGTCTTTAAATGACTCTCTACACATGGTACAAGAAGACCTTAGATGCACAGATACAGACAAGAAATTTAACGGATAATTCACGACAACTCTCACCTCGGACTCATGGATTGGTTCCCAGGTTCCATAGCGTTCCTTCTTCTCAATGACGTACTTGGTGATGGGGGCACCACCAGTATCCTTCGGGGGGTCCCACTTGAGGTCCACACGATCCACATCCCAGTCCACGATGTCTGGGGTTCCGGGTTTGCCTGGGATACCTGGGGGAGGAGTGGAGAGTTAGGTCAGTTCAGGTCATGAGAAAAACTGAAGGGAGAGTGAGATCAGAAAAGGGAAAAAGAAGGTAAGTTGAAGAGATGGAAGAAAATTAAAATGATGATGTTATAAAGGGAGTAAAATAAGAAGGAAAACACGAATAACAATATGAACTGGAAGGAAAATGGAGAGAATAAAACAAGGATTAAAACACTCACTGAAAGGATCCTTGGCTAGGACGGCGTGGTCGGTCTCAAGAGGTTCGGATTCTCCCTCGTCATTCACGGCCTTAACGCGGAACATGTACTCCTTCCCCTCTTGCAGCCCAGGGACGTCAATGTTGGTGTCCTGACAAAGGGAAATACAACTTTTAAAATCCTTCTCTTGGTAGTTACTTTCTTACTCCTCTTCCTATTTTTCTTGGTACTATTAATTTCCTTGTTCTCTTGCTATTTATCTCTTCTCACTACTACTACAAAACTATACCTATTCTTATTTTCTACTTCTGTTTCTTTTCTTCAACCTTTTTTACTGTTTCTTCCTCCTCTTCCTTCTCCTCCTTATCCTCTTCCTCCATCTCCTCCTTCCTTTCATTTTATTAATACTACAATTACTCTTTTATTATCACCACTTCTTTCTTCTCTCCTCTGACTGTAACAACACTACAAGTATTAACCAAACCCATCCGTGCCCACCTAACCTAACCAATCCCATCTCTACCCACCTTAGTTCTGCCGACAGGAACCCAGCGTCCAGTAATAGGATCTTGTTTCTCCACCAGGTATTCCTTGAGGGGAAGACCACCATCATCATCAGGCTTCTCCCACTTGAGCTTGCAGCCCTTCTTGGTGACGTTGGACACCTTGAGAGGACCTTTGGGCTTCCCGGGGCCAGCTGAGGAGGAGAGAGGTGGTGAAGAAGATCCGTGAGGAGAGTATAGATGGAGAGTTATGAGTGTTTGTAAAGTAAAGAGGGAGGGTGAGAAAGTCATGAGAGGAGTAATATAAGAGGTTGTTTGTTGCTGGTGTCTTATATATCTTGATTCTTAGCTTATTAACTTTTTAAATTAACATCAATTTTATCTTTGAAGACTCACCGAGGACGACGATTTCCACTTCAGCTTCATCCTTGCCGTGCTGATTTGTGGCGATGATCTTGTAAATACCGTTCTGCTTCCTCTTGGCGTCAATGATGTTGAACTTGGTGTTGTAGTCCACATTGACGATCTCCACATTGGTCTCTTGCACCTGTAAGTGTGGCAAGGCAAGTGGTGTTGATGGTGTAGAGTGGTGTTGACTGTGGTGGTGGTGGTGGTGGTGGTGGTGGTGGTGGTGGTGGTGGTGGTGGTGGTGGTGGTGGTGGTGGTGGTGGTGGTGGTGGTGATGTGGGTTCATATGTATATTGAATGGGTGATTATAAGTATATGTTTGATTCTTTATATTACTTGGTTGTGTTGTAATGTCTTAGAAAAAAAAAAAAACCGTAAAAAGTGTGACTAACATATAAACTATCAGATAAGAAGAGATTAACTGATGATTTAACTTTTCTACAGACATATGAAATGACAATGAAGAAAGATATCAGTGAAAATAATAATGATAACAGCAACAATAATCTTAATTCTCTTCCGTACAGGTAGATCCGAGGGAGCTTCCACCCTTACCTCCTTCCCCAGGAAAATCCATTGGATGGTTGGCGGTGGTTCACCTTCCACATTGATGTCAAGCTTAATGTTGCGTCCAGCCTTGATGGTGGTAGACTTGAGGTGTGTTCGGTCGATGCGAGGTTTGACTGTTAAGGGAGAGGCAGAGGCACACAATCAGCTAACCAGGTTATGGCCAAGGGATTGTGAAGACCCGGTGAGACAGACAGAACAGACAGATGGATGGACAGGTGGTTGTTGTTGTTGTAATAAAGCCAAGGTAACCCAAGAGGTGGAAAGAGGAATGACTAATTTTGATGTGGTGAGAAAACAAGAATTGATGGCGGAAAAAAAAAAAATATATAAAAAAAAACAAAAATGAACATAAAAATAAAGACAGATGGACTGATTATTGTGAGTCAATGAAGAAATAAATACATTGGTTGACTGTTTCTATTCAATTCAATTAACAACTACCTACTTTTTTTGCCAAGATAGACAGACAAAGTTGTACTGATGTTAGGCAAGAGAAACAGACTCAGAAGAAGGTTTCATTGAATAGGTGTGACTCCCCTCCCGCCTCCCCACCCCCCACAAAATAATAATAATGAAGTGAATAGAGCAAAAAAGAGACAAATGTACAAGATATTAAACTAAGGTGTTAAACTCAGAGAAAGTAAACGAATACACTTACATCATCAGTACATGTAAAACAGACAATTAAATAAGAAATAATATACAATAGTATTTTAAAAAACTAAACAAGTAACCTATTATCAAAAGACACATAGCCTGACACAATCAACAGGTAGACACAGGAAGCAGCCAAGTAGCACATAGAGGGAACAGGTAACAGATAAGAGATAAGAGGACTGAGGTAACATACAGGTAACATCCAGGTAACATGAACTGGCCGAGGAGGAGGTAGATAAGGTAACATAGAGGATGGATAACATACCAGCCAGGGAGGAGGTCAGGAAAGGTAACATATATATGGATTGGATAGGAAAAGGTAACATGTAAGGATAGGTAACATAGAGGAGGTAAAAAGGCACCATATGTTGAGAAGAGGAGAGGGGAAAGGTAACATATAGTGGGTTGGGGAACATAGGGAATAGGTAACATATGGTAGCCTTTTGGGAGGAGGTAACATTGGGGAAAGGTAACATATAGGAAACAGAGGGTAAGGGGAAGGTAACATATATTGGGAACAGGAGGAGAAAGGTAACATTTTGGGAAAGGTAACATATGGGAAAAGGTAACATAGATTGGGTGGATTGGAGGGGAGAAGGTTACATATAAGGAAAGGTAACATGTAGGGGAAGGTAACATAGAGTGATTGGGAGGAAAGGTAACAGAGTGATTGGGAGGAAAGGTAACAGAGGGAAAGGTAACATTGTGGCTTGGTAATGTTCAGGGAAAAGGTAACATGGAACGGCCAGTAACACGTCAGGAAAGGTAACATAAAGGAAAAAAGGTAACATGTAATAGCCGGAAGCTAATTAATGAAGGGAAGACCAGGTAGGGTGTGACAGCAAGGTAACAGATAAGGTAAGGTAACACATATGGTAGGTAACAGTAGGTAACAGCAAGGTAACATATAGTGGTCAGGCAGCACATATAACAACTAGTTAACACAAAGACCGGCTATTGAACCGATCAGACAGCCGGATGACACATAGATAGCAGCCTCGCACTGGCTACCAATTACCATGCAACAGCCGTGATAACATGCAGCAAGCTGATAACATGTATACCCGCCAGGCAAACAGATGACCATATAACAGATAAGGCCCATATAACAGATAAGGCCATAGATAACAGAAATGGCCCAAAGAACATAAAGGGCTGGTAACGGGTGGCCTATCAGACAAATAACGGCCAGATAACATAGATAAGGCCGGGTAACACAGAGTCTGGGGAGATATAGGACCCCAGTGGTAGAAGAGAGGGAGGTGGGGTTGGGGGTGGGCCAGTAGGGGAGGTGATGGAGGTGGGGAGGGCGACCCAGCGGGGAGGACACTCACGGGCACGATGCTTCACCAGGTGGTAGTCGGTTGCCTCGGATTCAGGTGAGTTTCCGGCCTTGTTGACGGCAACCACTCTGAACTGGTACTCAGCGCGGTGCTTGAGGCCGCCCACCTTGGTCTCTACGGTGTCGCCAGGTTTAAGTCCCTTCGTTACATCCTGCTTCAGCTCGGCTGCGGGCTCCCAGTCAGGCATGTACCTAGGTGGCCGTCCAGGGGCAGTGAGCCTTGCGAACACTTGCATCACCTCCCATCACTCCCGCCGGACTCATCATTACCAGGGTGTTTAGCAAGGAAGGTTTTTAACACAGGAGTGATAAACTGTATGCCATGGGAGAACTTAATGTTTTAGGTAATAAGCTTTATGAACTGATTAAGGGTATACTTTTATAGATACGGCCTGGTAGCTGCCCCCTTCTCACACTCATGCCACTAATAATTATGTATCTCACCTGTCCTTCTTCTGCACAATGTACTTCTGGATGGGTGCACCGCCGTCAGAATCTGGCACAGTCCACTTCAGGTCAACGGACTTGTTGTCGTAGTCAGTGATCTCCGGACGGCCAGGAGCAGTGGGAACATCTGGAAGGGGATGTAAATGTTATAATGTGTGAATGTACGAAGAAGGTAAAAGGAAGACGACACAATGAGTGGGATATACAAGAGGCACATCAGAAAAAACCTTCCAGTAGGAGAGGTACTCACCGTAGGGATTCTTAGCAAGGATGGCTTGGTCGGCCTCCAGGGGATCTGAGTCGCCTTCATCGTTGACGGCAGTGACTCTGAACTTGTACTGGTGGCCGGGCTCAAGTCCCTCCACGTTGAAGAAGGGAGGAACCACTGACCCAGGGCACTGCAAGGAAGGAGAGATATGTTTTGATCAGAGAAAAATTTGTATGGCATTTGCAGGCATCCAATTCAACAGACAAATCATGTACAATAATATGAATGATGTGGTAAATTTTTGGGGATAAATTTTAAGGAACTTCAAGAAGGACTAATGTCTTTTGATTATTGAGTGGTTTGTAAGGATCAAAACATCCAACTCAAAAAATACATAATAATAAGAACGAAATGACCCGCCCCACTCACCTTGCCACACCTAACCCACTTGCCAGTTGCCAAATCCATCTTTTCAACTTCATATTCCTTGATGGGCAGACCACCATCGTCCTTAGGCTCCTCCCACTTGAGTGTGCAGCCAGTGTCATGCACGTTGGACACATCTAATGGGCCTTGGCACTTAGCGGGTTTGCCTGTGGGAGACAAACTAAGGTCAATATTCTGCACGAGTTTGTGGTATGTGCAAATGTTAACTTTACCTAACCTTTTCTGTATAATTTTTTACTACCGTTGGTTATTGTAATTTATCGTGATTGTTATTGTGATTCAGTGTTTGAATGATATAAATCGTTTTCAATATAATGTGGTGTTCATCTAATGGACAGCATATTAACAAAATAAACACATTTGCTTGGATTCTGTGGACCATATTCTTTTGTCATTTATTTACTTCTATTAAACTTATTAGCTACATCTATATAGACCCTGAGACACTCTTCCCACGTACCCAGCACGACCAGCTCCACGGTCTCGCTGTCCATGCCATTACGGTTCTGGATCTTGAGTGTGTACAGACCAGCATCCTTCCTCGTGGCATTAGTGACCGAGAACTCAGTGTGATGATCTGTGTTCTCAATATTAATGCGGTCAGTGGAGGACAGAACATTCTCCTTGAAGATCCATTCCACATCTGGGTCTGGCTCACCAATGTAGTCGACAGCCCACTTGTGGCTGCGTCCTACCTTGATGGTGACACTCTTGAAGTCAGTGCGGTCAATGCGCGGCCTCACTGTCAAGGAAAAGGAGGTATGGTGAAGGGAGGCAGGGTGAAGAGGAGGCAGGGTGAAGAGGAGGCAGGGTGAAGAGGAGGAAGGGTGGAGGGGAGGCAGGGTGAAGAAGGGGAAGGATGAAGAGGAGGTAGGGTGAATGGGAGGTAGGGTGAATGGGAGACAGGGTGAAGAGGAGGCAGGGCGAAGGGAGGCAGGGCGTGTGATCATTGTAAACAAACAGAAGAGAGTTAAGAGTAGATAAGGGGAGTGATAATGAGGAAGGGGAAATAAGTGATAAAAGGGCACACTAATAATAGGCTTACGATGTATATCTTAAGCTGCAGAGGACTGAATAAATGATTGAATATAAACAACACATATGAGAGTGGCTGTACAACACTATATACAATGATGGAGCAATTACGTACATGAAAAACAGAGATCACAACTAAGAAAATATACTGAAGTTGTACCAATCATAAAAATCAACTATACAACAACAAACTAACCCAATACTTACAGTTCTTATGTTTACACTTGTGGTTGTCAGTGGGTTCTGAAGCCTCACCAACACCAGCCTTGTTAGCGGCACGTACACGGAAGCTGTAAATAGTTCCTTCCTTCAGACCGGGCACCTGAGCCTCACAATTGGTGTCTTTAGTCTGGGTAACTTCCTTCCATTCGAGGGAGTGTTTATCCTTCATCTCAACGTGGTAGTGAGTGATGGGTCGACCGCCGTCCTTCTCAGGGGGTGTCCAGCGCAGCACCACCATTGTGTTATCGTAGTCGATGATTTCGGGTTTGCCTGGGCGACCGGGCTCATCTGTGTGTGGGGGGGGGAGGGGGGGATTATTAGATTGGGGTTTGTTCTCTCTCTCTCTCTCTCTCTCTCTCTCTCTCTCTCTCTCTCTCTCTCTCATCTCTCTCTCTCTCTCTCTCTCTCTCTCTCTCTCTCTCTCTCTCTCTCTCTCTCTCTCTCTCTCTCTCTCTCTCTCTCTCTCTCTCTCTCTCTCCTCCTAATGCTTTCAGTAAGAGGTCATTGTCAAGGTAACAGACTAACTTTCACTCTACCATTCAGTTCTATATTCTAAACAGCAAAGGAAGTGACTTTAAACAACTACTAACATTGCAGTGCTAGGATACCCAATGTCAGTGAAGACCAAGACCCTGAGACTCACCGTAAGGGTTGCGAGCCATGATGGGCTCGTCGTTCTCCAAAGGTTCAGATTCTCCCTCCTTGTTGACAGCCTTTACACGGAACTTATACTTCTTCTTAGGTGTCAGACCATCAACGGTAAACTCTGGCTTGTCAGGACCGATCTGATGGAAGGAAGAGGGTGAGACACGCAACCAAGGCACCGTGACCCTAATCTCTGCAACAGTAGCATGTTTTTTCCTTCTAGTGTTGTATTTGGAATGTTGCGAATGTTAAAGATTTATTATGATAAGCAATTGCAAGTGGAATTGAAATGTGTTGATAACTTCTTATATGAATAGTTTAAACATGAGATTTATATTGATTTTATTGTTTAAGTTTCCTATTTTGTCAGATATTCTTATTTATCAGATTTTTTAATGTGGTTTTGTAATTACCTACTTGTCCAATATGAAAATTAAATAGAAATGTTAACCCTCATGTAACGAAAAAATGAAGATCAAGGTAGTAAGCCTGAAAACATATACTACAGTTAACCCTGAAATACAATACTCTTAAACATACAGACTAAAATACTTCAGAACAAAGAGTAGAGTTAATGATACTGTGTTATCTACAAGTGTAAACATTGAGGACAACATTAATAACAACATAGGAAGGTATACGAGGGATGTACAGTACAAGGCTCTGGTGAGTCTTGGATGTAGTGTGAAACAAAAGATAAATGTACCTACAAGGGTGCGTAAGATTACAACACAAATCCCAAGAAAGCAGCCAATTCAGAGCTGTGGGAAGTGTAATAATAATAGAAGTCGTGGCATATATACAGGAACATGAGTATAAACTGTACCATTATATAAATAAAGCTACAAAGTAAAATAAAATAAATAATGATAAAATATGTATGCTACTACGTATTGATAGCAGACGAGGAAAGGGTACAAATATACTGCAATGTATGGGGGGGAAAGGCATCACATCTATTGAAAATGTCACCTGAACCTGTAACCCCGAACACTTAGGTGGTTCTTCTAAGGGGCTCTTTTGTCTTTTTAGGGGTGGCGAAGGGTCCTCTGACAGAATGGCCCGCTGGGGACCTTCAATGTACTGCAGCAGGAGGAAGGGAACAAGGGAAGGGAGGGAAGGAGAGACAGGGACAAGAACAAGTCAAATGGTGTTGTGTACAGAGAAAGTTGCATTCGATTCGCTTATTTGTGTTGAGATTATCCTTGTAGATATTTTTCTGCTCTCCTGCTTTGCCTCTGATACCTATTTGTGTGTGTGTGACTGATGAAAAGAAGGAACACTAAACACAACACAAATAATGACAATACAAATAAAAACATACTTTATATTATATGGAAACACATGTATTGCTGTATCTATTAAACATATGTAACATTTCTTATTTTCTTTTTACTTCTACATTTTAGATTTAAGTGTTCATGTATATTGATCTTTAGCTACATGTAGGTAACAAATACGTAAGGTGGATAATGTAAGAGTCCATGCACATGACAGCACAGACAGACAGACACAGACAGACACACACAGACACAGGACCTCCATAAACAGCCCACTAATACTCCATACATAGACACAGGCAGCCAAACAGCAAACACAGAAGCACCACATCAAGGAACATAAACAAACACCCTTGGACTGATAATAACTTCTTGAAAAAACACATACAGACTTATAGAAAACACATAGCACTCAGGACATACAACCCTTAGAAAAATACCCAACACAGCATACATAACACACACACACACTCTCACACACACAAACACACCACATATATGACTTGAAGGACACATCACTTCATACATTCACGTCCTCACCTCTCCTGCAGGAACCCAAGCACCAGTGTCCAGGTCCATCTTCTCAATGATGTAGCCTTCAATGGGCAGACCTCCATCATCCTTGGGTTTCTTCCACTTGAGCTTCACGTGGTCAGAACGAATCTCCTCAGGGAAGAGTGGACCCTCAGGACGCATGGGTTTGCCTGAAGAAGGAAGGTTTTAGTTGAAGAACCTGGAGGATGAACTGAACTGATCTTAGACATAGAGATAAACAAGTAAGTAGGAAGACACATGTATAGAAAGGTAAAGTAATACATACCTAGGATCACAACATCAGCTTCTTCCTCGCACTCGCCGACGGAGTTAATGAGGCACAGCTTGTACTTGCCGGTGTCCTGCCTCACGCCCTTCCTCACAGTGATCACAGTGTTCCTCTCAAACTGCTCACAGGTGATCCTAACATAAGAACGTTAGGTCAGAGATGGGAGAGGCTAGGAGGAGAGCGGGGATGGTGAAGGGTGGCCGGTATGAGGGTAGGGAGATGGACGCGACTGTGGGTGGTTCATTGCTTTGTCTGAGGGTTTGTTTGGAGTATTCGAGTCAGTTCTTCCGAATGAGCGAAACGTTTGACCTAAAACTTTGGCTCCACGTATAGAATCAATGACTATTTTGACAAGAAGTGATGTATACTGGGAAGATGTGCTGTATTATGTGTACGTATACATGTGGAAACCTACAAGTAAACGGTATGGGCTGAGTCATCACTACTATGAACTACTGGTGAAGAAGCCTCAGTCAGTGTATTCGTCAGGGACTCGGTCAGTGGCATCCTAGCGCGGTGCAACACAACAGTAAAGCCGCAGGGGTGAAGAAACACTGACCACAACATTGATATGAGGACGTGCAGGGGGACGAGGTGAACAAGGGGAGCGACATATTAGAGTGAGGGGAAAGAACATATATTTCATCATGTGTATCGGGAAATATTTACACTATGTCATTACTACAACTATGTTACACTTGATAGATCCTTGGGCATTCTTCTCGAGTAATGAGTCTAGAAGGGACATTGAATATAAGTATGTAATAGTCTGACGGCCACCACTAGAGACATACAAGGCGATATAGAAGGGACACTACTTACTACCCGAACACAAAAGACAGCGTGATCATGACACACAACACAGACCACCATCACCATACATAGCTGATTCATGAAGGAAGGACACTGATGTAACATAATAAACTTGCACTTTTCATCTTAATTTGCTTCACAGACATGCAGCTTGAAGCGCTTAAACTCTAATAACATGCACACCTATATTTATTAGAAGCCTGTTGCTGGTTGCTGTTTATGCTGCTGCTCTGGTTGAGTGATGCACGCCCTAAATAAGCTTTTAGCACTGTTAGCTGTTCTGCTTCTTAGTTCCCTAGCAATGCCATACAACGCGTGCCAGCCGTTATGTAGCCTTGCGTCACTCTTTACACATGTAGCTGCTCACTGCATTTCGCCGCTTTGAGAATAATGATCCCACGGCACGAAGGGAGGCGCAGTGAACAGTCTTGGCATCACCATGAGACTTGTGATGCATGACTGAGCTCCTTCAGTGACCTGTGATCTTGTTCTCAAAGGGTCGACAACACGTGACGGACGCGGTTGTTACTCCTCTGAAAACACCTGTAGCTCCTCCTCCTCTTCCCATTATATTTGTTCTGAACTGATGAAAACTTATGTGCACCTTATTCTTTCGGCTGCATGTGCTTTGGGAGAGCTTTGTCCCATGTAAATACTATTGACACAAGAGATTAATGCAGAGAGAGTTGGTGTGAGGTGAAGGAGGAGTCACATAATGTCTTTCAAAGGAGCCAGAGCCGCGCCTATGAGACACATGACACATATCCACGCCCATCCATCCATGCATAGACAGATGACACGCCCACCGCAAGCCTCGCAAGGCCCGGCGTGAAAGCCATAGATAAGTCCGGTGATCAAAACTTCCCAGGTTAAAAAATCTTTCATGTGTGTCCTCAATTCAGGTGCTTCTGTTCACTTTTTGTGCTTCTCAAATATTAAGAAACAACTCAATATATAGAAAAATGACGATTCTAGATAAAGTTTGATATTAAGACAGAGTTTTATGATTATCTTCCATTGATACCGCCAGATGGTTCGAAATGATGCGAAATACACAACAAATAAACAATAAATAATGATTTCTTTACAGTCTTTCTAACGCACACTTAATCATTATAGATACAATTAACTAAAGGTCAATTTTATAATGTGCTACCACTGAGGACACACACGGGAGGGACAATTTTGAACCAGCCATCAGTTTTCAGTTCCGGGTCTGCATGTGAGGCGCCTCTGGGGAAGGTATGACGTCATGGCTTCAAATTCCCAGAAGGTCGCCTAGCGTGGAATAGAGGAAGATGCTGCTGCTGCTTCACCAACAAGACTCACCGGTGACTTTTATATTTTTTCTTTGATTATTCTATGCCATTTTGTTATGAATTTCTTTGTGATGTTTTAAGCAGCTTCTTCCTCCTCCACGACGCTAGTAAACGGCTCTTGTTGTATTAAAAAAGATGTGTGTGTCTGTGTGAGTGTGTAGTGTGGGTAACGGTTGCAAAGGGAAAGTCAAAAGTGCCTTTACAAGTCTAATGTATTAAACAAAAGAGCATCAACCGGAGTAAAAACCAAAAACAAAAAACCTGAGGGATACAGAAAAGAAGTTCGAAAAAATTGCTTCAAAATAGAAACGGTAGATGAAAAAAAAATGGGAGTAGGGAGGAAAGAAAAAATAAGTTAGGTATGTGAGACAGTAATATAAAAAAAATGCAATTTATACATAGATAAAAAAAAATATCCAGGGTAGAATAAAAAAAAAAGTCTAGCTAACGGAAAAGATACAAAATTAAATAGAGAAAAAAAAATAGTGATAGAGAGAGAAAAAAAAAGAAGAGAGAGCAAGTATGTGATCGTGTATATATGTCTACGTGTGTTAAACCAAAAAAATGTTAAGTGGCACAAAGAAACCTCATACGAAGAGTCACCTGCGGCAGTTGTATGGATCACCAAGCCTGTAAGGAAAGGTTGGGTTTCATTGGAGTGCTTCAAGGAGGCACGCAACACCCTCTCTTTATCCTGCCAAGGCTATCCTACCTGAACCTCCTCAGGTAACATGGGTTTACTTCAGTTCATCCTTCATATCCCCGTGTTCTTTAATATTTCTCCTAGTTTCGTGTATCTATTGATCTCTGGTAACCTATTCTCATTTTGTTCTATCTTCGCTTATTTGTTTATGCTCATTTTCTTCTCTCGTGTAACTCATCATCACTAACATTGTCCTGCTTTTCCTCCTCCATTACTTTGGTGCCCTATCTATATAGTAACCCAGATTCGCTTTTGTTTCTACCAATGTTAATTTCATATAGCTAGTACACAACTTCCATTTTCTTTAAAGTATTTCGATCACCAGCTTTTATCCTGATACCCTCCTACGTAATCTTTTCTTTTTTACCTTCCGTCTATATCAATAAAATCTACGGTAAATTCCCCCAAGTTTAAATTGCTATATCAATAAAATCTACGGTAAATTCCCCCAAGTTTAAATTGCTATATCAATAAAATCTACGGTAAATTCCCCCAGGTTTAAATTGCTATATCAATAAATACGTTCATGTTTTTTTGAGTTTTATGTTATCACTCTTATCCTGGAATGTCTATATAATATTTACTATAATTTTATGTTCTAGCTTTTACCTGGTGCTTAACTTGTTTTAGTCTGTTTACGGTTCTGTCGTGGGTGGAGAGTTGGACTAGCTATGTAATAGAAGTCAAGAAGAAAACAATCTTAATCTGTATCAGGTGCAATAATCAACATACCGAGTCTATTTCTAATCAAGAGAAAAAAAAATATAGGTTCATCTACCCTCTACGTCCTCTAGTATGTCTAAGTAACCAGGTTTTAGTCCTTCAGACCCTCGAGTGGAGGTAGTGGAAGGTGCGTCTATCACACACCTCTAACCTGAGTGTCATGTCATCTTATAAGTCTTGCTGCAGTATGATAGGTTCGAGGTAAGTTGAGTCTCTATGGTTTTTATGTTCATCACATGTCGGAGTCCATAGTGGTCTGGTTTGGTCTTTCTTCGTGTCTGTAAGAAGTGAGGGTCTAGATTGGGTCTGTAGTAGTCTGCAGAGTGACGCAACTTCACTTTTCGTCTCCAAAATGTCACTTTTCCTCTTCCCTGTGTCATGTTGCTTCCTCGTTCTTTTCTTCATCAACAGTCACTCACCTCCGTCACGTTCTTTGCTTTTTGTCTCCGTCATGTTCTGTCCTTCATAAGTCTCCCGGAACAGTCAACTCACCTCAGTCATGTCTCCTCTTCAGTTGGTCTCCCAGAAGTCTCATTCCCTCTCAACGTCGTAATATTTTGATCTCTTTTAGTATCCTAGAATAGTCACCTTCATTTCCGTCAAGTTTGCTCCCCTAAGGTGTTCTTTCTTACCTTTCCTCCTCGTCGGGCATGATCTCCTTGTCATCCTTCTTCCAGAGGACTGTAGGCTCGGGCTCACCACCATAACGGACGTCCAGCTTAAACAACTGTGTCTTCTTGATCACAATGTTCCTGAACTCGTCCTTGTTGATCACGAAAGGCTTCACTGTAGGCGAGGAGGCGGAGAGTTAGTTACTTGTTGATAATTTTCTAACAAATATTTTTATTACTTTAGATTTGATTCCCTAACGGGCCAGTTTTGGAAAGAAAATTGGCGTTGATTGCCAAACTTAAGGGATCTATTAAGGTTTCAATGCACTGCAATGACTACTAGTATTACTGTCACATCAGGGAGAGTTTCAAAGACAAGTTTGGTCATCGTGGTCTTACCGAAGCGATGTTTGGCCTGGATGGGTTTGGTGGGGTCTGACGGCTCACCAGGACCTGCCTTGTTGACAGCCCTGATCCTGAACTCGTACTGGTTACCCTCCTTCAGGCCTGGGATGGTGCCTTCCAGAACGTCTCCCTGGATCTCGATGCCAGTACCCCAGTCGGAGAATCGGTCCTGATGGAATAAGGTGGGTGAGGGTGTGCAAAGGTGGATCAGACACCAGCCGGGGATTGATTTGTGGATTTGTATTGTATTAATCTGTCACTAAATGCGCAGCCGTTTTTCTTTTTCGGTGTTAAATGATTTTAATGAGTATAAGTTTTAATGAAGTTATAAAGTGACAACACTAGTTAATATTTTTTTTGGTTCATCTGGGAGGAATGATTATTAAGTATTCAAGATTTTCAAATTCTTGGGATGATTTTTTACTGACTTGCTTTTAGTAAGACCTCAAAGTTGTTTTTTTTTATATGTAACAAGCCTCTGAGGGCACCCAAAAGATTATTTACATCTTACGTAAGGCAAAATGGAAATGAATTACGATAACAAAGGAAGGGAGGGACGTGTGTGTGTGGGAGTGTGAAGGGGGGACACCGCCGGAACGTGAAGACGGACAGAGAAAAGAAGAGGCTGATCTGAGCATAAAGAAAATGGATCAGTGAGGAGTTCCAAACGGCACACACCACACTACCCACAGGACCCTCACCTCCACCACCACCACCACCCACCACAAGGCCGAGACAACCCACACACTGTCCTCGGGTATGTGTGGGATTCCGCGAGGGCCGTGGAGGAAGGAGGAGGATCGGGAGGAAGGGAAGGAGGATGTGTGGAGTTGCCATGAGTCTCCATCTGCAGGAGTGGAATCAAAATACAGATTCCACTACAATGATCCTTGAGCAGCATAGCAAATGGTGTTGAAAGGCACTATGGCTGTACGCTAGACCCTCGACATTACCAGGAAAAAATAGTCCATTGTTTACAGATCAATTGGAGTTGCCTTTGAAGTTGTGTTTAGAATTGGTCTGCGAGGGTGTGTGCGACAGGCTTAGTGTCTCCCATACAAAGACTGCTGACGAAAGGAGCGACAGCAGTGGCCCAGCGTGGAAGTTTTTAAGCGTTGGCAGCGATAGATCGAGTTGCCAAAATCATCACTCCTTAAATTTATTATATTCCTTGACTCTTTGAAGCCAAGGTATGGAGTCGTTTTATTTGACTTATTTTCTCAATACCAATTACTTATCTACGAACCCTGAAATAAGATAATACAGCAAAAAAGTTTACTGTTTGCTGATTTATTTATAAGCGAAAGTCTTTTTTTTATGGTTGATTATGGTTTAGAAAAAGCAAGATGTGTTAGTGAGGCTTTGAGCACTACGTGGGTCGCGGGAGAAGAAGAAACCGCGAACGACCCACTGGAAGAGAGTGACAAGGAAGACAGAGGAATGTGTCACATTTTCAGAGGCAGAGGGAGAGAAAAAAACAATATCATACTGATGGCAATAATACAGGAGAGTCAAAGCTCGCACTAAAAAATAAATCAAACTCCAAACGAGTCCCATGATTTCTTTTATAGTGCAGCTGACACCTACAAAGGACAACCAGGGGAAGGGGGAAGGCAACGCAGAGCCGAGTACACACCGCCACTGTCCTCCTCGCCTTTATAACCTGAGATAATCCTCTTTTATGAATGAAAAATAACTACACCACACAGGAGAGAACAAATCCAGCATCTAGTGGAATAATTTGTGCTGTTTTCTGAAGATTGAATTTGATAAAGTGAATATCAAATCACTAAAAGAAAAATGTTGACACCAATGGAGCGCCAAACCGGTCATCATTTATTTTTTAGTGATCTGTGTTTCTTCTGTAGGATTATGACGCCTTGTGGCTTTGGGGTTACAAGGCGTAGGACGGTGGAGGGATGGTAACCTCAGCTCGTACTCAAAATACTTCACACTACTACTGCCTCCTCGGGGCCTTACCACCTCTCCGCTGCGGGGCATGGGGCGTGTCTGGGGGTGGGAGGGTAACACGTTAATGGGGAACAATGGGTGCTCGGCAAGGGCTGCTCCTCCTTCAGCTTGTGTGTATGTGTGTATGTGTGTTTTTATCTGTGTATTTCCTTCTTTAATTGAAGTTTATTTTGTGTTACTGTTGTTGTTCTGAATCCGAGGAGCTGTCTTGCCTTATGAGCCACATGGAGGGATGGGAGGATGAGAGAGATGCAGAGGGGGAGAAGGGAGGGTGATTTGGGGGTGGTTGGGGGGTGCATATCAATCTAAAACACCAACAATTTAAGTTCACAATAAAAAGAAACTACTTCATTAGATTCTTACACCATGAAGACATATATAAGGGACATATTGGGACATTATCAAGGGATGGGGAACATGTACGTACGATCTGAGGGCAAGGAACAAAACATAACATATCATGAAGAAAATACATATTGTTGTACATAATGATACAAAGAAACAACATATATACATCACTGAAAACATACATTATACGATACAAACAACTGGAACAAATATTCAATGCATAATGACGTGGACATTAATAATACATTTGACTGGACGTGAGTGAGTGAGTGGAGGTTTTGTATGTTAGAAAACGGATATTGGTGATGATACTTGCACGATATAAGGTGACCCACGACAAGTAGACATAAAGATAACATCCAATTCAAACGGAGGGAAACAGGAATTCCTTATCCACGGAGATATAAGTACAGGGAGTTGACATGAGGGTCTAACGTGCTTTGAAGGGGATAGGGGGTTTGATTATCGTCTTTATAGGGCTTAATAGTGCTTTTGTTCTTTCCATGCTTTGTGGGATGCTTTTGGGGAGTTTATATTTGTCTTTTTTTTCTTCATATAATTTTTATGTCATGCATTTCTAAAAGGATCACCTATTACGGTATTTTTTAAAAGGTTCAAATCTAATAATTCTAAGGTTCAACGCTAAGTTCCTGGAGGTTCACTATAATATATCGTGAGTTCAAATGCACTCTGAGGGTTCTACGTGGACTGGTTCGGTTCTATTACATATATATTTATCTATTCAATAATTTATTCATGCATTTTTGGAACTGTTTTGGATGTAAGGGAGAAAAAAACTTTAATCTACAGCGTCATTTTAGAAAAAAGTTTAATTTTCATTTCAAATTCTTGATTTTTACTGGAATAACAGAATTTCATTGGATTACGCAGGTCACCTCTAAAAAGTTCATTTAATTTTATTCTTCCTGTGGCGTTATAGTTTTCTGTTCAAGTCCAAACACAAGTGACGTGTTTGAATATAATGGAACCTTAGCTTAATCCTGTCTCTGTAAGAAAGAAGATATCGGAAAAGATAATCAGAAAAATGAGAGAGGAGTGGAAAGGGTGAAGAGAGGGCGCAGGAAGAGACATAGAGAAGGGTCAAGAAAGGGCATGAAAAGGCTGTAGAAAAAAGGCATTACAGGGTGAAGAAGGAAGGTCTGGGAGGGACACCTTACCCTGGACTCAATGATGTAGCCTGTGATGGGGGCGCCGCCATCGCTCTCAGGACGGGACCAACGCAGATCAGCATGTTCTGGACCCCAATCAGTGACCTCCACGTGAAGGATCTTACCGGGCTCATCTGAGGTAAATTTGACCAGTGTTACGTGTGTGTACTGAGAGTCAATTAACCTACTTTACTTTTTCTTAATGTTAAAACTTTACTGGTTAACTTCTGAACTCCATAATATACCCTTTATACTTCATGAACTTTAGATATCTTAAGGCACACCATTACCTCTCTCACCTCTCTACCATCTCATTCCTTGCTCCACTTACCCCAGGGATCCTTGGCTAAGATGACCTTGGGGTGGATGTTGGGGTCTGAGGCTCCAAGTTTGTTGCTCACCGTGATCTTGAACTTGTACTGCTTCTTATTCTCAAGGTCTTCGCACTTAAACCTGAGTGGCTCGTCAGCGGGGATCTCAGACACCTGGGACCATCCGCCTGTGGATACCCGGCCAACACCATCAGTGTGTGTGGATGTGGAGGAATGAGGGGCAAGTGGACGGTTTGTGGGTTGAGATACGTGGTGCAAAAAGAGGGATTTGAGGGACTTGAGTGTTTCTTGCTGGGTATGTGAAGGGAGTGAAAAGAGAGAGGAGAAGGGAGGGTTTCAGGAATGGAACATGTGGGTATATGGGCAAGTTTTGGGCGGGTATGTACTGAGGGAGGAGTAGGAGGAGGAGGGAGAGTTTTTAAGTAGGTGTGGGATAGGTGTGTGCATATAGGTACGTAGGTGTGTGTATGTGTGTAAATAAATTGAATCTATTTACACACGTGGTTCGGGTGTAGGTTTGGGTAAGAATTGTGATGTTCAGAGTACAAAATTCTTCGGTTTCGCGATACCGTGTGACCAACAATAAGGTGATGTCATGTAGTAAGATCTTTGTCATGTCTTTTGTGTATCGTGTGTACGTCCAAAGTACTTTTTATCATGTCATTTTCTGTATCGTGTGTATTTTTTTATCATGTCATTGAGTACAAAAGAAGAATCAACTCAGAGAAATATTTACCAAGCAGAAGTTAACAGCAAATTGAGTTTACATGATTTGAATGTAAGCAGGTGAAATAGGTGTAAAGGTGTGTTTATGTGTGTGTATGTGTGTATGTGTGTGTGTGTGTGTGTGTGTGTGTGTGTGTGTGTGTGTGTGTGTGTGTGTGTGTGTGTGTGTGTGTGTGTTCATTATCAAACGTTGTACTCTGTCGTAAAGTGTCTCTGAGTGTCAACAACAGCACAGGTAAAGGTGTCATGTAACGTGGTGAGGCGAGGACGGAGTGGAAAGGAAAGGGAAGGTTGAAGATGCAGTGATCTTGTCTGTTCATACATTGGGCGTCGAAGTCAAGGGAATAAAAAGTCCAAAAAAAGGTATTCTTGAACAGGAATCATGCAGAAAGGGCACTCATTTAGGGTATATAAGAACAATAGTAAAAGAAAGAGTAGTTGAATAAGAATGATAGAGAAAAGACAGGATATAATTGAATACTTAGTGATATAAGAAGAAAAAATCTTAAAAACAGTACGTGAACAAGATTTATAAAGAAAAGACAGGACAGTGAGATGTTTTAGATAAGGAAAATCAAGACGATAAAGTGATAAGAGAAGACAAGTGTTGAGATTATTAGTGGTGTCTGAGATGGACACCAAACACCGTTAATTATTTGGTTTGTTATCTCCTTATAGATATGTAAAAGCGAGACGTGTGAATGCTTGGAAACAATACCACGCACGTGAGAATAAAATGAGAATTGAAAAAATGCTGCAAAACAAGATAAATAAAACTGATTATCAATAATTATTAGAAACGGAAATATAAAAAAATAGTCGTGTTACCGAAAAAGCCGAAAAAAACATCAATAAGAACTGCAAGAAAATTAAACCCTTTATATTTTTTTATCACTGACGTTAATATTTGTATAAAGATATATTATTTAAGGACATTCAGTAGACATTCTAGGGATATTTTCTTGCAGAGTTCTTAGTCTACGGCGCAGTAATGAAACCTTTCACCCTAGGGAGGATTTTTCAGGGTAGAATCATAAGGTAAGGAAGAAAAAAAGGAAACAATTGGTTAAAATAAGAAAATAGCCATCCATAAATTATCATTTTCGTATTTCTTGGTGTGAGTATTATTTCATTTGATTTAATTGAGGATTTGGGGGAGTTTAGGTTTTTTTGTTTGTTGCCTGTGTATTGGCAAATGTTTTGAGTTATGGGCAATAAGGTGTTTGAAGCACAGGAACACACTGAAGAGAGGGAGGGAGGGAGAGAGGGAGGGAAAATATCAGTCTCAAGGTTTTAAGGAAAGAAAGAGATAAGAGAAAAAAAAATACAAACGGGAAGTTTTGTTGCAATTTTGTGAGTCTTCTGTCAACTGTACCGGAAGGGTTTGCTGCCACGACTCACCTGAGATGCACATACATTACAGGTGTGACTCAAACAAGTGACAACTCAACATTACGGTACAACCAATGCTTTTCTGACACGTAACAACACTTTTAAACACGAATCAGTACAAGTATTTTTGTATAAATGAATATTTCTTGGGTAAATGTTTTTTTATTTATTTATTTTATTTTTTTTTTTTTTTTACTTCAGGCAGTAATTTTCATTGACGAATTAGATTAAAAGAAATTGTAGTGACGTATAGCGATTTTTTTTGATTAACTTTACGTCTTGGTTGTGCTTTAAGGTCATAACTAAGGTCAAGGTCACCAGGAGGCTGAGTCACACACAGGTGAGAGGCAGGTGTTCTCAGGTGAGTCGTGGTGCAGCGGTACAGAGGCACGAGGTCACGGTGGGGTCAAGGTGGGGTCAAGATGGGGTCAAGGTGGTGGCGTTAGGCGGGTCACTTGGTAGTCTAGAGTAAGTATAAGTAACAGGTACACGTATAGGATGCAAGTGGTCAGGTCGAGTCAATAGTTGACACAGTTTGGCGGATCTTCGTCAAATGAATCAATCTACTGCAGTGTTTAAGTTCTACCCATTAAGTGGAGGTCTTGGTTTTACACTTCTGTAGTCTGTCTTCTAACACGTCTTTGCTATCCCTATATATGACTAAGAGTAAGACGCCATTGTGCAGCGTACTCTTATCTGTCCATGCATATCTCTAAAAAACAATGACAACTAATATGATGGCTTACTATGCTCTTTTTTTTCTTCCCTAAACTGTTTGGACAAGAGGAGGCCAACAAGACTCCAACCATAAACAAAAACAATCATGCTCCTACAACCTTATAAGTGTCCAGTTCTTGCCTTCTTGGACACTGAAGGGAATTGGCCAGGAATATTTTGATAATGTGCTACGGCCTTAACACATTCCTTACATTAATGGATTCTGAAGGTTTAGGGGTTGCACGGCTAGACTAATACAACATATACTAACAGAATATAAGGACACATTCCCTTCTCAACACCGAGGATGAACAATAGATCTAACAATGAAGTGCAGTGACTATAGACAAAAACGTGCATATTGACTCCATCGATATCAATGTTTCCTAAAGAAGCTAATCTAAGGGGCTAAGATGGCTACTTTAATACTTTGTCAAGATTGTTGTGTTCGTATTTATTTGGCCACATGGCTGACGAGGAGTGATTTAGGTCAAGGTTTTCTTTTAGTTATTGTTTTGGTAATAGTATACTAACTGGTGACGATCTAATTATATTCTATGTACAACTATGTACTATTATTTGCTATAGACTATATCTTTCCGTCATTTATTTAAGTTTCTCATAGATGCCTCCACATTTAAACGAAGAAAAACAAGAAAATTTGTTCGGTTATTTACGCCCACTGGCATTATTTACCTAAAAGACCAACGTTTTCCTATTTAATGAGATGCTCTGAAAATTAACCTTCTTATAAGTTCCCATTTGTGTGCATCTCAATATAATCCCGAAATATTAACAAAATCCTCTGAAGAAAATAGATAGCAATTTAGAGGATACTTTAAAAACGCTCCCCGTGAATTATTTTAGCGTGGGAGTGAGTGAGGTGAACGCAGATGGGAACTTGAAGGGAACCGACGGGATTGTAACAACAGGTACAAGGGCATGGCTAGTACTGGTTAGTTAACACGCTCTACCTGTTCTTTCCCAGATTCTAGGATGCGATTCTGTTGGGAGAGGAAATACAGTGTCAAAAAATAGAGTCCCAATTATCACCTCTGCTTTCACTCTCTCCCAAGGCAAGAAAAAATAAGCTTCCATGGGAATATCTTGTTTTTTAATGCCTGGGAAAACTTACGTACTTAAAAGATAGGTTTCTTTTTTATCTGGAATACTTTGTGGCAGAGAGTTGGCTTTGTACGTGTGCGTGTGTGTGTGTGTGTGTGTGTGTGTGTGTGTGTGTGTGTGTGTGTGTGTGTGTGTGTGTGTGTGTGTGTGTGTGATGTGGGTTTTAGGTGAGTGATGACTAGCTCTCTCTCTCTCTCTCTCTCTCTCTCTCTCTCTCTCTCTCTCTCTCTCTCTCTCTCTCTCTCTCTCTCTCTCTCTCTCTCTCTCTCTCTCTCTCTCTCTCTCTCTCTCTCTCTGCCACGAAGTAAACCAGAAAGCACAAGTCTGCTATACTACGTCACTCTCAGTCTTCATATCGTTCAAACAAATCTTACTAAATAAAACCAAACAAATGAAAACTGATATACATAGTGTCATATATACTTTATCATCCTCGAAAATAATGAGAATAAAAGTATATTGTCTCTTTTTTATAATTAAGAATGACAATAGTGATTTTTTTTCTATTTTTATTTGCTGAGAAGATAATGAAGACTGCGTGACATCAATACCACTTGTCACTTCCTCTGTTGTGAATGAGGAAGGACTAATAAGCTGAACACATTATCACATAGAGCTAGCAGAAGCATATTTAAGAAAGAGTATTTCAATCATGAAGCTACACTTACTTGGACTTGAATGTATGCAAGAAAATATATATAGAGAGAGTAATATACTGCAAAGCCATGAAAAAACACAGTCCTTTGATGGTGTTTGTGTTGACAATCTAAGAAGAAATTTGCATAATATATAAAAAGAGAGAAATTTGAAGCCAAACAACACCAATACTCATTGAAAAAAGTTCAAATGCATCATAACACCCTGTCACCTTTGCAGCAACACCTGTAACACACACAAAGTAACACACAGAGAACACACACATCACAAAGCACAAAGCTACATAAGACTACATAGCTAAGCTCCAAACACTCATACACACATGTACACAAACACACACACACACACGCACACACACAAACTTAGCGACACACAAACACATAGAAAAAGACACAAAGGTCATAATATTCAAGACTTGTAGCCTGAAATGACCTTTAAAAATGGTTCCAAAGATAATAAAGGAAGAAAAGAGACGCAAGACAATGAAAAAATTATAAAAGATTCACATGGACTCGTACATACATACTCACACACACACATGAATACGTACATGATAGCACATTGCTGGTAATCCACAGGGGGTCAGCCATCTCCACAAACCTTAAGATAACCACTAACACCTTTCCCAAATCCCTACAACCCTGAAATACCCACAATATCCCTAAATAATAAACATAACTCGCGATGAAACACAAATAAAAGTACCCTAAGAATCCCCCTCCAGTGATCTCTTCTTCAGCATCTCAATCCCTTACTCTTACCGCCCCTACAGCGTGTATTCTTACCCTTGACGGCGAAGTCCTGCCTCTCGACGATGTAGTAGGAAAGGGGCAGACCACCGTCATCCTTGGGCGGGCCGAAGGTCAGCAAGCAAGAGGAGGAGAAGATTTCCGACACCTGTAAGAATGGAGGTGGTTCTAAGTGGTGCCTTGGGGAAGCTCTAGGAGTATAGCATCAACTTTATGGTTTGTTTTAAGAGGTGAATTGTATAGTTTTACGCCTGGAAAGTCGCCTATTGTGATTACAAAGATAAGTTGTATGATTTTTATGCCTGGAAAGTCGTATTTTGTAATGAAAAACCAGACGATGGCATGAAAATGGTACTTTTTCTTTTAAAACTCCCAAAGAAAGTTTTTTCTCATGAATAGAAAGATAAACTAAACCATTCTTATTTCTCTCTAATCATCTCAAGCTCGAGGAGGATAATCAAGGTCTTGGCAATGCGTAACCTTACTACTTGACCTAAGGAAAACCTCTTGCATGACTTACCTCAAAAGTAGTGGGCGGGCTTGGCTTATCCTGCATGTTGATCTTGACCTCCTTGGTGCTGGCTCCGGCTTTGTTGGACATCTTGATGGTGTACTTGCCGGTCTGGTCACGGCTTGGCTTCTTGATGGTGTACACGACCTTCTTATCCATCACCTTCACCTCCACGTCCTTGGGGCTCATTGGCTTACCGTCCTTCAGCAGCTTGGCGTCCACCTTCGAGATCCTGGCGCCGGGGACTGTTGGAAGAGTGCGTTGGTGAGGTGTTAGTGAAGACATGTGTGTTAGGGTGTGTTAGTTGATATGTTTGGGAGGTAAAAGGTGCGTCTGAATGTGTTTATCAGGTGTAAACATATAAAAAAAAGGTGATTGGAATATTAATTAACGTTGCATTGTGTTGTTTAGGGGCTGGTAAAAAAAATAGGAATGTGTTTAGGTCTGTTTTTTGATGTGTCAATGCTGTGAAGTGCGTTTCCATGTATTTATATTAAAACATTGAAAACCCACGAGGCAGATATAACACTTACTCGTATAGGGAACCTCGAACACCAGGGGCTTAGTGACGGGGCCTTCAATGGGTTCCTCTGGCTTGATGCTGGGTGGCTTCTCTCCTTCACCTACACTCAGCTGGCAAGAGGTCTCCAAGTTCCCGCTCGCAGCCTGTAAAGAAGGAATGTTTTAAGTAGGATATAAACACTCCTTAGGATCCTTTCTGTCTAGGTAAGATGTATAGGAATAAGACCAATGCATATACACTATCTTACCTTGATTTCTCCTTCGTGCTCTACGGCTGCTTCTTTGATGATCAGCTTGTGCTTTCCTCCCTCTTTTATGATCTCAATGTTAGGTCCGGGCTTCACCTCCTCGCCCTTGATGAACCAGATGAGGGGAGATTCAGGATCCACCAACTCCACTTCAAAGATCGCAGGCTGCCTCTCGAATGTCATTTGGTCCTGCAGCGGCTTCTTGAAATTGTTCTCTACTGTATGTATCAGAGGGAGAGAGATAAAAGAGAGAGAAGATTAGGAAAAGGAGAGATTATACTTTATAGATTGGAAGGAGTTTGTAGTGTTTGTATGTATGTATGTATGTCAATGTTTTCTTGTGTTTTATATGTGTTTTATATTCTCATTGTTAGCTCATCACTATTACTTACACTGCACTATGAGTTCGCATTGAGTCTCATCAGCGTTCGATCTGCAGGAGTAGTGACCTTCATCGTCCATACGAATACTCTTAAACACGAGCTGCCTCTTCTTACCATCCTTCATGATCTTGATGCTGTAGAGGCGAGGCGGGAAGGAGGGAGAGAGAGAAGTGGACGAGTTAGTGAGTGATGTCATTTTTAGATTTTATTAATTTTCTAGGTTGGTTCCGTGTTCCCGGCTCAATAAATGTGTGCATTGGGCTGTCTCGCGCGTCAAAGCGGAGCGCATAGAGAGTCTTCACTGTCAGTTTGTGTTGAGGGTTCCGTTATGGTCTTGTGTGGCAATGCGTCTTACTACTGTTATGTCTATGCTTTGGTCTGCTTCAAGTGAGGTCAGTTAAGCTCTAATCTTTTTTTTTTTTACCTTCCCTCTCCTTCTTAATGTGTTTTTTTTTCTTCTATTTTTCTTTATATTTTTCCTAACATTAATAAACAAAAAAGTATATAGACTCGGTGTTTTAGCTAGTACGACAATATGCAGTGCAAAGCTTTATCAATGCAAGCAAAGGATGTGTATATAATAAAAGTAATTGTAATGGAATGAAAAGGTCTTAGTTTTGATGCCCCGTTGGGAGCACAGACAACGAGGGAAAATTTAACAAGGGCAAGGGAAGGAGCGGGAATGAAGGGGAGATTGGAATGCAGTGAAGTAGAGGGGAAAGGAATGACAATACTCCCGTAAAATTCTAAGGGGAAAAAAGTTGTATTTGAGGGGAATCGAGGGGAGCAGCGAGGGGGTCGAACCGTGCACCGTGTTTAGTCTCTATCCCTTAGGCCACGTAGCAGCCATGTAAGAAGAAACTAATAAAATATATAGACAGGCTGAAGCTAAAATGCAGACAGATAAAAGTCTCGCTCGAGATGCCAAAACAATAGGAGTTCTATGTAGATTTCTATCACCGCGGAGGTAGAGACTTTGAAAATAGTGTTAGTGATACATTAACACTTCACATCACACTGAAAGATCGCAAGTGAAGATGAAAATCAACCATTGATCAGCAGGGAAAAAGAACACCATTGAAAACTTGAATTTGAATATGATTAAGTTACATTTAGATAACGATCAGTGTATAAAAAGTGGAAGAAATATTGTATGTAAGCGGTGCACAGTTGGCCGGAACGCGTAAGCCACGACTGAACGGACGGACGGACGGACGGACGGACGTGTTGGTGACTCCACGACACTCAGGAAGACTCAGCGGCTGTAACACCTGTGACTGAACCTCATTCCTTGACTATTTAGTGGAGAAAAAAAGACTGAAACAAGACTGAACCTCCTTCCTAAAACTGAAAACAATGCAAGATCAAAAAATTACCCCAGAAAGCATAACAAAAATAATCATAACATCTAATTAGGTAGTTCAAATTTACATTTATCCAATACGAAAATGATAAATGAAAAAAAACTAGAAAAAAAAACTAGAAAAAAAACTAGTGATATACCCAGAAATTTACAATCGGAAGGTCAATCTCGTAAAATAAGGACACATAAGGAATATTGAATAGTGAGGCATTTAAACGAGTCTCAATCCTGAATGTGACGAGAGGCCAACACAGGTCATCTTTAGAGGGTCCCGTGGCGTGAATGAGGAGCTGGTGAGGTCATGAGTAGGTATGAGTAGAGGGAAGGGATGGAAGGAGGGGGGTTGAAAGAGGTTGATCCATTGATAGTTTATAACATTCAGTTTAGTTTTCTATTTTACGTTTTTAAGTTGAATTAAAGATATTCCATTGTTTGTTTAATTACCCGGCGCATGTGTTTGTTTAAGTCACTGTTGATTGGTGAATGAGATCAAAAGAAAATGGATATATTAGTACGATATATCCACATTATTTATTTTTTCCCTTGAGTATTTGGTTTGTTATTCAAGGGCCCAGAGTCATGTCAACAGTGGGTCTAGTCCCTTCAGATTAACACTACGTCGCTAGGTCAGTCACATGTAGCGAAAATAATAATACCAAAAGAATAACAACATAATAAAAACAAGAACATATATAATAAAATTACGTATCAACCAGACCCTCAGTCCAGTCAGTTGCAAAAGTCAATCATTGCGTCTGAACCGAGAATTTCGTTGACTTGGAGAAACAATAAATAATAATAAACGGAAAATAAATAAATGATAAAGGGAATAAAAGCATCACAGTCGATACCAGAAGCCAGGTTTTGATAGTCAAGTACAGTGGGTTTGCATTACCTCTGAGCGCCCGAGCGGATGTGCGAGGAACCTTGTGATCTGCGAGAGGGCAAACCTAGGTCAAAATAACGTCCCCCTGACCTTATACAGGGAACAAGGTCAGCTGCTTTCTCTCTCTCTCTTTCTCTCTCTTTTTTTTTCTCTCTCTCGCATTTACACATAAAGAGATAGAATAACAGAAGAGGAGACACACGCACACATAAACACAAAGATATACACATACACACACACCCACACCCACACACACACACACACACACACACACACACACACACACACACACACACACACACACACACACACATTAGAGTAAGGAGTAGACAGGACACGTTGAGGAAGGGTAATATACAAAAAATATATCGTAGATTAATCAAGATAACAAGACATTACTAGTGAACAGTAGTAATTAAATCAACTATTAACATTTAGTGAGATAATTGACATGACTAACAAGGACAACAAACACACACGCACACAAACAAAAACAAAAACAACAATTACACAAACAAAAATAAAGAAATATTACTCAAACGCAACGATTTCTTCATAAAACCTACGAAAAAACTACGTATATATATAAAAAAAAAATCAATAAAAAATAGAGAAAAAGATAATCCCAGTAAACAAAAGAGATAAAACACTAATATTTCAGTCTAAACAAGTCTACCCAAACACACCAACTTGTAAAAAACCAAACTAAATAGAAAGTAATCTAAATATACTGTTCAAAACTTCCATACATCTATATATATTGAATCTATATATGAAGGAAGCTACACCATTAGTTCTTCTACCAATAGAAAACGATCTACATAACAGCCTGTATAATAACTAACTTTAAAAAACTCCAGAATAAATATATATATATATATATATATATATAGAAAAAAAAAGTTAAAAGTGGTCATATGAGCTGGCTAACTTAACTAAAAACGATGAAATAACCTAAAAGTTGTCTGAAACATTACAAAAACGAGAGAAAAAAAAACCCCGATAGAACTATAACACTGAAAAAAATAACTCACTGACTAGACTAAAGATAAAACAAAAATATCATTATATAATTTCAACTTTACTGTAACACAAATCAATAACTATAGTACCTAAAACCCTAAAAAAAACCCCTCAATGACTACCGTAAAATCGTCCCACCCAACTTTCCTTCCCTGATTGTCACCCTAAAAGAATCACAAACGTCAGTCAGTCATCCTCACCCTTTGGAGTCCGGCGTCAATTTCTTGTCGCCGCAGTACCACTCAACAGTAGCCTCAGGTTCATCCACTTCACACTCCAGGACGACCTTATGGTTCTCAGTGACTGTCTTCGACTTAAGGGTCTTCGTAAACTTGAAGGGCTGGTCTGAAGGGCGAGAAGAAGGGGGGAGTTGTAATTAATGACCTTTTTCTCTATCTACAACGTCTATGTATTGTTCTTATGGTCTAGTGCTGGTATAGAGAGCAGGAAGGAGGGTTCAGTAGTAAGTAGTAACCTTTTTTTTCTATCACTATTACTATTATTATTACTATTATTATTACTACAGGACTCACCGACAACACTGAGGGTGGATTCTGTCATCTCCTTCTCGCAGCGGAAGATCTTGGCGGTGTACTTGCCCTTGTCCTTCTTGACGGTGTTCTTGATAGTGAGGCGAACTGTACCTGTCATGTCCTTGTAGGTCTCGTACTTGTCGCTATCCTGAAACACATAATTTTTACATGGTCAATATTATTTCTTTACCCAATTTTGTTTTAGTTACATTAGTGTGTTTTTTGTTTATGAACTTGTTAAAGTTTTACGCTGAAACTTATAATCTTTTGTGGAATTGATAACAGATGGCGCTGACTTACCTCAATTTTGGTATCTCCGAGGTACCAGTGGACGATGGCCTTGTGGGAGTTGACCTGAGCTTCAAAAGTGGCTTCCTTAGTGGTGTAGCAGCTGGTCTTCTTAGGCAGAGGCTTCACGAACTTGTAGTCAGGATCAGGCTCTGCAGAGAGGACGATAAATATTGTGAGATAAAAGGATATTAAAAAAAAATAATAATACTGCAAAAAAAAGGTGTGAAGAAGAGCCATATATTTTCATGTAATACAGTGACGAGACGGGACAAAGGGACGTGAAGACATACCCTGAACGTTGAGGATGCCTGAGGTGGAGATGCCCATACACTCAACGGTGTAGCGACCCATGTCCTCCACCGTGGGCCTACTAATGACCACACTATGGATGGCATTCTCAGACTTAAACTTGTATTTTGATCCTGGGAAGATCTCCTGCAAGGGGAAAAAAAAAGTGTGTTTAGCGCTACCAAAGCCGCCTCACTGTAATGGAAATTCAGTCAAAGAAGCAAAATGACAAGTGACTCAGTAACATGAAAAATTAATCTCAAAATACAAATACTTGGACAACGTGAATGAACAAAAGAATAATACAGAGACATAAACAAACATACATATGTAGAGATAAACAGATAAACACACACACACAAACACATACAAAGTTAACTTACATCCTTCTTAAAGAACCACTTGGGCTTGGATTCCTTCTTCGAGAATTCACCTTCAAACTTAGCCATCCTATCCTTGCCTTCCTTCACTGTCACATCCAATAAGGGCTTCACCCATGACTCCACTTTCTGCTCGCCGGGTGGTGGAGTGGTGGAGTGGTGGAGGTAGTGGAGGTGGTGGAGTGGTGGAGGTGGTGGAGTAGAAGGAGAGGGAGAGAGGAATAATTGCATGAGACTAGTGTTAAGATGACTGTGGTTGGGTGAGGATGTCTGCTTTACCTCCCTGGTCATGGCGACTTTTTTTTCGTTAATAAATACTCCCACGAGGAAGATAAATATATAAAACTGAATATTATATACATAACTTAAGGAAGAGCCAATTATTGAAATAAGAGTTGAATTTGGATACGTATGACATAGCAGGAGTTAGATTTAAAACTGGTGGTGTATTTTGAAAGACTTCATTTCCTTACTGCTACGTTTCAGGGAGACAAGCAGGCATCCCTCCCTTGTGACACCCACTTGACACCTGCATTACCACCCACTCACAGGAAAACTTTAACAAAACCACAAATAACAAAATAATAAAAAAAAATACGTATCACCCTTGAACACAACCAATATATCAAACCATGAACCACAACAACATAACATAACATAACATAACTCATCACATGGAACTAACTCTTAATTAAGGACATGAAACCCAGTAACAATAATAATAATAATAATAATAATAATAATAATAATAATAATAATAACACCGATGATAATGATAATAGTAAAAACACACACACAGGTACATCATAACGAAGATATTCAAGGACAAGCACCAAGCTGGACCGTCCTATGTAAGGTGTGACCAGCCAGGGCGTACGTAGCTGCACCAGCAATACACAAAGACTGCCGGTGCGGAGTGCGGATTACTGTTTCCACATCTAGATATTGGACATGCGGACGTGCGTGTGAATTAAGAGATGTAAAATGTCTGCAGCAGCGGCGGCGAGGCGGCGGAGACAGCGGCAGGTGGTGTGTCTCGTGGCTGCAAGGCTTGTGTGTCTGGGAGGTGAGTGTGAGAGGTGCACGGAGGTAAATTGCATAATGTTTAACTCTTTTCTGTCGTTTTTCTCATTTTTTTGCCACTATTCTTATTCTTTGATTGGTATTTTTATGTTTTCCCTCGCTTTGTATATGTGTAAGACAAGTTGATGATATGAAATATAATGTACACATCATAATTATGCTTTTTAAAGAATGTTAGAAATTTGAAGATTATAATATTTTTTGACTGTCTACTCGTGTTCTCACCTCTAAATTATTGTGAAAAAATCTATTTGAAACTAAAATGTTATATTCTAGCAAATCTTTTATTACTTTCAACCCCAAGACCGTGAGGAACAAGAAAAGTTTGAACGCGAAAGAGAGATAATATTGACATTGTACACACGAGAACGCGCTCCTCTACCAGTCACCTCCCAGACACCTCTCAATTCTCCTCCCTTTCAAGGACGGAGTGACATGGCTGTACGTCTTTATGGCTAAACGTAGGGCAGACATGCAGCCAACATGCCTTACACTAACATCATGCCTGCATCCGGCCACTTCTAGAAAATGGAGAAACTGAAAGAAAACGTAAAAAAGATAGTCTTGAAGTAGTATAAAGTTCGTCCGTCTTTCTGGCCTAAAGGAAAATAGGATGCAAGTGAAATTTTTAGATTATTGATAAGTTAAATAGTTATTGTTTGTATGTTGCATCCAGAAAGAAGGACGGGCTTTGAACAGACATACGTAAGACTGTGCATGATATAGTAATTTGTACAGTCATGCAGAATATTTTACAAAGGTGGTTTTTAAAGGGGGGAGAGGTTTAAAGGAATTTTATATTGGTTTTAGAAGTTTGGTTTTTAGGTCATGTATTATAAATTTTGTTGTTGTTGTATTATTTAGCTTCCGAAGTGAGGGTTTTTTCAGTTTAATATTGTCTTAGTTTTATTGGTTTATTCGAGTCATCCATTAATTCCCTGCGATGGGTTTATATAATGGATCTTTAGTCACGATGCAATGTTTATCAAGAGAACATTCCTTTAGAGATTCTTTTAATGTAATCACACTCGTACTACATAATTGTCCGTGTCGCGGCTCCTTTAGTGACACTCCCTCGGGTCGCCTCGGGCAGGTGTCAATCAGGCTTCACAGATAGATAGATATAGATAGATAGATAAAGAGAAAGATAGAAAAAGAGAGAGAAGATCGAGCATTAAATACAGAATAAAAATTACTCATTACTTTTTTATCAGTTGGCCATGAGTCAGCCCGAGCATCGTAATCATGACTAGAAGAAAATGAATAAAGGAATGAATGAAGAAGGTCATGAAATGCACTTGTTCAAGCGTGCCAAACCTCGTTCCTGTGTTGCCAAACCTCGGTCCAGTGTTGCAGCTTAGGCCAATCTGGGATAATGTCAGCGAGGGAAAGCCTGCGGGGGTCGAACCCATCCTGCCCCGGGGGAGAAAGATGGGTTTTAGAGGACTGGCGGGGCGGGGCGGGGCGGGGCGGGGCTGGGCGGGGCGGGGCTGGCCGACGCGAGAGGGAGAGGCTAGAGGAAAGGACAAGAGGAAGCCAAGAAGATATTTTTTTAGGCCAATTAGGAAAAGAAATTGAGTGTTAACTAATGGAAGGAGACGGTGGAGGGAGGGTGAAGGAGAAGGGTGGGCGTGGTACCCTGGCCTGGGGGGTAGACATATTATTGATACTCTGTAAGAATATTTAACAAATGATGATATTAATTGATCTTATTCCTTATAATAAACTGGTAAACTTAACGGAAACGGCAAGTGTACAGCCATGCAAGGCAGGACTTATTTACGAAGATGCTTGTAACTAGAAAAAAAAAATCTCCTCAAAGTTATTACAAGCAACTATTTCGTCCACAAGTCAATCTTTGTTTACTTCAAAGTCTCACAACAAGTTTCTCTTCGTTTCAATTTACGCAAAGCTGCTGAAAGGAAGCGAACTTTTATCATCAAACAAACTTGACTGAATCGTGAATTAAAGAAAGAAAATAATAGTTATGTTTATTTAAGAACGAAAACAAGGAAGATTCATTAATTAAGCCACTGGATCAACAGAGGCGTTATCTGATCCATTACTTCCTCAGGTGGCTATGTCTGATTTGTCTTTCATCTTCAAGACTAATATGGCTGTGAGGGAGGGAGGGAGGGAGGGAGGGAGGGAGGGAGGGAGGGAAGCAAGGTGGAAGGAAGGAAGGGAGGTAAGGTAGGTGAGGGAGGAGGGCACTAGGAAATAAAATAATACCATAGAAAAGCCAGTAGATAAATGATAACGATAAAAAGCCACTGATCACGTCTAGAAAATAGCAAACGCAGGTAACAAACATAAACATAATTCCACTGAAAGCAAAAAAACTACCGAATAAAAATGAAATAATGTATAAAAAAAACAAAAAATGAGACGTAATAAATTTGTCTCGGGTAATAACGTAATAACAAAAAAATAGGTATATATAAATAAATACGAAATAAAATAAAATGGAGCGACAAACAAAGGCTTTACGTATAATAATCAGGCGTTTACAAAATATCGTCAGGTGCGTGTATTTACAGAAAACGGAGACTAAGAAGGGGAGACTGAGTTAGCGATGGGGAGTGAGGGAAACGGGGAGCCTGACGTCTGACATGTGCTTTACCCTTGTACGTTTGACAGCCTGTAGGGTGGGCCAGTCCGGAATAATCTCAGACAAGGATGGCTTGCGGCTTCCCGGGTCGCCTGGCTTAAGTCTGGGCGAGCGTTCCTGTCATGGCGACGAAAGCGAGTGTGTGTGTGGAGGGAGAGAGGAATTAGTAGCCTCCGGAACACACATCACCAGGGACGCCATACTTACTCCCTTAGTAGATGTTAACAAGTACTGGTTCCCTCAACATGGCGTGAGAGAGAAGAGGGTGGGCTGGGTGGGTGGTGGGTGGTGGGTAGGTGGGTGTAGTGGGTATATTCTACGGTAAAATAAACCAAGAAATAAGTGTATTCATTAAAGAAATAATAATGGGATAATATATGAGTGTAAAAAATGTAAAAGTTGTATTGTTATTGGATAATGGTGATAGAATGTCCTGTGCAGGTTTCTTTCTCACTAAAAAAAAGTGTTTGTGAGTTTGTTTACGGATTAGATTATTAACTAATATTGAAGGAATGGCGGTAAAACCAAACTAAACGAACGAAACAAAACTAAACAAAATTAATCAAATCCAATAATAAAAAAATAATCTTAGCTGTATATTCTTTTATAAACCTTAAATATGAGTTAAGAAAATAAACCACACACTGCTTCCAAATCAAGATAAGATAAATAATAGATAATACTTGTAATCTACGAGGTTGTGTGTCATAAACTTGTTCCTCCGTAGGCGATAAATAAGTAAGTAACCCGTAAATAGGTACTTATATATGTAAAACTAAATCTTTAAGTCCTGTATGGTTTGGATCTAGAAAAAAATGTATATATATTATAATCATATATATATATATATAAAAAGAAATAAAAATACGGTAAACACTGCTATAGGTAAAGTTTGGAAGAGGGAAAGAAAATGGATGAAAAAAAATATTGGTAAAAGATTATAGGCACGGCAGGTAGAAAACGACATTCCAAACCTGGAGAGAAAGTTCGGACGAAGAGATAAAGAATTAGAGAAACTGGAAAGGAAGAAAAGAATAATGAATGAATGAAGGAAAATAAAACAAAAAATATACAGTACAGATAACCTCCAGTAAAACATTATAACTGGAGATCACAAATTAAAAAAATAACCGAAAATAAAATAAAAAAAGAAAACTGGAATGGTATAAAATTATGATAAGACACTCCCTTAAAAAAAAAGACAAAGAAAACGGAGACAAATCAATAAATAAATAACCCACGAGTGAGATATTGAAGTACCTAGAAAAAAGAAAAAGAGAGAACAATAAGACAATAATAATAAAAAAAATTGAATAACGAGAAAGAAAAACAACCTTAGAATTTGGAAGATAATAATAAGGTTGAGATTTCAGAAGGAGTCACTTACCCGTTCGACCTTGCGGAGTTGAGGTTTGACTTCTTTCTCCGCCTCCTTTAGGTCACCCCAATCAGGGTCGCCACCATCTCTCTTCCACTTAGCATACTTCTTCTTCTTCAACATGGCTCGGAAATCCATACCACTGGCGTCTGTGGAAATGTGGAGGATGAGTGGAGGGAAGGATAGAGGGAGGGACAGAGGGAGGGACAGAAGTGGAGGAAAGGATAGAGGGAAGGACAGAGGGAGGGACAGAAGTGGGGGATGAGTGAATAGATGGAGGGAGAAATATATGTAGAAAGGGAAATAATGAAGGAAAGTTGGGAGGGAAAATATGAAATGTAAATATAACTGACCCCCAAAAACAATTGAAGAAAATAATGAAGAAAATACAAAACAAAAACAGAAAACAAAACCGGAAAATTAAAAAAAACAAAATATAGAAAATTATAAAAAAGAAAAAAATGAGGAAGAAACTCGAAAAAATAAAAAATCACATCAGAAAAAAAATAGATAAAAAAAGGAGAGGAAAATGAGCTCAAGGCCGATTCTTACCTGAGACGTAGAAGTCCATTTCCGCGGAGTCTTCACCGTGAGCATTCGTAACAACAACTTGGTAGCGACTCTCATCATTAGGTTTGGTCTTCCTAATGCAGAGAGTGACTGTATTCGTCTCGCCGTCAGTGTGGATCTTATAACGACCGCCCTCTACGATCTCAGTGATGCCGCCCTTCAAGAACTTAATCTTAAACTCAGGGGCGCCCTCCACCACGAGATCAATGTAGCCGTTCTGGTCTGTAAGTGGCGATGAAATAGTTTAATTGTGATAATGAGGTTAGGTGATATTACTTACTCTCTCTCTCTCTCTCTCTCTCTCTCTCTCTCTCTCTCTCTCTCTCTCTCTCTCGGCGGTACGTACCCTCAACAGCCGTGTATTTCTGCTGTACGTCCACGATTTGAGGTGCAAGACCGCCTCTCGCCTTGAGTGGAGTGCACGGCTTGTCCATCTTCTCGTCGTCTTGCATTGAAGGTCGTCTGACGTCTTGGCTCGGCCGTCGGCGCTGTGGTGGTGGTGGTGGTGGTGGTGGTGGTGATGGTGGTGGTAGTGGTGGTGGTGGTGGTGGAGGTTAAAAAAAACGGAAAGAGAGGTTTCGTGTTATTTCCTCCCTTTAGAGAGAGAAAGAAAGAGAAAAAAAGAGAGAGACCAGACCAAGGAAGACTGATAAATGGAAGGAAGGGTAAGAGGATACAGAGGAGGAAGAGTAATAGAAAAATACACAGAAAAAAGGGAATATATGGATATCACACTTATCTTTTTTCTTACCTGCAGCTCAATTAACCTTTAGTAACCTACCACTTCATCCTTAACTGAAAATTGACGACCTTGAAGAAAAGGGAAATATTGACGACTTTCTTATCTTTTTTTTTTTTATACATTCTTATTAAAAATTTTGCTGACGTGAAAGAAAGGGAAATATAAGAAATACAAGAGTTTATCATGGAAAATATAAAGACAGTGGTATTCTAAATAAGGCTTGAAATTATATACATAGGAAAAAATTTATATATCTAATAAAGAATGAGAAGAGGAAGAGAAAAAGAAGCTCAACTACTTTAAAAAGAGATATTTTGGGGTCTTACATTACCTATTTTATCTTTAGAGAGAAAAAATTTAACTTATACATAAAAAATAGTTTTATATACACACATGAAAAAAAATACTTATATTCATACTCTATACTACAGTACATAAAGATCAAAACTACTTAAAAAAATGTGTGTGTATGTGTGGCTTTTAGTTTCGTAAATTCAGGATTGACGTTCTTTTAAGGTAAGGAATGAAGAGCAAAATCGGGAAAAGTTTAAAATTCATATATAATTTACGTGATACTATTGGAATACTCATTGGAATCAGAATAGTATACCATTTTTTTTGTAGACTTATTTTAAAAAGGAAAAAAAAGATATACAAACAGATGATTCGAAAAAAAAATAATAAAACGTACATCACCTGAATCTCAAAACAAAAGCCAACACAACACGAATAAAATTAACTACACGAAACGCACACTATTAAAACACGTACAGTACACACACACAAACACACGCACAGAAAACGCTTAATCTACAGCATGGACTTGACTAAACAGGTAACAGTAATAAAATAGGGAAGAACAGAAAGCCAAGGAGTGTGTAGCAGGTAACGTCATTGGTCTTAGGTACACTCGTCCTCTGAGACAGCACGTAGAAGGCACTGAAGAAGGTGTCGAGTGCTGGGTGCTGACCTCAGAGGAGAGTTAACCACCTTTTTATAGTCAGCAGTTGGTGGGCGTGACTGCAGCAGGACGGAAAAAGGCTTTGTTTGTAGGTATACTTAATTACTTAAAAGAACAACCATTGATCATAAAGGAAAATGGATAGGCTGTACTGGAAAACTTTTGAAATTAAGGAATATACACCTTTAAACATCGCCCTCCGTCTATGTTGCTGCAGCCATTGGAAGTGAGGGAAGGTAAAAATAAAGTAGAGTATTGTATTTTGTGTTATTTTTTCTTATTCCTCCAAGGTTTGCGGCCACAACACCTCGGAGGCCATGCAATGCTGAGGGGATACAGCGGCTCCCTCCCGTCTCCCTTCCTACGCCTGACTTCCATGCCTCACACACTTCCAATTAAGATGAAGGACAAAGTAACGTGATAAAAGTCTATGTGAGAAAGTATTTACTCTATCATGACAAAGATAATGATAAAAGGAAGTTTGAGGAGATTATCAAACGGTAAAAATCACGTAAAATTTGTTATAATGCCACGTATCTTCTTTTTCTTAAATATTTGTAGCTAATGGAAAGCGGCGGAGGAGGAGGACGAGAGAAAGCGTATATCACTCCCGCGTTTACATTTCTTTTTCTTTTACTTTTACGCAGTAGCCTGATAGCGAAGTATTGCGAGCCTGCTGATGGCAGCCAAAAGTGTTATTCCTCTACTCTTTAAGAAGGCGAATTTCAAAGTTATTTAAATTACAACAGGCGCTACAAGTGAATGAGTGCTATAGATCGCGACTAGATGCAAGGCTGACAACGACTACTGCAGTGGTTAGCGTCTGTCTCCGTTGAGCGTTGAGCAAGGCAAGCACTACGACCCAGCGAGAGAGACGAGTACAACACTCTGGAGCGGCCGTACGAAAGCCCAGCCAGACAATGCTAAGAATCCAACCTGATCATCGTCTAGAATCTCTCCTGGTCGTAAGCGGCTCTGTTTTAGCAAATGAGATGAAAAAAACAAGTTAAAATGAATCAATTCGTCTTAATTTTTAGTCAACATAAATTTAACTGGATTAATCTTGCTTTACTGATTGGTTGGAATAGAGAGTTTGCAAAAGGATTTACGAGTGGTGTTAGTGAGCGGTTTATTAATTTAAGTATCACTAGAAGAAAGCGTTTACGAAGAGGTAATGATAGATACAGAAGAGAACTCGTTGTTATTCTCTCGTACGGATCAGCTGTTCTTGACGTGTATTCCGGGGAAAGTAAATATAACGCTGATGAACAAAATATTAAAAGTTACGAAGGTGAAAACGCGACGGGAATAGTAAATTGTCGAAATAAAATAACGATAGATAACTTAATTAAATTCTGACGCGTTTTTGGTTAATATTTAGAGGTTGATGTCATTATTATTTAGTTTATTTAGATTAGCAGTATAGATAATGTAGTCAGGAGGGAGATGTGGTCAGCAGCAGCACACGGGAACCTGCTATCTGCTGGAAAGTTTTTTTTATCATGAATTATAGTTTTACCATGAAATTATTTAACTGATTTAATATGAAATTCGTGAAGTCAATGTTTATTAATTTATGATTCGTTTAAATATATAAATTATTTCTTAATTAGATGCGTCAATAACCAATTAAACGAATGATTCCTAAGATTGTTTGCGTGATTTAAAAGAGCTTCTGAACCTTTAACTTTTGCAAGGCTCTATCGTAAAGGGTCAAGGCTCTGTTTCCGATGTGTATAGAGCTGTACGGATGGGATATATATATTTAGGGATCATTTTATGAGAGAAAAGAACATTGAAATAAGACAGTATATGGAAGAGAGCATCTAAGTAGTGGAAACAAAAGACAGGTAATATGTGTGTAGGGAATTTGTACATGTGAAAAGAGAGACAGTAAACAGAGAGAGACAGAATCAACAGAGACAGAAAAAGAAGACAATCTACTATGGTTCAGAAACAAGAACCATGAAAAAATATATATACAAAAAAGTACACCATGACTAAACTAAACTATATGAGAAAACTACGAACGTTCATAGACGAAATAAAAGGAAGAAAGAAAAATGTATATATGTATATGTATTCCAGAAGGAGGAGACGACGTAATAATACAGGAAAGAGAAAGAAAACAGAAGGAAGAACGTCTTTTTTATATATAAGTTTTTAAAAATTGGCACGCCGAGACTTGAACACATTTCTCTACATTGTGTTCGCAGCTCACCTGTTTCACGGACTGCTCTCCGGGCTTAAGTTTTCCCTAAAAGAATGGCGAGGAGAGAAACATGAGTAATATGCTTTTAAAAGGAGTAACGTGCAGACAGGTAAAGGATAAAGAACCTACATGCAACATCCTTAATTTCTGGATCTTCCGTAACTTCTGCTATTTGAATTAAATGAAGGAAATAAAAAAGTTGAAAGGGAGGTAAAGGAAGGAAGGCTATTTGAAAATTGAAATTATACATAAACAAGAAATAAATTATAAATAAGTAAGGGAACAACAAAAAAAAAAAGAAGGAAATTATATATAGATTTATACATTAAGTTAAAGAAAAAAAAAAAGAGAGAAAAACAGTGAAATAAAATAAATAAATAAATAAAGAGAAGATACCTGATAACCACCACATGGCTAAGAGACATATAATGGACAACATCAATTAATAGCTTGACGGACGCCCATTCATGTTAGTGTGAGAAAGCGTGTTGTGTGAGACGGAGGTGACCTGTACGCCTTGTGTGCAGGTGACTCTCTGTCAAGCTACTGGTAATGGTGGTAGGGCGGGTGGCGGCTGGGGAGAGGCGGAGGGAAGGAAGGAGGATTAAGATCAACCCCGTCCCTCCCTCCCGCGCCTCCACCTCAGCAAGCCTTTGGGACCAGCTATGTGCCGTTAAAATCAGGTGTCTTATGTTTTGAAATGCGTGAAAAAAAAATTGTGTTCTTTGTTTGTAATGTTTATGAATACAATTAAAACCAGTGTGAGTGTTTCATTATTGAATATCATGTAATTAAGTGTTTTTTTTGGGAGTGTGTGTTTCCGCGTGTCCACTCACAGACCACGTAACACACACACACACACACGCACATAGCCCGTCCTTATCCTCCCTGTATCCACAAAGCGACATGCCCAGTTACCGTTCACATGGCTACGTGCAATTGCATAACAGTAGCACGTCATTCATCATAAAGGCGAACACCTCCAGCTCGTACTATGCTCCTGAAGAAGACGAAGGCGAGGCGGAGGAGATACACAGGCAGATAAAAAAAAAACAACAGGAGCGAGAGAGTAAGACTGAGAGTAAGATTGAAAGTAATACGACAACAGCAACAACAGTGATCATCTTTTAGGGACAAGTTTACAATGGCAGAATGAGCATTACACAGGCACGGGGCACCTCTATGTTACCTTACTGAAATCCTCTAACACCTCTCCTGGGCGTAATTTGCGCTGACCCTAAGAAATAAAGGCATAAGGGTCATTCCAGGTCGATTTGGTGTGTGTGTTTGTATTTGTGTTTGTGTTTGTGTGTGTGTGTGTGTGTGTGTGTGTGTGTGTGTGTGTGTGTGTGTGTGTGTGTGTGTGTGTGTGTGTGTGTGTGTGTGTGTGTGTGTGTGTGTGTGTGTGTGTGTGTATTTGTGTGTGTGTGTGTGTGTGTGTGTGAGCGTCATACATTTGTCCATTATAAATATATATGAAACTTAAAATATATGAAAAAGAAGGGAATTAAAGGTGGGATGAATTGAAAGAAAAAACGAAACGTAAAAGAAAACAGGAAACAATAAGGGAATATGGGTCTCGAGACACCAGGCGAACCGCACCTAACGAGGCACGGAGCTTCGAAACACCGAACACGAATAAATTAATAAAAAAAAAGAATATATATCAATGAAACATGAAAAAACAATACGTTAGTTAGACATTGGATGAGGTCGTAGCAAATCTCAGTCAGTCTGGTCCATCCATATAACAACTGAGATTATATTGCAGGTGACACATTAATTAGTTTTGGTGAGTTATCAAAAAAATAACCTTATGTTGACACCTGCTTGGTTATCATGGCAACACTGTACAGAACACGTGTTGAACGAGCATCACAGGACAATTAAGAGCGCCACACGGAACCACAAAGGAGCAGGTCATGGTCGTGGAGGGGGTGAATGTTAACACGATGGTGGTGGGGGGAGGTTTGGGGGGGCGGAGGATAACGGGGAAATATGTTGAGGTTATGAGGAACGCCTATGTTACCCTGTTCTCCACCAGCTCCTCTCCCGGACGCAACCTCGAACGGCCGGCCGCCTAAGAGATAGAGACAGAAGGTTCAGTGAAGAATAGGTCGTCGGGCACGTCATCAACGCGTCCCAGGAATGAAGGGAAGACAAGGTAGAGTCAGGCTTGCAAGGGAGGGTTGTTTCTGCATGTTTATGTTGTGCAGTGTAAACAAAGGGAGTCATGTCACCCTGTTTGTTTATCGTGTTTATAAAAGTGAGGTTTTCGGTGTTTATTTTTTTTATGCAGTGTGTCAAAGGGAGTTTTTTTAAAGGGTTTTGCAATTATTTTTAAATACACACACAGGGTAGTGGTAATACCCTCAAAAATGTTTGTTGTGAAAATATTGTCTTACCAAGATTGATCAAAATTATAATGGTAAGAAAAGAAAGATAATTTGTGATAAAATGTATTCACAAATGTTTAGGTTTAAGATGAAATATAAAAAATACATCTGAAAGCAATTGAAAATAAAAGATAAAAAAGACCGATGAAGATTAATAATTTAAAAACCAAAAAATAACGTGTATTAGAGCACAACAGAGATGCAGGAACACTTGAAAAAAAAGATTGAAAAGAGAAAGAAAACGAAAAACATCAAACGACAGAGAAAAACAGAAGAACGTCATCTGCCAGTATTCCACCGCGGCCATCTAGCGGCGGGGAATGGAAACAGATCGAGGGACAGAAACGGGAAGACACGATCATAACACCACCGTAGAGCGAAGGGAGGGAGGTGAAACAGACGGAAAAGACAGAATAAACGTAAGGGAGGAAGGGAGGGAGGGTGAGCCGGAGAGACACTGAACAACAGGCTTCCTTAAAGAGGCTTCACTAAGGAATCCTGCAAAATATCACCTCAGGACGCGATGAAATTCCCGCTTGTCCTACGGGTCCAAACATCCTTCAGGGTACACAAGGGATGCTGTTACCGGAAGGACGTTTCGGTAATACGCGAAAACTGAGTCGGTGGCGGGATTCTTAACTAGACAAAGGGGTGTATAGGAAGGTGTTGGGGTGGTAGGGGTGTTGGGGGTGTTGGGGTTGGGTGTAGAGGGTGTGATTGTAGGGGGTGTTGGGGGTGGTTGGGGGTGTAAGGGAGTGTGTGCAGGTCCAGAAACAATGAAATTAATATCTGTCAATGGTAGAATTAATGACTGACGAAAATAATTGTAATAACCGGGATAATTTTGGTGTTTTCTGTCTAAAGAGAGGGTGGGGGGGGGGCGGTGCGGGTGGAGTGCGTTTTGGGGGTGGGGTGAGGTTGTTGATGTCTTCAGCTGTAAAATAACTGGAGTGATTATGTTGAACTACGAAAAACAAATGCTGAAAAAAAAGAGAAAAGGAAGGGAAGGGAAACAATATATTTACACAGAAAACGTTGAGGGAGGTTCTGAAAGGCAATACATATACTTGAATTACATGAACAACTTGAGTATTTACGCGACGGGAGTGAGTTGAGGTTTATTTATCTACCAGTTTTATATCTATTTACGCCTTGTTTAAAGTCGTATCCTTAACGGCGGACACACGAGGGTACGAGGACGTGTGATGGTTTGTATAGGGACGTGTATAGGGGTGTGAAAACAGGGTGTTGCTGGGTCTGGGGTGGGTGTGGTTATAGGAGATGTGGGCGGGACTACGCATGGTTGATGGGCGGGGAGGTGGAGGTGGGTGGAGCAACTTGAAGGGTCGTGGGCGGGGCGTAAAGAAATTCCCCTAATCATTGGTCCTTCACTCCTCCCAGTCGATCAATAGATTCCCTTGTAAGAGTTAAAGTTATAGAGTTTTTCAGTTTTTATTTTGGGGGGCAAAAAAACCCCCACCACATATTAGGTTTGGCGGGAAGGTGTGGATAAAGTAAAGTTCATAAAGAGATTCAGAGTAAAGAGTCTCTGTATTAACATAGACACACTTAACACCTATCATGATTCGTGTATAAAGTGTATTGTAACTCTTCATCAACTCTTACGTGGGGAGCTAAGGTGACTGCGAGGCGTCAAGGAATACACTACACGCACACTTTGAAGGACTTGATTCTGTCTTGCAATAATACCTTGAAGAAATGTCAGGGTAATTTTCTCTCCCTATTTCCGGTTCGTATCGCTTGCTGAGAACACGGTGTTAGGAAGGACTCAGAAGATAGAGAAAGTGACAAAAAATAATAAGGACATAACGCTAAGAAGAGGCGGTTATCATTACACTATTAAACAAATGTATATGATAATAATAAGAATATATATAAGTTGAGTGAGATGATGATGATGAAAGGATAACCTGAAAGTACTATAAGTGTGAAAATAACATTAACTTTATATTTCATTAATGTAGATCAGTTTCACCAGAAGGGGAAACAATGCTATGCTCATGACCTGCTTGTCTGACTCTTAGTTTACTCTGAAATGAATCTGTGAGGCAGAGGTGAGGAGGAAGGTGATTGGCAGCCAGACGCCAGGGGATTGGAAGAGAAGGAGGAGGAGGAGGAGGAGGAGGAGGAGGAGGAGGAGGAGAAAAAGGAGGTAGAGGAGGAGGAAGAGGAGGAAGATGAGGAAGAAGAGGAGGTGCTGGCTGCCTGACTTAAAAATGACGATGAGGACGATATAATTGACCTCCTTGGCCTGACACCTACCTCATCAGCAATGATGAGTGAGGGTCGACGCCCCCCTGCCCCTTCCTCAGGTGGGATGAGAGACCCCCTCCTGCTTGAGGGTCCCGATCCTGCAGCCGCTGAGCCCCGTCGTTCCGGAGTCCTTTCTTTGCTGACCTCAATCTTGGGAGCATCCTGAAGGAGACAGGTGAGTGGACTGTAATAAGGTGAGTTATTTGAAGGAGGGTGTGGCCAGGTAAGTGCACGTGTTAAGTGTACCTGAGCACCGGCAGACTTGGAAGGAGTAAATAAGGGTCCAGCTAAGTGTAGCATGAGTGTACCTGAGTATATCAAGGTGTGGAAGGCCAGGGTCACGTGAAGGTCCAGCCAGGTGTTAATCAGTGTACCTGAGCACTATGGAGGCTTGGAGGGTCGCTGTTCTCCCCTAAACACGTAACACAACCAATATGATGATCACCTAACAGCGTCATGATGCTTCTGTTCATGTTAGTGCTAATGTATAATCTAAGTTTACGTTCTTTCTGTACTAAACCTTTTGAATTACCACTAGAAAATAGACACAATGTGGAAAAAAGACACGTAAAAAATGTTTCTTGATGGGAGAAGACGTAGGAACTTGATGTGTTTACAGCAGGTAACCATAGACTTACGTGGACACCAGCAGACTTACCCACAGTGTTCAGAGGCAGGTGATAACTTAGCACTCAGGTAGTTCTCCTCCCCACATATAAAAGTATCGTTCATTATGAGAGTTATAAGTTCAATTTGGTTCATTCGTTTTCTCGTGATACTCCGAGTTTATCTGCAACGATACTTTTTTGTGTGGGGAGGATTAAGGGACATGATTGTACTCACCACGCATGGAAACAAACTTCAGGTTAACGTAAAAGAAAACTTCCTTTCCATAATGGCAAGAAACAGGAGTAAAATGCAGAATACTCATACATAACAAGTTCCCTTACTGCCCCATATACAAAATCTGCATGTCTTATTACGACCTGAAGTTTGATTCATAAAAAAACCTAATAAAAACAAACTTAAACACATACATAGAACATTAGATTACATTTCTTACGCAGCAGCTCCTCTACTGCGACAAGACGAGGCCTGAAGGGTTGCAATTCTTCGGACGCTACACTATACCAAGTAGCATCTCTGTATACCTGTGACTGTTGAAGGAGACGATGGGACTGACTACCTCGTTCTCTCTCTCTCTCTCTTTCTCTCTTTCTCACACACTCTCTTTCTCTCTCTTTCTCTCTCTTCGTCTTCCTTCTACCAGAGCTGCGCCGTTCGTACCTTAAAGTCGATGCTCCTTCGTCTTTGGAGAAACATAAGAATGCCTTTGTCCTCCTCAGGCGTCTCCACAATCTCTGGTAACTCATATTTGCTTCTTCGCCTCGCCGCCAGATAGTGTGGCAAGTCTTCATCTGATGGGCTCAGATGGGACGTTTGGAGGACGTTGTGGGGCCGGATGAGCAAGGGAAGGCTGGGACGAGGGAGACGTGTGGCAAGAGGCGGAGGAAAGTCGTGGTCATGAATATCATCATCCTCCTCGTGATTTTTCAGTTCATTCCCCGTTTTCTGTTCAGTGTTGGCGGTAGTGTGTTGGTGGTGAAGGTCTGGTATGTGACTCTCAGCGTTTGCCACGGTGTTGCGCCTCGATAGAGCACCGTTTTTGTGAAAGTCAAGGTCACTGATCGCTCGGTTGACCTCAGCTGTGTTCTGACCAGAGACTAGAGTCGCCCCGCTTCGCCGTCGTGCCTGTGGCTTCACCTAAAACAGATGTAAATAGGTTTCTTCTCCGGAACTTCACTCTGCGGTGCTTGGTTTAGGGTTACCACGACACCGAACATCAAGACTGACCCCGAGTGTTTGCTTGCGGGCAGCCGACAACACCACAGCCACAGGCGACTTGGAGGTGAAGCGCAGGTCCAAGAAGAAGATACAGAGAGGCGGCAACTACAGGTCAACATTGAAGGCTCGCAGTCCATCCAGTGAAGCGAAAGGAGTCAAATGTTCCGCCCGTCTCGGCTGAACTATTTGACGTGCACGGAACAGGAACAGGAGTAGGAGCGTCATGGCCCAAGGCAGGTTACAGTTCCGAGTCACATGGCACAACAACAAGTCAGTTCCGTCTAGTGTTTGTTAAGACACCAAGGAAACACACAAGAACGCGTCTGGCTGGCTGGCTGGCAGGTATAGCCTACGAGTGTGTTCTTTAAATGGACAAAACACACACAGAAGTAAAGTTTCTGGTGTAGCAACAACGACATTGATAATAATAATAATAATGATAAATGATAATAATAATAATCCACGTTTCAGTTTTAACATCAAAAGCATCAAGACGCCGAGTAGAAAGTATTATAGTTAGCGACATCAAGGACATTGAAGTTACCAGCCATGTCTTGAAGGGAGCGAACGAACGAGAGCCAAGAAGTCAGTCTCGTGGTGGTGAAGGCGACGGTCACTGCCGCCACCACACACAAACAAGTGGATGCAATCGATTTGGAAACACTGAAGCTCCAGATAAAGGAACATAAAATAAACCCTTCCTTTTAGGCTCAAAATACGAGTTTCGATTTTGTAGGTTTGTTTCCCCTTGAAAATGTTTCGCTTTTCTCTAGCAACAGAAAACGGGAAACTGACGTCTTGCCGGAATAAAAAAAAGCAGAAAAGAGGAGAAAAGAACGATTTTCTCCTTGACGTAACACAACTTACCTGATTCTTCTTACTTTTGTAGAGAGAGAGAAAAAGAGAGAAAAAGAAAGAAAAAAAGTTCTAGTATCCACTATCATTATCCATCTTACGTTCAAAAAAGAAAACGTTCGCTTGCTCATCACGAAATTAATTAAAACTTTTTAAACGTATTAGAGGCGATTTGTTTTCTGATTGAACGTAAGAGTGGAACTAGGTAGAACAAAAAAATATTATAGAAAGGTTAGTAATTCAATCTGATACAATGTTAGTTAATGCATAAATGTAACACTTACCAGAAGCTGCATTACGTTCAAGGAAGCTAGAATATTACACACGGGAGAGAAAATATCGTACAATTGATAGATTATCGTACACAGAGAATTGACACACAAGAATAAAAAAATAACTTAACTTAATCGCTTTTCCCTAAAATACTGTTAGTCAAGGAAGTGTACTGCAAATATGTGCTTTGTTTCCATGGTAAATAATACTAAAAAAATACACCCAGTAGTAAATATGTGTCGAGTGTCATGCAAAGTAAATTGATGAAAAAAAAATTGTAAGTACATTTGAAAGAAAAAAAATAAATGGAAACTCCAAATCAAATTGAGTTCATATAAGACAACGTTGGAAGAGGTGAGCAAACAAAAGAGGGATCGAATACGAATTAAGGGTGTCACCAAATAAGTGAGCATCAACCAAGCGGAATGTCAGATAGATCACCTTATTAACAAAATGGCTCTTAAAAAAAAACAGCTCTTTTAAAAAAACAAAAACTTATAATAAAAAAATAATTACATCATAAAAGGAAATAAGCGCAATAATACCAGGGTGCACGAGAACAAGTGAGCATCATCAACCAAGCGGGTGTTACGAAGGGTCGAGAAATAATAAGTTAGCATCAACCAGGCGAGGGAAAGGATTCAACCCTCTTACCGAAGATTTGGGTTCCACGATTTTTGGTTTCTACAGCCCAGACGAACGTCGATGCGAGGACAGGTGAAGAGAGAAGATAGCCAGGAAGAGAGAAGAGGTTGACAGAAAGAGAGGAGGAAAAAAAGAAACGTATTAGATATACTTCCATAATGTATGATAATATAATCAACGTTTTTTTTTTTTTTTTTTTTTTTTTTTAAATGGTGTTGTTGTAGTTTCAATTATTTCGTATATTTCGCCGTATCACATAGTCACTCTCATCTCTGTTAAGGAGGAAAATAAGTGTAATATAATAAAAATGTGAGCATCAGTATCAACCTCGAGTATAAGTGTTGTCGTTCTGAAATCCGACGAACACCGCTTAACTTAATGTAAGGATAAACAGGTGTAAAGAAAACGTTATGATGCAAAATGAAACTCAAGAAGACACATATAACTGAATGTGTGTATGTGTGTGTGTGTTTTATGTTTGAACACTATATTAAGTTAGAAGAAAAAAAAAAAACATTATAGGAATGTATTAGGTATTTGTTGGAAATGTTCGCAAATAAATTATTATTCCTCCGCGGGGTTTGTGGAGTTCTCAAACCTATGTAGTTAGAAAAAGGAAGTTAAGTGACAAAAGAAATGTATAAAAACCTAAATATTGTTGCAAAAAAAAATACCCCAACGTCTTGATTGTAGGAAACATTCGGAGTGGAAGTGTAGAAAAAGTGAGAACTGAACCAAAGAAAGAAAGAACATGAAACCAAGCTGTTACGTTATTAGCAGAAGCCTCAAAAGCATACAGTAATTATCGATTTTTCTTTCAAACACTTGGAAAAGCGTAGTTTCTTTATATTTAAATTTTGTTCAGTACAAATAGTGGCGAGGAAAAAGTAGCAGCATCGGCCACAGTCCCATGGGAGGCCGCGCAACTTACGCGCCAAAATTTAATTGAAATGATTGTTTTGTTGTGTCAAGAAGCGTTAAGGAGACCACCGCACGTCCTTGGAAATGCACCGCTACAAACAGTTCTCAAAGCAATAAGTTTTTTATATAATTCAATACTCTTTTTTTTATATCTCTTCATTGTACATATTTATCAGCAGAATGACGGGCCAGAGCTTCAAAAAATAATAGGAAATATGGACAAAACTAGCCAAATGCCACTCGAAAAATATAATACAACAAATGCATGTTTGAACATACTAAATTTAGTTCTGAAACACTATAAAGATAAAACAAAAATCGTATTAACTAGAAAAAAAAACAGAAAACTTTATATAACACTTTCCTCCATTTCCCTTTTTGACTTTATCCCACAAACTCTTGGCCGACGTTCTTCTGTTATGCAAAGAAAACGGAAGTGAGAAGAGGTGCAACGGGGCGGCCCAGGACACGCGGCGGGAACTAGGATGAAAGGGGGGGGAGGGAGGACAGAGCGACAATGGTACCTACGTTGAGATCCACTTTGGGATTTTTAGCGTCTTTAGGATTTGTTTTAGATGCGGGATTTACTTTGGGATTTGTCGGGTTTTTAGAAGTAGGATTGGCTGAGGCTTCTTCTGGTTTTTTAGGATTTTTAGGATTTTCAGGATTTTTAGGATTTTCAGGATTTTTAGGATTTCCAGGATTCTTAGGATTTCCAGGATTTTTAGGGTTTCCAGAAGTAGCCTCTTCAGGTGGGTTGTTGGGCTTTTGTAGGGTTCCAGGATTTTGGGGTTTTTTAAGTTTTGGATTATCGGAGACTTCTTCGGGATTCTTGACTTCCAATGAATTTTTTGGGCTACTCGTCTTCCTCGTCTGTTGGTTTAAACGAGAAGACGATTTATCTTATTGGGTTCTTTTTGGCTTCACTGCTGATTAAGTCTAAATACAAAGCTGTTGGCTGAATTGTTATTGGTTTTTTATCATCATCATCATGTTTAGTTTATCAGAGTACTGGGTAACAATTTTCTGCCATGGATGGATGGAGGGCAGCGTGTCATTGCATGTTTCGTCGTGGCATGGAATGAGGCGACCACAGTCTTAGCTTCGTCTTGTTTTATAACGAACCAAAACCTGATCAAGGCGGCGCCCATCCAGCACGACTAAGAAGCAACTAAACGAAGCTCCATCCATCCACGCTTCGAAAATATCTCGTTATTTTTACCCAATATTCTCGGCACTGTACGTATTATTTAAAATTTTATAATACAGAAAGCTGCATACATTGGATTCTAGCCAGTCTACACTAAGCAGGTTACAACTTTATACTATTACATAATACAAAATAGTTCAGAGCCTGTGCAGATATACTACAAACCAAGAAGTGTACAGCATAATGCAGTGATAGCATTAATTATTGCGCGAGACGCCGAGGTTGAGCCGAAGATGTCATTTTCGTTAGTCATGGGTTATGATAAATAGTTTGGAGATGAAACAAGCTTAAAATAAGATAAAAAGATGCCTCTGTACCACACGAGAGGCATAGAAACCATAGAACAGTTGTGATAGCAGACGGAAGGTAAATCTTCACACCATTTTCTTCCTTCTATATAGAGTGTAGACTAAGCAGTGACTAAAATATAGATAAATAGAAAGGAAAACAACTAAAACTATACACGTTTTTCCTAAACTAGCTCTTTCTTATCTATGGAAAGGCATCTGAGTAAAAAATTTAACCTAGAAACTATAAAATAACCCCTGGTGTGAACTTTTTCGAATACATAATGTCCCTTACAAGTGTCATACAGGTAACAATGACAGGTAAAGACACACATATAAAAAACACATTATAGAGTACAGATGACACCTCGCTGGAGCCGCTGGTCAGGTCACAAAACACAATGAAAACATGGAGAGCTTGGATAAGAAGTCAGACAGGAATACAAAGACATATATATATACAAAGGGAATGGAGGAACGGAAGGGAGACATGGGAGGGAAACGCAGGAAGGCTGAACGAGAAGGAACTGAAGGAGCAGCAGTCGTAGTAGTGGTAGTGGTGGTGGTGGTTGTCGGCCGTTGTTGGAGTGAGACAGAGACATGGAAGTGGTTGTAAACAGTTGAATTAAAGGGAATAACAGTAATAGGTGAGGTTGGAATAGTAAAAGTGGTAGTAGTGGAAGTAAGTGGAAGACAGTCATGGAAGTGGTTGTAGCAGTTAGAGTTGTAGTATCTATAGTAGTGTTGGGAGGGAGGGAGGGCAGGGAAGGGGAGGAACAATGTTATATGTATACCACTTATACAAATAAACATCAACATTTTGTGGGATGAGGTGAGGCATAGTCAGGACTTCATAGTTTCATCAACCAAAACAAACCATCTTCAGCCTCAAGGACACTCACTAATCACGTGAAACACAAACACATGAATGACAAAGAGAGAAAAAAAAACACACACAGAAAACACAAACACATTTTCTCATGTGTTATTTTCCCTCGAGGCTGGAGACGGTTTGCAAAGAGCGTGTATCGATCGGGCTTCAACACGTCTTACCCACTGTTTGAGAACCGACCAAATATCCTCCTCATCCTCACTAGAACTCTGCTCCTCGTCCTCATCAGGGCTTGGTTCGTGTTGTGGGAGGCGGGGAGTCAAGGTCTAGTGGTAGTGGTGGTAGTAGTGGTAGTGGTGGTCGTTGTGGTTGTGGTGGTGAGAGGGGAGACACATATATTAGTAAGGTTCCTCTCACGACACCTTCAACGTAATGGGTTTAGGTGATGTTGTGAGGTGATTGACCAAGACACCAGCTCACGACAATATATTTAAGGGTATTTAGAAAGCATGCAGTCATTTCTTTTATTAACTGACTGTGGTTTAATATTTTTTTTTTACCATACACGAGGGTTGGAAATTATAAGAAAGATCAAATTATTCGTGAAACCAGTTAAAAAATGAAAATTATATGGGGTTTATCAATATTTTACTGAACGAGAATAAAATCTTTAGTTCAATATATTATTTAGAAGTTTTATTTATCAAGGAGGAAATTGAGGCTGGTGTCAGTGATTCCAATTTACCTTCGGATTTATTAGAGGGAGTGCTTTAGGGTGGTTTAGGGTGGTTCAACATGCAGGTTTAAGGTTTGTTTACGTATGTGTTTTAGTTTAGGGTGTAATGAGACTCCATATTAGAGCTGGAAGAGAAGGGAGTCACGTGAAGGGGGATGAGGAGTGACAGGGAAAGGAATGGGGGACAGGAACGGCAAGAAACACAGTACAGCACAACACAAACACATACCGTCTGAAGTCATACTAATGGGTCAAGATTACCACGCGTATGCATACAGCACTCGCGTCACACTGAGGCTACCCCTGGTGTTCCCTGTGTGTGTATATGTGTGTATGTGTGTGTGAAGAGGGAGGCACACACACCCTGCCCTGCATACCACTGTATTTGTATGTGTCTGTGTCCCTGGTTTAGTTCCCTTCCACCTGCAATGGCATCAGCTTAGTATCGCTATGCTGCCCTACGCTATGCTACGCTACGTCAGGAGCTGCCACCACTGCCTGCCCCAGGGTGCCTCTGTGGCCTCCCGGATACCCCAGGCTAACGATGGGTGGTTCCTGTTTACCTACTCTTCGGTCTCCGCCTACATGGAGAGGAAATATGATAAATAGTTTATATAAGTAAGTTTGTTCTGCACAGTGTTCATGGCTAAGCTGTGTGTGTCCTGCTAAGGTGTGCGTCTGTGTTGAGGTTGTGCATTGTTATACGGTTTCCTGAAATCAATGTGGATTATCATTATGGAAAACATGTTATGTATTCTGTAGTTTAGAGAAATGTCTATGTTCAAAAATAAAATGTAAAATGTTCTTAATTCAATTTGAGGTAATACATGCATCAATTTAACTATCAGTTTTAAAATACTATGAAACTAATTTTATATATTAAAAAAAAAGTTAAATGTTTGTACTATATTATGAGTCCCATAAGGAACTTTTTAAAAATATTTTTATCATAAAATTAATAAGTTAACATGCAGCAAGCACAAGCTGATCACTACGTGAGTGTTATTGCATCAGTGATCACTGAGGCGAGGTGACTGACGGACGGACGGACGGACGGAATCACGGACCAACGGACGTACGTACACACACGTCACGCTACACACCACAACACCACATTCAATATTCACCTCCTCCTCCGTGAACCAAAACAAGACTCTGGTGCTGGTGAGGCCTTCACACACACACACACACACATACACGCACGCACAACGGTACACATAAATATAACCTAGAATCACCACACTCATGTATACGCGAACCGTTCCGTCACTACCTCGTCAGGGGCGGCGGGGACCCCCTTGCATGGGGGGCATTGGTATTATAGGGTAACCAGGGAAGGACAGGGACGAGGGAGGTATGAAGGGCGCGCCGAGGGAGGCTTAGAAGTGGACGAGGCAGAGCAGCGCCACGGAGAAAAAACACTATTGAGCCTTCTAATTTCTTTTTTCGAAGGGCAATAAAGCATTATGTGAAGGAAAGGGAACCAACGTAAATGTTACCCTACAAAAAAGTTAATTTAAAAAAATGAGGCCAATATGTTTACAAGTATGAAGAAAAGTGACGGCGTAATGTCGCCTCAATATATAAAACACGTGGTTGAGTCTCGGTGTTTGACACAAAGGAGAAAAGTATCGAAGGCCATTCAGGTGTTAACACTTCGCGTACAAAAAAGAACTAGAGGAACTTACGTTAAAACAAAAGGTTTTCCATTCACTATTTTCCGGTAAAATAAACTACAAAAAGATCACGGAGAGCCACTCAACCACTACATCGGATGGAGTTTACTGAGGACGGTAATGATGACACACAAGCGACGCTCGCACAAAGCTGACTCTACGGGTTGCTGCTGCACTACATCCAGCCACCCACGGCGGCACCACACCCGACGAAAGGGCTGTATCATCGGGTTACTGAAGGGTGTTAGTGGTGTGGGGCGGGGCGGGGCGGGGCGGGGCAAGGTGTGAAGCAACAGCAGCGGTTGGCAGCAGCATCAACACTGCACAACAAGATACAGACCAATACAAGACCAATACAAGACCAGGCGGTGTACATACTAAAATTTACCTGCAAAATTATGTTAAATTAGAGAATATAATGTCAATAGTATTCTTTTTAGCGTGTACACCGCCTCGCCGTGATTCTATGTACGTTACGACAGTCACAAGGTAAGAAGGATATACGTAAACATATCTACACACATACACACACACACAGGAGATGGTAGACAGCTCCGCATACTTGGCAAATACAAGAACACAACAAAGTGTATACAATACTTAAGGCACACACTAAGTAAGTCTCTAGTCTTGTCTTGTCTTCCTTATTTACGCATTGTTAGTTCTGCTTTTGTTTTTAGTTTTGTTATTCCTATTTACGGTAATTTTCTGGTAGTTTTGTTTTTGTTTTCCTGGTTTGTTTTTTGTTTTTATTTATGGTTAGTCGTGTTGGTTTTGTTTTCTTGCTTAGCGTCGAGAGGTTGAGGCTGTTCTGTGCAGGTGTACAAGACTCCAACACAGGTAAACGTTTGACATGTCCTCTCACTTAAAACTATTTTATTTTTATTTTTTTTAAATAGATTATAGGATTAGTAAGTTTGCATTTTTTTTTTTATGAAATATTGCTTAACATCGATTTAGTTACCGTTTTGTTTATGTATATGACTTTACATTATGTTTGATAGTGAGTATATACTCTGATTTAATGTAAATGCAGTGGTTCTTTTAGTTTAAATGCTCAAAATTAATTGCTTTATTTAAAATCTGCTGCAGAATGTAAATACAGTGGTTCTTAGTTTAGTTTCAATGATCAAAATAAATTGTTCTATTTAATATTTGCTGCAGAATAATTATTTATGAAGTGGATTTAACTTTGTGGTTGAATGAAACCTGGAATTCAATTTTACGAGTTATAAGACGAGTCTATCAGTCTTTCGTTATTCAGTTTTTATGAAGAGTAGTTAGTTGCAGTATTTAATTCATGGTGAAAATTCATTGTTGCATTATTTAGATGCGTTAAAGGCATGGTTTAAGAAGTGTATTTAGTTGCTCATCTGTTTGAAATACAAGACGAAGGACACGACGCGTAGTTAAGTGGCGCAGGCGAGGGAAGGAGTTAGCGAAGTACAAACCTGCAGATCCATTTTGCCCTTTTTCGCTTCTTCTTTACTCTCTTCTAACTTCGCGCGTTCAACCTTTTTCAAGTCGACCGTTTCCATCTCGTGACCGCCTTCCGGCAGCTTGCCCTTACCCCTTTTAATCTTGCTGGCCTTCTCCTCCTCCTCCGTGGCCTTCTTCCCTACACTCAGCCTTTTAGTCTTAAGCTTCTCAGCCTCAGCGACCTTAAGCTCTTCTTCCTTGGCCTGTTGGGTCTTTTTGAGGCTCACTTTTTCAACCTCAAGTTTGGCCTGTTTTTCTGTGGCCTCGTATTTCTCAAGCTTGACCCTCTCGGCCTCCAGCTTCAATTCTTGTTCCTTAGCTGAGTATTTTCGCATCTTAGCCTTCTCGCCCTTGAGGTCCAGCTCCTCCTCCTTACCTGGAACGCTTTTAAGTTCGCCTTGTTGCGCCTCCTCCTCCTCCGTCTTCTCCTTAGGCTTCACCTTTTTAAGTGACACATTAAACATTTCGTGTTTCTCTTCCGGCTTGGGCAAAACTCGCCTCTTGGGCTTGGCCTTGGGCTGACCGTTTGTCTCTGGGTTATCTTTCTTTGCAGCGTTATCCTCTTTCTTCTCAGGGGCTTCATCTTTTTTCTTAGGGGCTTCTTCGGGCTTCTTCTTTGGTTTATCTTCCACCTTGACGCAAGGGACAACAATATGTGAGCAAAGACCCTGACAACACCCGCCACACCCTATCTACACCATCCTCACCCTTGCGTCCGCCGCCAGACCCTAATGTGACGTCACGCACCGAAAGACCGCGGAAGGAGACTCAAGGAATCAGCCAACCAATGGGAGGCCGCGGAAGGAAGGGACAGGCAGAGTCCACTAGTAGTAGACGACGGAAGAAGTAGACAGGCAGAACCAACCAATGGATGGCTGGCCGCGGAAAGAAGACATACAAGAATCTAAATATAAGACTCAAGAGGTAGACAGAGCCCGCCACGAAGGACACACGGACATATAACATCGCGTGACGTCACACTAATCCGACTTCGGCGCACAAGAACGAGGATTCTGACGACACATAAAGGAAGAGAAGCTAAGGACGATACTTGATATAACCGCGAGACGAGGACCAGACGAACAATTAGAGTTATTATTTTGTTTTTTGTTTGGCATAACTTTAGTTCCAATTTCAAACATGCACTTCAACTAAGAAACAAAAAAAATCATTAAGTTTGTAATTTTTATAGTAGTTTTATGCCATTAATCATGTTTTTTTTTATATTTTTTTTATACTGAAAGGAAATGTAGAAGTAGTATATCCTCACAAGGCTCAAAATTTATGACTCTTAAATCACCTTAACTTAATTTAAGACAAAGTAAAAAAGAAAAAAAAAATTTAAATGAACGTGAAATGAAACGATACATTGAATGAATAATTACTAAACTACTAAACAGAAAACACGGTACCTTTTCCTCCTTCTTCTCCTCCTTGACTTCCTCCTTCTGTTGGCGAAAGGAAAAAAAGCAGAGGACTGGGTTAATATCTGTTACCTGCATTGCATCGACCTACCAAAACAACCACAGTTAGTCTCTACCTACCAGTACCTACCAACCAAACACCCAACCATCTCCAACAACTACTACAAAACCACAATAGATATCTAAGTTGAAATTATAGCAGTAAATAATATATAAATAAACAAATACTAATAGGAAGCGGAGACCTGTAAAAAAAATAAATAATAAAGGCATATTTTTAAGACATGTTTTTATAAATGGATAAAATAAAGGTTTCAAGGGTTTCGTTTAGATTGCAAGAACGGCAACTCTTCAGGTTTTCTAGTTAGGTAATGCTCCAAGGCGTTTAAAATTCAGTTCACTTTAAGTTCTTCATGTTTAGGTGTTCCTCTTCTTGGGTTTATGTGTTAGCCGGCTGGAGGGTATCGGGTGGAGCGGAACATAAAATAAAGAGAAAAATGAGAGCGAGAGAGAGAATGCCAGAGAGCGAGAAAAGATCGACCGTCATTCACAACACGACGGGCGAGGGAAGTGAAGCAGCCACGTCCCGGAGGTCTTCTGTAGCCACGTCCTCACCTCACGTCCACTCAACAATAACGAATACAAAACATAAATCAAAAAGAAAACATAACCCAAACAATAATGAGGCATGAATTGAACCTCCATCTTGTAATCCTTTTAAATAAACCTCAAATTACTGGCACGAATGGATAAATTAATAAGAAAATGAATAAATAAAGGAATTAAGGTATAGGTTTGATTCCTTTACTCTCCCACGTGAATTAGAAGACCTCCAGGAGCGAGGCGCCTCATCAATAGTCTCCCATCCTACCGGAGAGTCATCCTCGCCAGGAGTTGTGTCAAAAAGCTCCTGAAGGTATTGTTCCATGGGGGATATGCCTTCAGAGGCGCCGGGCAAGGAGGACTTAGCCTCCAGACGGTTGTTTGAGTTGCTGTCGCTCTGTCGTGGAGGAGGAGGCGTGGGCGGGTCCTCCTCCTCATCTGTTTCTCTGATGACTGAAGTTAAGAGTTGGTGTTTGCTGATGGACCTGGGCTTGAGGGTGTCCTTGGGTTTAGTAGTGAGTACTGTAGGAGGTGTAGGCGATGCAGGTTGTTGTTGTGATTGTGTTTCTTCTTTACTTACCTCCGGCTGCTTCTTTGCTGGTGTCTTCAACGTCCCCTTCGCCTCCACCTGCGATGTCTTCTTCTTGATCGGTTCCTGGTGTTCCTTCCCGGTGAACTCTGCGTGTGGTTCTTTATCCTTTGGCTTCTTCTCCTGTGGTGGTTTCAGCGTCGCTTCCCCGTGGACTTTTGCGGGGACTGTTAACTCTCCCTCCACCTCTGACTTCTTCTTTTTCAGTGGTTCTTGAGGCTCCTTGCCAGTGAACTCTGCATGTGGTTCCTGATCTTTCGGTTTTTTGTCTTGTGGCGGCTTTAGAGTGGCTTCCCCATGGACAGGCTTCGAGGGTTCCACTTCCATATCTTCATCAGGCTTCGCACGAGTTCTTTCTTTGGGTTGTGGTTTCTTTTTACCGGTGATAAACTCGTCTAATAGATCAGCAAATATATCCACAGGTTCCTCAGGTTCAGAGTCGTATTTAGGTGCTGCGTCCTTCTGCGCGCCCTTAGCGGAGTCCTTGGTTACTGGTTCCTCCTTGCCTTTTGAGGGTTTTCTTGCGGGTTCAGGTTTCTTCGGCTCTGGTTCTTTTGTCTTAGGTACCGTTTTCTTTTCCTCGACAGTCTCTTTCTTCTCTGTGATTGAGGTTTTCTTCTTTGGCTCCTCAGGTTTTTTCTGAGGTTCTGGCTTTGTTTTGGTTTCTTCTACTTTTTTCTCCTCTACTTTTTCCTCTACTTTTGAGGTCTTTCTTTTTATGTCGTCCTTTTTCTTCTCTTCAATGGTCTCTTTTTTCTCCTCTGTTTTGCTTATTTTTCGCTTCTGGAAGGGATCCTCTTTCTTTTCCACTTTCTCCTCTACTATCTCTTCTTCCATGCGTATCTTTGTGTCCTTTTTCTTTTGATCTTTCTGTGTTTCAGTTACCGTTTTTTCCTCTTCTTCCTCCTCTACGCGCTACAGGTAGAGGGAACAAGAGCGGGAGGAATGGATGAAATACTCGTAAAGGTTATAATTTAATCTATACCCTGTGCTGATGGTGTGTCTCGCCCTGGGAGCAACGCGAAGGTGTGATCATAATATACGATGGATAGAAAGGATTTGTTCTTTTAAGAGTAAACAATTTGAAAACGAAATACATACATATGGGAATTCACTGTAATTTGTAATGGTTTGGATTTAAAGATAATATTAAAATGGCTGTTTTGAAGCTTCAGAGGAAATAACAGATGATGGGATTACGATCACACCTTTGCAGTCCTACCAGTACCTGCCTACCTGCCTACCTGCCAGGGCCGAGAACACACCAGGCACCACGTGAGCAACTTACGGTACTCCGCGTCACCTTAAGGATGGCGTCACACGAACACATTTCAAACTGATTACTAAAAAAGTGTACAGTGTGACGGAACCTTTAGGAGTGACACACTAGGATGAGGGTAAGCTATGTTTTAAAAGGATAAACACTAAATTTGGGATCACACTGGTTTCAGGGTGATTAATTAAAGGGATAGTGTGACGCTTGCTTATGTCATGATTGTTGGGATGCGTCACACTCAAGCACAACATTTAGGGAAAGGGACAATCTGAACCTTATGTTTATGAACGTGCAGGATAACATATGGTACTTCGCTCACCATAACAAGATCAATCTTCGTCCTGTTGTTTTTAGGATTGCTAGGAGATTGAAGGCTGGTAATGAACTAAGTGGATACAAAAGTTTTAGTAATAGTATTCTCCGCTAAGTTATGTGAACGAAGTACAATGAGAAGTAAGAGCTGGGATAACAAGACTCGGTGGACATTTTCAACACCACAACACAAGTAAACTATTGTAATAAGGGCAACTACCAAAACTATTATAATCAAATACATATAAAAATCTAACACTCAGGATCAAAAAATGTTTCTAAAATTGATATAAAAATTCACACAAGGGAAGGGAATATAAATTAAGGTTATGGACACAAATCTTGACTTACATCTGGAGCATCGCAAAGACAAAGACATTAAAGGATGGTACATAGCAAGATAACAAGGAAGGGGATACAATAACAAACTCATACACTTCAATAAGATGCATGGTTGACTCTATACACAGGAGGGGAACACATGCTTACCACTAATTTTGCACCATAATAATGCAATGTAATTAAGAGGATGATTTAACAGGAAAGACATAAGGTATTTGACTTGGGACCGTTGAATAGGGAGGGAACAAACATATTTACCAAACCAGGCACCCTTTTCGCTTACCTGAAAGAGAGAAACAGAAAACGAGAAGGATTAGAATAACGGAAAAAATAACAACATATCAAAATGGCTCAATTATAAGTTATCTTTGGAATGAAAATATTGATCAAACAGTGCATTGGTTATGTTGTATTAAAGTGATGTCAGTATGTGTTGAGGAGACATACAAATAGGTCGTCTGCGTGTCAAATTAGTTCATTATAAGACGTCTGGTTTAGTGTAAAAAAAGCTGCAACAGTGGAAGTTCTGTTTTGTTCTTTTTTATGTTTTTAGATTCAACAGGCAATGAAGGAGTGTGAGTAGTAATTTGAGGCGTAAGGTTTGGGCAAAAATGTGAAATTATACTAAAGTGATAGCATGGTGGTGTGAGGAACGAAAACTTGAAGTGTGAGAAAGAGAATGGATTGAGAGTGTTATAAAAAGATGGTTAGATTGAATAGACTAAGTGAGAAGGATATTTGAAGGGATGAAAGCAAAATTATTCTGTATTTGAAGTGATATATGAAGGCAGATTGAGAGAGGTGGTGGTAGCAGTTGTGAATGGTGATGTAGCTGTGGTGGTGGTGGTGGTGGTAGTGGTTGTAAATGGTGACTTGTGGTGGTGGTAGTTGTTGTTGTGTGGTGGTTGTGGTGGTGGTGGTGGTGGTGGTGGTGGTGGTGGTGGTGGTGGTGGTGGTGGTGGTGGTGGTGGGGTGGTGGCTGTGAGGTGTTGTAAGTGGACTAATCAAAGCAATTAAATATTTCTACTTCGTTATTTCGTTACATTCTGGTAAAAAAAGAAACGAATGAAGCGTCACAGATTTTTCATTTCATTTTTTATCTAATTTTTTTTTCTTCTTAGGCGAGCGAGTTGATGATACATGCGGAGAGAAGAGGAAATAAAATAAATAAAAAAAATAAATCAAAAGCCGTTTTTTTCAATACTGCAGATAATCGTTAGCGTCCGTCCTTGAAAACCAAAAAAAAACAAAAGAGGGGCGATCTTGCTGCCGTCAAAAAAGCGAAATCATATTATAAAGAGAAAAAAACGAGGAAATCAAATAAAAAAACAGCTGTAGTAGATGGTAAAGAAGAGCGACAGAGGCAACAGATGGAAGGAGCAGCTGATTTTTTTTTTATAAGTAAGTTGAAGCTGCTGGAAGTGTTTAGCAATTAGCGATTTGCTGGGCGATAAATAAGGGAGTCTGGCGTCAAGGCGTCAGTCTGTCTCCCACCTTCTTGGTTGTCAGACTGGTCTTCCTCTTCTCCTCTACCTTCTTCTTCTCCTCCTCCACCTTCTTTAATTCCACTTTCTTCTTCTCTTCTACTTTCTTTAACTCTACTTTCTTCTTCTCTTCCTCTACTTTCTTTATCTCCACTTTCTTCTCCTCTTCTTCCACTTTCTTTATCTCCACTTTCTTCTTCTCTTCTTCCACTTTCTTTATCTCCACTTTCTTCTTCTCTTCTTCCACTTTCTTTAACTCTACTTTCTTCTTCTCTTCTATTTTCTTCTCTTCAATTTTCTTCTCCTCAACCTTCTTCTTTTCCTCTACTTTTTTCTTCTCTTCTACTTTCTTTTTCTCTTCTACTTTCTTCTTTTCTTCCTCTACTTTCTTCTTCTCTTCTACTTTCTTCTTCTCCTCCTCTACCTTTTTCTTCTCTTCTACTTTCTTCTTCTCTTCTACTTTCTTCTTTTCTTCCTCTACTTTCTTCTTCTCTTCTACTTTCTTCTTCTCTTCTACCTTCTTCTCTTCTACTTTCTTCTTCTCCTCCTCTACCTTTTTCTTCTCTTCTACTTTCTTCTTCTCTTCTACTTTCTTCTTTTCTTCCTCTACTTTCTTCTTCTCTTCTACTTTCTTTTTCTCTTCCTCTACCTTTTTCTTCTCCTCTACTTTCTTTTTCTCTTCTACTTTCTTTTTCTCTTCTACTTTCTTCTTCTCTTCCTCTACTTTCTTTTTCTCTTCTACTTTCTTCTTTTCTTCTTGCTTCTTTTTCTCTTCCTCTTTCTTCTTTTTCGTCTTTTCCACCTCTGTCTCTTCCATTGTCACATCCTCTTCCTCTTCTTCTTCTTCCTCCTCCTCCTCCTCCTCCTCTTCTTCTTTCTTTTCCATCACAGTTTCATCGCTTTCCTCCCCCTCCTCCTCCTCCTCCTCTTCCTCTTCCTCTTCTGATTCTTCTTCTTCCGATTCTTCCTCCTGGTTGTGCAATTGTGCCATTATGATAGTAATGATGATAATAATAATTTTCATAATAATAATAATAATAAAAAAAAATGATAAAGAAAAGCATATTATTTATTATTTATTCCAACATTTTACGCATATCGTTATTTATTTATTTATTTTTTTAAGATATATTATTATTTTATTTTTTGGAGTGTAGTTGTGTTTGTATAATTTTTAAAAGTTTTATATATATATGTTTAAAATTTGACATGAGTTTGATCAAGAGGTATATCTTTTGTCAGTTTATATGGAGGAGTATTGATGTAGTATTTACAGTTTATAAGTATTTGCAATTTCATGTTTATTTTGAAAGGGTATGATTTGGTCTGTATATAAGAGAGGTGGAAATTTATTTATTGGTTTTTATAGAGGTTTTATCTGATCTGTATTGAAGGGGAAAAAAATATTATATGTAATTCTTATCTTCACATTGGGACACACACATGAGAGATAGCAGAGAGGGACAAAGTTTATGCTGCCTAACTTAAGCTGACGAGGGAATGTATCATGAAACTTTAAACAAACTTGATGCATCACTTCTAGTAAGGTAATGGAAAGGTTGGTCTGATTTTACTTAAGGTTTTATGAACAAGATTGGATTTGTATTCTTTACTACTTTTAATTATCTTTTATATTTTGGTATATTATCACTTATAAGGGAGGGGAAGGCAAGTATGTGAAGTGACCTTGAACAACTTATAGGAAAGGAGTAGATGGGCGGGGCTTACCTTCTTCTGTTGGTTGAACGCCACAGGATGCAGAGAAGGAAAGAAAGAGAGAGAGAAAAGAGGACATAGTATTAGTGAAATCCAATGCAATATGTTAAATATCACTATAACTTATTACTATTTACACTACAACTATTACAACTAGTTAATCTTCTTTTCTTTTATTTGGTATCTAGCTCTTCTCAACTTTCTTTTCCTACTTCAATTTCTTTTTCTCCTATTTTTCATCTTCTTTTACAACTACGTACCTCTATTTTCTACCTTGCTTTCCTCACTTCTTTAATTTTATCTCACCTTATCCAGCATGTCTTCCCCATTACTCCTCTACTGTTCTTCCTTATCACACCTAACTCCTACTTCCCACTTCCTGTTTACCCTCATCTCTCCCTCACTTTTCCTTTCTATCTCCCTTGTCTCTTACCTCCTCCAGCATCGTTTCCGTCAGCTCCACCGTGTTGGATATGGTCTCTCCCTTCTCGTTCTTGGCCACGACCTTGTAGCTGCCACAATCTATTCTCTCCGCCCGGATCATCTCCATTTGCACCACGAACTTGCCCTCACCCTCCTGTAGAACGTTGAAGTAACATTAATACCTCTGTCAGAAGTTAGGTTAGGTTGTAAGTGTTAGTGATTTTTGGTCTCTCTTTCTCTCTTTCATTCAGTGTTTGTGGTCAACTATCTAATCTTTATAAATTTAACATCCATCTTTACCACTTCTTTCATTACTACTACTCCACCGTCTACCACCACTTATATCCTTACACTCAAACTCTACGCACTCCTCCACTCAAATCTACCTCTACTATCTTCTACTATCGTCACCACTACTCCCACTTTCACCTCTTCATTCCCTACCACTTCAATTACGTACACAACCTCATTTCATCTCACTCATCCTTCACTACCACTACCATGACCTTTACCCTCCCTTGGCACCCACCTCGTTGATGTTGATGCAGTGGCGGGTGTCGAGCTTGACCTTGGTAGTGTCCCTGAACCAGTTGCAGGCAGGTTTGGAGGTGGACATAATGATACACTCGATCAGGACACGCCGGTTGATGATCGAAATGACCTTGGGTTGCCTCTTAATGGTAGGTGCCACTGTGAAAAGCAAGGGAAGGATTAAGTGTTGTGATAGATGTAAAGGAGGATTGCAATGTGATAATAAAAAGAAGTAAGAGTTTTTAAAAGAAATAGAGATATAGAAAACTTTGGGATCCTCAAGAAAGTCAGGATAACATAGAATGAATAATACAATACAAGGATAGGAAGTGTAAAGAAATGAATGCATGATGGGATGTAGTAAAGATTAAAGAAAATAACTTTAATCCTATGTAAACTATCCTTTATCTTTTCTTTTTTCGTTCTCACCTTCAATGTTGAGGTTGAGGTTGGCATTCAGTTCCCCAAATTCGTTCTTAATATTACACTTGTAGACGCCTCCATCAGTAGGTTGTGGCTTCTGCAAGAGTGGAAGAAAAACACATATAGGACTCAGACAGAATCTACGTGACGGGAGGGGAAAAAACTGTGTTGAATTTACGAAAGGTCTGATTGTGATTGAGTTTCAGTATAGATAAAACGAGGACAAAATTACAAAATGTAGATAATCGTTTTGATGTGATAGGGAATGTGATTCAACATTTACTCTATGTGCTTACTCATGCGAAAGAGCAATTTGTTTTTATTTATTCACATAATGTCTTTATTTATCCAGTTGTCCCTCCAAGGAAGGGCGATAAAGAGGAGGAAGAACAAGAAAAATGGAAAAATTGAAAGGGCCGTGGAGTTTAAATGGTTTGTTGGTGAGTATGAAAAGTACAATTGCCTGTGTTTATTTATTTTTTTTAATCTAGCTTGTGTGAGTATTTCGTAAGTTTAGGCACCATTTTTTTCTTCTTTTATTGGAGAGGTGAATAAAAAGGGTTGTGTCAGTTGTATTTTAAGTTAAGTTGTTGTTACGGTTGAGTTACAAGATCTGGGTTGTTATGAAGGTGGCGGCGACGGTAAGACTTGGTAATTGAGGTGAAGAGTTTAGTGGGTGTCGCACTCAACTAGTGGAAGATTGTCTCCAAACCCAGAGACGTGAGGGAGAACATAAGACAAAGGCGACCGGAAGGTTGTTGGTTTACAGTGGAAAGTGTTTTAGTGGATTTTGGGCTAAGCTAATGGATAATTATCTTGACGTGGGTAAGAAAATGAGAAGTCTCGTCAGTGGAAGGTTAGGAAGGTGTCCAAATGGCAGTCTCGATAGCCTCACAGAACCCCTCAACCTGCCTGAGACTTTCTCATTACCTTCAGCGGGGAAACACCTCTCGCGGGGGTGTTAGTGTCGTGAAGTTTAGACTGGCGGCTGAAATGGAATACCATTATCACCACCGTAAGTGTCAATAACAAGCACAACAAAAGCCAGGCACAGTGTAAGGAGGCAGGCACGAGTAAGCATCAGCAGCTGCAGCCAGACAGCAGCAGGAGAAGAAAGAGGCAGGCAGCGGCAGCGGAGGTTGTAAGGCGTGGGAGGCGAGGAGCTGCAGAAGGATGAGGAGCAGAGTGCCGATGTTACCCGCAGGATCAGACGGATGCGGTACAGCTCCTCTTTCTCGAGAGTGACAGAAGCTGTGACCCGTGCGGCGTCCAGCTGCTTGCCGTTCTTGCTCCAGGATGAGGTCGGCTTTGGGTCAGCTCGGACCAGTGCTTCCATCAACACCCGCGCCGCCTTCTCCTCGAACTTGATGGACGGCTTCTCGACGAACACCGGGGCCTGGCCCTTGGGCTCAGGCTCGGCCTCGATGTTCAGATTCACGTTGGCAGTGGCCTCCCCGAAGTGGTTCATCGCAATGCACTTGTACTTCCCGGCGTCATCGGCACACGGGTCCTGAGTCGGTAACAGATCAGCAGGAGGCTCCGGCAGGGGTTCAGTTGTTGAGGGGAGGGCAAAGTGTGTGACAGAGAGAGAAGGAGAGATACAGACAGAGGGAGGAAGTGCAGCATGGGGAGTGAGGGGCAGGTGGTGATGCCCATATAAGTGGACATCTTCGGGGTCATGGGAGGGCAAGGGGGGAGGGAGGAACAGCGCCCTAAGCAAACCAGATACACCTGCAGCGTCTTCAGGAACGCGTGTTGACCTTGACGCAGCCACGCAGGGAAGGGCAGAAATGGAATCAGGGGCAGGGCAAGAAGGGCTGATAGGGAGGGCAGTGCATGCATATATACTACTTTCATTCAGAGGCCAGAAACAAAAGCCTTCACTAAATCAGGCTGACAAGCTGAAGTTGACAAGTCCAATTATTATCATCCTCTGGCAATACTAATGTAAGTCACGGCGGCCCAGTGAAGGAAGCCCACAGTGACATACAGACAGACAAACAGACAGACAGAAGAGCAGGGCGAGGCGACAACGGGTATCTTCAACTCTTCTTGGTTAGGTTAGTGTTCATTTACAGACATTCTGAAAGTGACGAAAGACAAGACACACTTCGCCTCCGGATCACGTCACTCTTTGAGCCAATCGTCAGCTGAGTCAGTAAATCTGTTAATGTTTTCCTTCAGTTACTAAGTCAATTTATTACTCCTTAGTTGTCTGTTTTGAGGCTTTTGCAGTCCGAAAGTCAATGGATCAGTCAGTTTAATTATCATTTTAAATTACTATTCTAATATTCAGTAAGTAATTTAACAGTCAGTGGAGGCGAAGAGGAGTCCGTCACTTTCAGAAAATCATGAGGTTTTTGTAATTTTTATGTGGATTTTTATAAGATTGTCGTGGTGGATTTTTCAGTCTTAGTGGAGAACCTGTGAAGATTATGTGTCATTCCTGAGGATCTGAAAGTAGGAACGGATGAGCATTCCTTACGATAACACAAGGAGGAGGAGGAGGAAAAACTACTACTTGTGTGCGGGCGGGGTTGAGTCGTGGCATGTGCGTGTGTAAATGTGCAGGTACTAATAGGTATATCTAAGTGGATGGTAAAAAAAGACAGAAATATCAAAAAGAATAACTAATCTGTCGGGGTGTAAAAATGCATGTTTGCTCATGTCTCTGTCCTCTTCACGCCCCAGGAATGATCACTCAGTTAATTTAAGGACCAAATTTACGTTCTTATAAGTATTTAGCATTCTAGAGGCGAGGGAAGAGAACAGAGGTAGAATAACTTGCAGAACAGCTCCTACAGTCTCTCACACCGAGGCTGGTCCCACTAAACATGCGTCCAAGCCAAACATCGCTCGACGGCACATCATTCTCGACTCGGCCGTCACTCCATGCAGACGAGGAGCTCCCATGGACGGGCATTCCAGACCTGTTCACAACCCTCATTCCCAACACATAGGAACTCTTAAAAACTACAGAAACAGGGACGATCTAGTTGTGTTCTTACCTTCACAATACACGAATACTCAAACATCTCGGCGCTGACTTTATGTTCCCTTACGACCAGACGCTTTGTTGCAATCACCAAAACTCCGTTCTTGAACCACTCCACTGTGGGCTGTGGCTTGGCCTTGCAACGCACCTGCAGGCACAAACGGGAGACGATAACACTACAGAACCGCAAAGCATAGACGGTGAATCAATATAAACAGCGGAATGATGATTATAAGAGATGGTCGTACGGCAGATGATGACGTACCTTCATGGTGATCATAGTGCCCGTTTCGTTAGGGATGATTGAGGGTTTGTCCAGAAAGGTGGGAGCGAATCCGTCCGGTACGATCTTGCCCTCTGCAAAGTGTGAAAGGCGTGAGAGTGACACGTTCCCCTTGGGGTGCACATCCGGATTGCTATACCACTACGCGGCAACATTGCACCTTCACCGCTGAGGGACAAACACCACCACCACCAACACTGACTCTACACACGAGATGACCAACCATGACGCGTAACCATAACGTCCCACCACTTGGCAAGGCGGTGAGGAGGCTTCACAACACTTCACAAGGATTTACTCTCCTACTAATCCATTCTCTCCTATGTTCAACTCTGTTTCACTTTCCTATTATGTGTCACTATCTGTCTAGGTTTAAGTGTCCTAGGGTTTAACTCCCCTAGGTTCCACTCTCCTAGGTTTGACTCCTTCACTCTAATACTCTACTCTTCTCCACAGGCTTGTCCCTCTAGCCTGCTTCGTTCTCTTTCTTTACTATAAAACGACACAACATTTCTTCGTCGAACTAACTTTCTCGAAAAACACGGAATCTCACAAAATGACGCTATCTAAACATATTTCTTTACTATTGACTTACTTATCACGCTATAAAACACTATCACGCTGCCCTACAAAAACAAAAAGACGAAAAACCAACTGAACCCGAATAAAAAAAACACAGAAAAACGGACTTGATAACGAAAACGAGACGCTGGACGACGCGAGAACACTAGTAAAGAAAGAAAACATAGTCTTAACACTAGTTTTAATCCATACATTACCTTTAGATACCGTTTTCCGGAAGGTGTCGGACGTTTGCCACCTGTACAGGCCAGGGTGTTCCTGTAGCTAAACCTAAAAACGATGCTGTTGTCCTAAGGTTATGTGGGAAGGTTTAAAGATTTTGACTCTTAAGAAACAATTTAATTTAAGAAAGCTTTTTTTTTTATGCATAAAGTAGATTTTAAATATTTCTTAAAAGGGGAAATGTTTTAAAGTTAATGAATGCTAATAGTAATTGGCTGGGGGCTGTTTACGTAGCAATTTTATCATCATCATTATCAATAACTCACCTAAATTTAATGTGTGCAAATCAGGACTTTTTTTTTCTATCTTTCATAATAACAGCGTTTATTGTAAAATTAATCAATCCTGCTGGAAGGCAAATTAACTGCATCATAGCAATAACTTTTTCTTTTGGTTGGTTACACTACGGGGAAAAAAGATTCAGCAGACAGACCTACACACGTACAGACACACGGACAGATCTACGGACAGACGGACACACAGGGGGAACACACTCGGGACAAACTTTTTTCTATAGGTTGTATACAGTCACAAGGACAAGACGCCTGTCCATTCTACAGGAGGAGATGACAAGGACAGGCACACGGACACGTACACGGACAGACTGTGGGATAAATCAAGGACAGCCCTACGGAGAGACAGATACAAGGACAGGCTGATGAGGACAAGGACAAGTTTACAAGGACAAAAAGGGGACTTAGGAACAAGGACGAAGACGGACAGGACAGAGACAAGATCACGGACGCACAGGAAGGGTGGTTCTGACGGACACAAGGACGGACAGGACCAAGACAGGCGAGTAAGGACAAAAACAAGGACAAGGACAACAGCCCGGCCCAAGCCACGCCCCTCAACACGCGACGCTGTTAGGACACACTAAAAAATAAATAAAAATGAAACGCAAAAAATTGGAAAAAGGAAAAACGCAAGAAAAACCCATAAAATAAGGACTGGCAACAAGACCATCAACATCACCAGCAATAATGATAAAAAGGGATCAAACACAATAACCAAAATAACAACAACAAAAGATCAAAACAACAACAACAACATAATAATAATAATAATAATAATAACGATAATAATAATAATAAAGAACAACAACAAAACAACCGTCATAGATAATTGTACATCTTATCCAAAACTAAACAAATCAAAACACATGGATGATAATAAAAAAAAACCCAACAACAACAACAAAAAAAAACTGCACAAAAGCAGTTATTTGTGTCAAAAAAACACCTAAAAAAAAACGTTTCAAAAATACGTATTAGTCTGAAATAGATGCATAAAATAATAATAACAACAATCATAATAAATAAATCTTTAAATTCTCTTCTTTTTTTTTTGAGGGGGAGGAAAAAAGATACTTAAGAAAATATATAAGGAAGCAGAAGGTGAGTGCAAAGGGCAATTGGACACCATACAAGGACACTAACAAGCATCAGGAATCACGTACAAGGACAACGGACAGCAACGTGCATGAGGGAAGACAAGGACAGACTAAGGTATAGGCAGACAGGAACAATTTTATCACGTACGTAAGGGTAGAGAACAAGGACAGTGGACATTAGACAGCGACAAGGACACGGACGGACCATAAGGACAGGAAGCAATTGAATATCACGAGGACAATGAGGAGAGATAAGGACATATTCACGAGGACAAGAGAGATGGACAGGAAAATAAGGACAGACAGATACGAGGACAGTAAATGGATGTGATTAATGGCACGAGGACACTATCAGACGAGGACAGAATGTGGCGAGGACACTTTCACGGACGGGTAACAACGGACCAGGACAATCACGGACAAAAACAAGGACAGGACGGACGAGGACGAGGACAGGACGGACAAAGACGGATACAGAACGGACAAAGACGGATACAGAACGGACAAGGACGGATACAGGACGGACAAGGACGAGGACAGTAACGGACAGTACAATAACGAGGACAGGACGGACAAGGACGGATACAGGACGGACAAGAACAAGGACAATACCAAAAACAAGGACGGACAGTGACGAGGACATTTGCGGAGACACGGACAGATGAAAATGAGATCAGTGATGGACAGTGACATTGACGAGACTTAAACACGGACAGGAGGAAAGTGACAGACAGAGAGAGAAAGTGACAGAGACAACTAAACACAGAGCCACAGAGACGGACAGTAAACCAGTTAATAGGACAGTAACTTTGGACAGTGACGGAGACAGTAGCGCTGGGATAAGGGCAGTGACATTGGGACACGGAGAGAGACAGTGACGCTAGGATAGGTACAGACAGAAGGACAATAGGACAGACGGACAGTAGAACATATGGACAGTGACAGGAGGACAATCTCAAGTACTCAGACAATGGACATGGAGGAGGAGGAGGAGGAAAAGGAGGAGGAGGAGGAGGAGGAAAAGGAGGAGGAGGAGGAGGAGGAGGAGGAGGAGGAGGAGGAGGAGGAGGAGGACAGGCGGGCACAGGGAAACAGAACAAACATTATTACAAACGAGAATAAAGAACAAAAAATGGTGAAAAAATAGAGACAGACCCAAGACAGAAATATAGAAGAAAAAAAAAAACTAGAAAAAAAAAAATCGAAGGAAAGAACTACATCACCAGACAAAGAAAGAGAAGAAAAGATACATAGAGAAAGGTAACTAGAAACAGACACAGACAGATAGGTAGAGATAAATCGACAGGAATCATTACAATAATAATACAGAGAAGAATAATAATAATAATAAGAAAAAAAAATATAAAAATAAAAGAGAAACGAACGAATCAGTGGTCTCGAGACAAACCGAAAGCCAGGTATGTACTCACTCTCGAAGTTCAGCGATATATTAGCGTTCGAGTCTCCGTGAGGGTTGAAGGCATTGCACCTCCACTGGCCACCATCCGACGCCTCCGGTTTACAGATGACTATAGATGCTATGTACGTGTCCCGCTCACAGATCTTCTTGTACATAGATATACGACCCTGCTCCTTTATAATCTGATATAGGGAGAGAGAGAGGGAGGATGAGAGTTGAATAAAAGGATATGACAAGACGACGAAGGGAAGTGTTTAAGGGAGTTGATAGAAGAGGGATTACCTGGGGTGGAGAGAAAGATCAAACAAAAGAGAGAGAGGATAAGAACATCAGTGTAGGTGAGTGTCAGGAATTAGATGAAGGATTGGAAGGAATAAACAACAGAAAAATAGCAAAATAACAACAAAAAACTCCGGAAAAGAGAAAATAAAGGAAGAAAAAGAAAAATATTAAACTGCAATAAAAAAAAACAAAATTCACCCATAACCATTAAATACCAAGTGAAGAAAAAAAAAGTAAAATAAAAAAATAAAAAAAGATAAGATACCAGTAAGAAAACCCCTCAAATCAGGTAGCCTCAAAAGCCTCACCTCAGTGCTCTTGTACCAGGTAATCTCTGGCTCCGGGTTAGCTTCCAGCACACATTCCATCACCAGCTTGTCTCCTTCCTGACGGATCACAGGCTTCTTGGGGAACCTTGGGGCCCTTGCGTCGGGTACCCTGTAGGAGGCGATGAAGGAGAAGAGTGTAAGAAGTTGTAGGACTTTAACACTTAGGATGCTTGGAAGTAGAAGACAAGGACAGAAAATAATGAAACCAGGACAAGGTAACCATAATAGTAATAAAAAGGACTCCAAACTTAACGAGATCCAGACACTCACTTGGGCTTATCATCTTCAGTCTTGCCCTCAAAGTTAAGGTTCATTGTGGCTACTCCTTCGCCGTTCTTGTTGGTAGCGACGGCCTTGTACTCGCCTTCGTCCTCGCTGGTAACGGACTTGACGGTCATGGACACTAAGAAGTTCACCTTTCCGTCCTTCTCCACCTTCATCACGTGGCGGGAATCCTCTTTGATCTTCTTGTTCTTAAACTCCCTGTAGGTGGTGGTGGTGGTGATGGTTTAGCGTCAGTTAGGTTCATTAGTGAGTGATTTAGTTCCCTAATTACTACATTCATTGACTAGTTTACTGATTAACTCACTCTTTCTCTTTCACACTTATTCTTTATCTCTTTCATCTACCACACTCAAAACCTATCCCTCCCTTCATCCCTTCATCCCTTCCTCCCTCACTCCCTCACCATCCTACTCACCACACAACCGTTGGCATAGGATCACCAACACACTTGCACGAGAATATCACGCTGTTGCCATCCTCGCTCTGCCTAATGCTGGGACGTTCCGTAAAGGTGGGCTTGACACCATCTTTCTTGGGCAGGTTCGTATCATCAGCTGTGAGCATCATAAAGGAACCTGGAGGCGCCGCAGGGGACGAGGAGGTGCAGCAGGAGGAGGTGCAGCAGCAGGAGGAGGAGGAGGAGGAGGAGGAGGAGGAGGAGGAGATTTTTTGGGTTAGATACACTGAGACAAGGGCGATACATGGCGCAGAAATGTATGATGTGATGTGAGAGAAAGAGAGAAAGAAAGAGAGATAATAAAAAGAGAGAGAGATAAATAGAGATAAGGGTGATGATGACGAGTGATGAAGATGTTATCACAATCGTGAGCAGTTGTTACCTGGCGCTAAATCAAACATTCCTTCTCACCTGTTTTACTCGAGGGACCAGAAAGCAGCCCAGAGGAACACCACATTAGACTTGGTAGTAACAGGATAAGTATAAATGTGAAAACCAGCTGGTGTTGCTTATAGTTTTTGTTTTGTTTTTTGAGAATAGTGTTGTATCCAGTGAAGTTATTGATTATAGTAATTTATATATCATGTGTCTGGTTTCCTCTGGTATGCTATGGTTCATATAATATAGTCTAGTCCAAAAAATAAAATTAAAAACTAAAATAATGTGAAAAATCAGTTACTGAACAAAAATATTGAGCAAAAATGGATAAAAATTATAAAAAGGTGAAAAATGTTGAAAAAAGAGGAAAGTTATCTATGAAACACAATCTAATGGCACAAAATAAATGAAAATCACAATAAAATGAGAAAAAATATATGTAATTAGATTATGGAGACATAAATAAAGATTTGAATTAAAGAAAAAAATAGAAGGAAAAAGTGCATGAAAAAAAGTACGAATAGTAAGAATCAAGTTTAAGAGAACAGAGAAAAAAAGAAAAAAGTGAAAAAAATAGCGAAAGTAAACAAAATAACGTCAAACAAAATCGAATCGGTTAAAAACAAATATTATTACGACACAAAAACGTCCTTGTTTAACTACAAGTGTCATAAGATCCATTACCGCCATTACCGCCGCAAAACAAAAGACTATCATCTCTTGAACCGCCATGCAGAATCCAACGCCTTCCAAGATGCTCGTAGTTGTTATTCCAATAGTTATTCTTTTGTTATTATCGAGGTGTCAATGTAAGATTAATTAGTATTCCTTATATTTATTTAGTTATTTTAGTTAAGTATTTTCCAACTTACTTGCCGTTCAGGAAAAAAAAAAAAAATAAGAGGAGTTATACCTCGTTTTCGTTTTATTGAAGAACCCGCGAAAAAAAAACGGGAGGTTAGCGTCAGAGGTTGTTATTGAGAGTACATGTTATTGAGTTATTTAGTGAGCAGTGTTTGAGTCGTTTGTAGGGCAGGCGAGGCATTCAACAGGATGAAGAAGAAGGGCAGCAGCTGACCACCTTCAGGGAAAGCAGCCCAGGAAGAAGAAGCGTTACTGTTGCCTTGCATGATGTGGGCTGATGATTCCATATGAGAGGACAGGGAGACAAAACAAACAGGCACACGCACACGCACACACGCACACGCACACGCACACACACACACACACACACACACGCACACACACACACACACACACACACACACACACACACACACACACACACACACACACACACACACACACACACACACACGCACACGTACCAACTTGAATAAAAAAAAAGTTATTCTGAAGATGAATACTTTCTTGAGCCATTCACACACATAGGACAGGACAGAGAATGTTATAGGACACTCATGACATGGCAGGATACAGCGGGACCAAGTAGGATATGGTAGGACACAGAAGGACATACATATGCTACATATTTCTTATTTACTTATTTTTTTCTTGAACTAAATTTTACTGCAAGACAATACTTAGTGTCTCATTAAGGATTATTGACTAGATAGAAGATTATGAATTTTTTTTGGACAAATTATGGTATCATTAACTAGTAATAATGATTCAAACTAAGTAAGCAAGCCAGTGAAATAGCTATAGTAATAAAGAATCTAATAAGCAGATCTACTCTCTAACTAATAAATTTAACACAAAACTTGACTTGTGTTTGAAAAAAATAACATGTATACAAAAGGCCGAGGAGCCATAACCATAAGACTATTAATAGATTGGAAGATAAATTACGAGTTTACCAGAGAAAAAAATATATAAAAAAGTGACGAAAAAATATAGTAAGTCCTTTGGTGGATAATAGGTGAATTAAGTCCTTTAATATTAGGGATTTAGGTGGATGGAAGTCGACGTAAGAATGACGGGGTTCTTTTAGGATTACAAGGGCGCCACGAGACAGTAAATCCCTTGAGGAACGCCGGGACCCACACGATTTATTTATGTCTTCGTGTTCGATGGAGGAAATATTGACTTTTAGGGAGAAATCTCCTTTTATCGTAATAGCAAGAGGAGGAAGAGGGAGGCAAAGTACTTGAAACGAAGGGAGGGAGGGAGAGTGAGAGGCGATAAAAGAGAAACAATAAGAGTTCAGAGGACATACAAAAAGTGAAACTGGTGATTGAAAGACCAAAGTTTCAAGAAATAGAACGAGGTAATTAAAAAAAGGGGAAAAATATGGATTACACAGTGATGAGGAGTAGCATGATCGCCTTCACTCCACTGCTCTCTGAAAGGCAAAGGGAATGAGAGAAAAGGAAGGAGAGGAGAGAGGGAAAAAAAAGTGGAAAGTGGAGGGAGGTTAAAAGGACTCACTGTCAAAGTTCAGACTAATGGAGGCGCTGCTTTCCCCGAGTTCGTTCTTGGCCGTCACCTTGTACTTGCCGGCGTCTTCGATAGTAACATTCATGAGCGGCATCGTCACGTAGTACGAGTTCTCATCCTTCTCGATGATCACCTGTGCGGGAAGACAAACGAGAAGGGCGGTCAGGTATGCAAGGTGACCTAAATATCCTTCGCCAGGTGTGAAATGTGAGGTTGACTTCACTAGGTCATAAGGTGGATGGATGGCAGGTAGAATAATAGCTTAATGGCGTGATGTCAGAGCTTCTATATGTGTTAAACAGGGAGAGTAGAGTGACAGAGAAGGGTGTAGTGTAACATCAGTACTGTACTCCTGCAGGTGATATGAGGGAAGGTAAGGTGTTGTACAGGTGTGTGGTGTGACGTCATGTGTCCTCTAGATAATAATACAGTAATAATTTGACAACTTTCACCTGCCAGAAGCACTTAGAAGGATGTGTCACCTGGTGAAGGTGTGTACTGACAGCCGTCACCACCTGCAGACACGTGGCACTAGTTGGTGTGTACTGACAGGTGACAAGTGTTTGACGGTATCGCAGGAGACTGTCACCTGTGTATTGATGAGTGAAGGGTACGTGGCGTGGTATGCAGGTGTAGGACACGGGTATGGTTTGATCACAGGTGTGTTAAGATTTTAGGAAGACAAGCGAGGGCGTGGCTGTGCTATGAGCGGCGCCAGCTGACTCAGGTATTTACTGGGAACTCTCGGTGAAGGTGTAAACATTGAGGTGGTGAGCGGATACAGATGTGGCTAAGGCGTAGTGCTTCCCACATGGCACGTACACCACTACCACGCCACTACCACAATAATACCAAATTCCTACCGCTGTACTTCATCTAAAAATAAAGGTAGGCTAGTCAATATAATTCTTTTTGTATAGTAATAAAAGAAGAATATGGATGAAAATACCACTAAGGTGACTTTTCTAAACACATAATAACTTCCCTTCACTTGCATTAAATTCCTTATACATGTAATAACTTCCCTAAACATATAAAAACTTCCAATAACATGACAACTTTTCTATAGTATCACTGAAAACTTCCCTAAACACCACCTAACTTCCCTATCCCCCATAAAACCACACTGAGACTCTCCTCTTAACACGTTTACAAACACTAGAGGATGCTCACCTTGCACCGGGCGGACTCTTGCACCTTGACTCCATCTCGGTACCAGGTGATAGTCGGTCTAGGATCGGCAAGCACTCGGCATTCGAACTTGATAAGCTTCCCTCCATCCTCCTGCTTGATCACGGGTTTCTTAGCGAAGGTGGGCGCCAGACCTTCGATTTGTCTGTAGGAGGCGAAGAAGAAGGAACCGTGAGGATTAAAAGTAGTGAAGAGATATTAGTAGTCGTGTTGACGGGAAAGATAAAGAGACAGAGAGAGATATATGAGGTGGTGGTGAAAAAAATAATGAGGAGGAGGAAGAGGAGGAGGTGAAGGACAGTGAGTGAGTGACAGTAATTGATAAAAGCAGTGACAATAAATAATGATGGTAGTGATAACGAAGGTCGTAATTGATGGTGGTGATGATGGTGATGATGGAGGTAGTGGTGCAAAAAATAAATGAAGGTAAATGAAATGAGGTTGATGAAAAGAAAACATATAACACATAAATAACAGTGAACGTTAAATGGAACGAAATGGTGATAGGAAATAACACTAAACGAGTAAAGAGAGATAAACAAGCAAAAAAAAAAAAAAAAAAATAAGATGGAATGAGTGAAATAAAAAAAGAAGAGAAAAAAACATTTAATGATGATAATGGAGGAACAGTGAAGTGATAAAGGTAACAAATAAAAAAAATGATTGATAACAAATAAAGAGAGTAAGAAAAAGAGAACAATGAACATAAATGGAAAAACAAATAACAAATAAAGAAGAGGAGATAACATTTAATTATCAAGGGAAAACAAAGAATAATTAGATAACGAGGAACATGGAAGGTAAGGTAACAAAGGAATAAGCAAGCACATGAAAAGATAACACTGAATGATAACAATGATAGAAGAACAAATAGAAGGATAACATTAAAATGAACATCAATTACAGAGAAAAACATTAAACTAATTGAGAAATGGATAACATAAAAAAGGGAGAACAAGTAGTATAAAAAAAATAACAGAATAATATGATAACAATGAACATTAAGATGATAATGATGAACAAACGATGGAAATAAATAAAAAAAAATGATGATGATGATGATAATGGTAGTGATGGTGATGGTGATGATGAAGAAGTAAGAAAAGAAAATATAACACAATGGCATAAATTCCAGTTCAAATCTTATCTTTATATATACTTACCATACCATGTGAAATAAAAAAAAAGAAAAAAACAAGAAACACTATACATTTACAATATACAATAGATAAAAAAAGATTAACTATGATTTTGAACACAAGATAACGCACATAAAATAACCATAGACAAACAGACAGACAGACAGACAAATAAATAAACAAAAACAAAATCAGTTGACTTGGTGGTGTCAGAAAAATAAAACAATAATAATGATAATAAAAAAAAATCGCATATATGTTGCAAAAACTAATACTTATGTTTTTTTCTTTGATTTATTTTAAGAAAGAAAATAATATGAACTAAATTTGGAGGTCTGATATTTTGTATGCATAGAGAAAGAGAGAAAGAGAAAGAGAAAGAGAAAGAGAAAGAGAGAAGAGAAAGAGAGAGAGAGAGAGAGAGAGAGAGAGAGAGAGAGAGAGAGAGAGAGAGAGAGAGAGAGAGGTTGTTGTGTCTGTTGTGAGATGAACAAAAGGGTGCCATATCTGGTTACATGCGACTCAGTGCCAATCTCTCTCTCTCTCTCTCTCTCTCTCTCTCTCTCTCTCTCTCTCTCTCTCTCTCTCTCTCTCTCTCTCTCTCTCTCTCTCTCTCTCTCTCTCTCTCTCTCTCTCTCTCTCTCTCTCTCTCTCCACCCCTTCCACACCTTTCTCACCCAATTACCTGACGGAGAAAGGTGACAGGTGCTTCTACAGACAGTCAGGTAAATGTTAGAAAAACTCATTAGCTGGTAATATTCGTTGAAAATAACACATCTTGAAATTGAAAAAACAACTCACTCAGGAATTGGCTTGCGCTTGTGTGTGTGTGCATGTGTGTGCGTGTGTGTGTGTGTGTGTGTGTGTGTGTGTGTGTGTGTGTGTGTGTGTGTGTGTGTGTGTGTGTGTGTGTGGGTGGGTGGGTGGGGAGGGGTGAGGGAGGGAGAGAGAGAGACGACTGAATGTTTGTGGCAGTTTCTTAAAAGGATGTGGAAGACTTAAGTAAACATATTCGTCAGTTTGTGGTGATGTTGGGTATTCTTATTTATATCTGTATAAACTAAGGTAGGGAGCAGGTGGGGGGGGAGGGGGCGTAAAGGAGAGAGATAGAGAAAGTGAGAGAGTGTAGGAGGAGGAGGAGGAGGAGGGTGAACTAATCTTTAAGGAACTGACTCATCTGGGTGCGAGCTAAATAAAGAGACAGATTGACTCACTCTCTTCTTCCCCTAATTTACATATAGACACGAAGTATTTGGAAGACTCAAAGTTTCCTTAACTGTTTGCATTCATGAGTCACAGATAATTGCAACTCAAAAAAGGAATAGAGAGAAAAAAAGATAGATAGAGATAGATAGAGAGAAGAAAAAAAGATTGATAGAGATAGATAGAGAGAAGAAAAAAAAGATAGATAGAGATAGATAGAGAAGAAAAACTAACGTAAATTTTGTGTGTGTGTGTGTGTGTGATTTACGAAGACATGTGTCGCTGAATGGACCAGATTCATACCTGTTAATTGGCACACAGGTGATTAAGTGTCTGGGTCTTGAATTACCACAAGGCCGCGAGTCTGATATAGAAAGGCGACAAGTCTTTACTAACTGATTCACGGGCCATCAATCCTTTACAGGCGATGCGTCAAAGTCATTATTCCTGAGCCAACAATATTATCTCCTTCTCCATGGGCTAATAATAACACTCTCTCTCTCTCTCTTTCTCTTTCTCTCTCTCTCTCTCTCTCTCTCTCTCTCTCTCTCTCTCTCTCTCTCTCTCTCTCTCTTTCTCTCTCTCTTTCTCCTATCAAGGCAATTGCATTTTCATAGGTTAAATATATGACTAAATCCTTCCCCATATAACTCATTGAGAAGAGAAGGAGAAAGAATTATATAACTGTTACATAAGAGAAGGGAAAAGAAGAGGAAGAGTGAGAGAAAAGGAGAAAGGATAAGTGTAAGATATCTGTCCATACTCGTAATGTGTATCCTTCTCTTGTGCTTCCTGCGTGTGGGTCCTTCTGGTCCCTGTGTCTAGATGGGAGGTTTGAGTGACGGACTGTGAATCTCCGGGAGTGTCAATGTTTATAAATCGGACTCGCTTGCACTTTCCAGCCTCACGTCCATCACCACCGTCTCTCTTGGGCTGGGAAATGTCAATCCTAATATAATCACTATCCCGCTTAGGAGAACTATCTTTAGCGAGTGTTGTTCTATCAGTTCTATCAATAAAGGATGAGCCAGTCTTGGTGTGTGTACTATCTCTCCTGTAAGACGTGTTTCTATCGCCTGGTGGGTCATCAGGCTGGTGGGTTGTGCTTGTTTTGGAATAGACTGTGTCCCTCCAGTTACTACCATATCGGCGGTCAATGTCCCTGGTGTCAAAAGTGTCGTAAGATCGATTTCTCCTGTACAGCGAGTCATCGTAGCCTCGATCTCGCCTCCCGAACACCGAGGAATCACCAAATGACCGAGAACTTGTATCACCGCCACTATGAAACGAGGAAGAGGACTCAACCTTGGTCCAGGAGCGTCCCCCGTCCGATGCTAAGCGCTGGTAATCCCTCCCAGCCTCTCGTCGCCACAGTGATGCTTCAGCGACAGAACTCCTCCTTGACCATGACCGAGAATAACCATATGTGTTTGCACCTCGATCCAATGACCACCGGCGGGAGTGTATGAGAGGCATTGCAAGATAAGGAATCAAGATAATGGACACAAGATAAGGGATACAAGGGGCCGAGGCAAGGATAGGAGGAGATTCTCGTATGGGTTCCGCGGCGTGACTGACGAGGAAGATGATTTCTCAAAGAGGGGAAAAGGTGAGGTAAAGGCGGAAGCGCGGATGAGTGGAAGCGTTGAGTCAGAGTTTATGAATCCAGGAGAGAGGAGCTTTGGGTCACTCGTTTACCTGCCTTGCCAACACCTTTCACCACAGGTAAACATGCTATAAATACCTTGATTATAACACACGAGTCACAACCGGGAAGAAGAAGAGGAGGAGGCGGAGGAGGAGGAGGAGGAGGAGGAGGAGGAGGAGGAGGAGGAGGAGGAGGAGGAGGAGGAGGAGGAGGAGGAGGAGGAGGAGACTAAAATGAGGAAAAGGAGAGATTATGATACGTCGTAAAGAGGGAGAATCAGAAAAATAAACAAATATGATGAACGGAGAGCAAGGAAAGGAAGGATGGAAAGGCAAAATAAATAAAGTGAAAATATGTAAATACGGAACTGGTAAAATGACATTTCAGAATAATATCAAAGAGGACGAAAATAAGTTAATTGAATACAAAAATCAATGAATTAAGAAAAGGAGAAAAGGGGAAATGAATAACATATATGAAGATGATGAAGATAGAAGGTGAAATAAAGAGGAATGAAAGTAGAGAAGGAATACTGGTTGACCTGATTTTAAGAGGACCGCGACGACACCCTTGCTAACTTAAACCTCTAATTAAGGGAAATAAAATGCAAAATGAACACAACTACTTGAACGTAACACAACAACGACCGATATCAAACACATCAATTATATCATCAAATATATGAAACTAAAACAAAAATTACTTCAAATTCACTACAAGTTCAATAATGTAGCCATAAAAAACAGTAATGACTAGAAGAAAGCAACTGTTATACACGTTTTTTAATTAAGTTCGTAACACATACATACACACGCACACACACACACACACACACACATGCCACGGACATAAATACATACATAGCCGCTTTCTCCCCTTTCCTCCTCCTCCTCCTCCTCCTTCTCCTCCTTTGGTTTGGTTTTTTCCTCCATTCCTTCCCTCCTTCCACCTCTTTCCTTCTCTTCATTCTCACCTGTTAAGTATTACGAAAGTGTTTTCATCTTTTTTTCTCTCTCTAATATGCTGTGATTCCCCTTCATCCCTTTAATACATTACTGAATCTCTCTCTCTCTCTCTCTCTCTCTCTCTCTCTCTCTCTCTCTCTCTCTCTCTCTCTCTCTCTCTCTCTCTCTCTCTCTCTCTCTCTCTCTCTCTCTCTCTCTCTGTGTGTGTCTATATGCATGAGAGAGAGAGAGAGAGAGAGAGAGAGAGAGAGAGAAAGCAGGTAGTTTGGTCACCTTATTACAGGTGTTATTCTTGGCCCCTTCACCTACCCTCCTTTACTCTCTCTCTCTCTCTCTCTCTCTCTCTCTCTCTCTCTCTCTCTCTCTCTCTCTCTCTCTCTCTCTCTCTCTCTCTCTCTCTCTCTCTTTCTCTCTCTCTCTCTCTCTCTCTCTCTCTCTCTCTCTCTCTCTCTCTCTCTCTCTCTCTCTCTCTCTCTCTCTCTCTCTCTCCTCTGCAGCCACATTTAGCGTCTTGACATGTCGGGATGCCAAGATACTCTCTCTCTCTCTCTCTCTCTCTCTCTCTCTCTCTCTCTCTCTCTCTCTCTCTCTCTCTCTCTCTCTCTCTCTCTCTCTCTTTCTCTCTCTCAAACACATGGATATACTTTCGTAAACAAAGTATGAGTGATGGAGGAGGAGGAGGAGGAGGAGGAGGAAAGGAGGAGGAAAAGGCGATAGATAGGAGATAGATATTGAGTACTATTTGCTTCTCTGTGCTTTCAAATCTTTCTATCTTGCATTTTCTCACATATAAAAGATTAATTATTTCCTTTAACCTTTGATCTTTGCCACCAAGTCACTGAGTAATACAGAAGAACACTAACACAACTAAAACACAAACACAAACACAAAAAAATACATAATAAGTATGTATAAAATAAAATCAAAATTAATAGAGAAAGATAACAACACTATCTAAAAAAAAATTATAAGTAAAAACAAAACAGAACAAAAGAACATCACATCATACGCATTGAAAAGTTTCCATATACTTTAAAATGACACACAGGAATATCAATTAATAAAAAAAACTCATTAATTAACACACACTGCAAAAGTTTAAAATAGTTTGCATCAACACACCGCAGTTATCTCAAAAGGCAAACAATTAATAACTAACACGCAATAAAATAGTAGATTCTTGGATTAGTTGCGCTAGAAAAAAATAAGTAAATGCAAATAAGAGAAGTTTTGTTC
>JAPQNM010000039.1:3319519-3324519 GCA_029783475.1 Metacarcinus magister
TGCCTTCCATTCTCTGTTTAACAATGCAATTCACCTGTAATTCCTTATTTTCACGTGCAACAAAAGGAAATTCTAATCAAACGTGGCCTAAGGTGGGTTCTAGGAGGAGGTCTCCGGTTTCTCTTGATGCGGGAGGGGGGACCGTAACATTCTGGTCCAACTATGTGACCTTCATAAATGCGAAACTTTGAGGTGACGCACTCAGCTTATATGTGCCGCATCTGAACACCCGCCAAAACCTTAGCTCCTGAAGATTAAAACAGTATAGATCCTCGTTCAGCTCAATAAAATGCAGAGTCTCGTAAATAATGTCATGAGGAAGATCTCACAAACCTCCAACACTCATAAAAACTCACGAGAAAATGTCGCAAAACTCATAGTCCTCATAAAGTTAAAGGGATGATCTCGTAAACCTATATAATGAATTTCCTTTACGTGCTTGGTGTGTGAGTGAAACGAGTGTGTTTACATCAAGCAGCTGATGGAGCCCAGAACCACGACATGAAAGCACCACAAACCAAACACTTATATCCTTCACGCATAACTTATATAAAAACGAAGACATTTATTTATATAGATGACAAGAACTTTTAACCATCACAACCCATTCCTTGCTGTAAGAATAACGAGAAATAATTCACGCGAGACTCAATGAAAAGTATTAATGAAACTGAATCTTCTCTTCCCATACATAAAAAAGAACCAAAGGAAATGGGAGGAACACGGAAAATTTAAGGAATGAACATAACTTCAACCCACACGCACACCTGTCATCATTGGAAGGCAGGTGTGTGAATGAAAGGGAGTGAAAGGAATTGATAACAGGTGCAACAGTAGGGACGGGTGTCATTACATAACCACATAAGGGCGCTGTGATATTTTTCACGATATTTCAACAGAGAGAAAGACGCAACCGAACGCACTGAATGTATAAGAGAGAGAGAGAATCTTAATGGTAGTATTTTAGGAGTCACTGAATATAGATTTCATGAACGTCTAAATAACCAAAGAAGTCATAGAGGAGGAACTCAAGTCTAATTTTATCCAGATGTAAACAATGATGAAGGAAATAGTTAATTATAGTTCCATATTATGACTTCCATCTGGCCAGACCTTCATATATCTACACCACGTGACCCATTAATCATGCATGTGTTTATCTTAGTATACACAGCGGTCATGCACAGGCTTATATACAGGGAATATAAGACTTAATGAACAGCAGGCAACTCAGGTCAGGTTGGGTCAAACTTTACGATGTTCTGTGACCTAGTTTGACCTCGTCTGACCCCATGAGTTACATTTGCTGTTAGCTTAGATTAATTTAGCATCAGTTTAGCTTATACATATTTAGTTTTGATTTATATATTCGTTACCTATTCCTAGTTGTAGCTATTATGGTCCTATCTGTCCTATTTATAACTACTGAAGTCTTATCTTTTCCTGTTTATATTGGTGAAAGAAAACAGATAACTGACATGAACTATATTTTTGAACTATATGGTATCAATTCCCATTTGCAAACCTATCATCCTATTCCTTTTTTATTGTAGTAACTTCAGCTAACCTAACACCTTTCTGGATTTAATTTCCCTTCTTTACACCTCTCAAGACACTCACGTTCACAAAAACCCATTAAAGACATATTCTAACACCTTTAAGACACCTTTATATACCCTAAATCGTTTCTTATCACCTGTAAACACTTAAACACCTGAATTACTACTCTGTGGAATGCCAAGAACTTCACTGGGTTGTGTAAATTTAAAGGTTGAGGCACTACGACCTTGGTGGGAGTAACCTAAGAATCTTAACTCACCTACATCCTCTTAAAACACTTAAAACAGACACTTTAAAGTCTTGAGTCACATACCAAGAGTCCTGCAACACTTACACGCCACACCAAGCCTTCTAAAGGACACCTAAACCTTGCACTTAGGATTCCTCTAACACCATTGTCTCTTCCACATACGCAGAAGCAGCTACGATAGATATAAAAACCTTGCCTCACCTACATATGCAAATCCCTTCAAAGATAAAAACCTAAGAGGCCAAAAGCACCTCACAGTGAGACACTTAGGATTCCTACCTCACCTATAATACAGAAATAAAGGAGTTCTATCTCAAGAATACTCTCTTAAACACATAGAAAGAGAGAGATAGAGAGAGAAAAAAAAAACTATACACACTCAAAACGACTAAGGTACATCAATACTTACGACTGAAGTTGAGGTTGATGGAGGCGGAAACTTCACCGAACTTGTTCTTGGCCTTGACTTTGTAGAGGCCAGCATCTTCCTCCTCCACGTCATCAAGGATCAGCTGGACATCGTGGGAATTCTTGGCTCCCGTCCTCAAAGTGATAGTAATCCTTGAACTCTCCCGCACCAACTCCTCGCCCCGGAACCATTGGATCTCGGGCTTCGGGGACGCGCAGAGAGTGCAGTCAAAGATAAGTTTGTTCCCGTCATCCTCCTGTCGGAGTTTGGGCTTCTTGGTGAAACTCGGGGCAAAGTTCTCACCCATCGCCCCGGTGTTGCTACTGGGGGCCTCTCACACTCCAGGAGACGTTAAGGACAATTAGTCATCAAGGGACCTGCGGGAAAAGACGACCAAGTGATAAAAAAGGCTCAAAGCATAGTACAGAAAATGCTTTGGACAATGTAATGGCTTAGAAGTATACATAAAGTTTTGTATTACATCATTAACAACGAAATCTATACGACTGAAGGCTAACAATTGCAATTACTACTGCTATTACTATTACTACTACAATCACTATAACAATGACAAGGAGATCTTTATAGAGGAAGAAATTATGATAAAGTAGTAAAAACTGCCCTACATTTTCCTCTTTCTTCTCCTCTCACATTTTGTCCTAATTCTACTTTCTTTCCTCTTTACTCCACTTCTTTTCAATAATTTTCTAACTCAATATCTCTTTAATTTCTTGCAATTCTAAATAATCTCTTCTCTCAAATCCCTTTTCTGTCCACTCCATCTTGCTGTCATTTCTACTCCCTTTCCTTACTCCCGAATCTCCCTTCTGCCCTTATTATCAAAAGGACCGCAAGTATAAACACAAGATTTCATCCAGAGTAAATAATCGACTTTTTTATTTACAGATGGCGCAGCGACAGGATTTTGTTTAGCATATGTTACTCGTTTGAGCTACCCGCCATCTCTCTCTCTTTCTCTTTATTTCTCTCTTTCTTTCCCTCTATTACATATTTTCATGTCAGTCAGTGTTTTTCTTTTTTTCCTTCTTCAACTTTTTGTCTTCAACCTCTCGTTTCTCTTCGCTCTTTTTTCTTCCATCTCTCAAGTTGTTTCTCTCGTGTCAATGGAAAACTTTAGAAAAATCGACCAGTTCTTATTCTTTCACTTTTTCGTAATATATTTTTCATCGAAATTATAATCTCGTGCCGTGATTGGCTGTTGAGATAATGTCATATGAATGGCCTTATTTCATTGGTCCTTCACGCTCCACTTACTACTTCAAAACAAGGCGAAGGTTGGCAATGAAAAAAAGATGCCGTCGCGTTCACGAAAATTAATGAAAGAGAAAAAATAACCAAGACAAGGCAATTAATGTCTGCTTAAAGAAGGAGGAAACCCTGGCAGGTGTGTGTGTGTGTGTGTGTGTGTGTGTGTGTGTGTGTGTGTGTGTGTGTGTGTGTGTGTGTGTGTGTGTGTGTGTGCGCGCGTGTGTGGGTGTGTTTACAGTAGCAAAATCAAGAAAAGCATTGCGAAAAAGAAAGAGAAAATGACAGAATGAAAGAAAATAAAGAAAAAGAGGAGCAGAAAAGAGAAAAAAATCAAATATATATCCAATTCTAAAAACGAAAGGACAAGGAAGATCTTTCAATGACTTTTATTTTTTTTGTTTGTGTTGTTTTCCTTTAGCCTTGAGTAAATCTGTGTAGCATTCATGTGGGTGTGTGTCTAAAAGTTGTGGTAGTGGGCGGAGGCTGTGTTGGCCAACTCAGGTGTGGCAAGAATTAGATTACTTTTTACATATACTCTTTCTATCAAGTGATGCCAAACGAGAAACAATAGAAGGCAGTGTTTGAACGTGGCATTGAAATATGTCTGTGTCAGGATAAGCGTTTAAATGAAGTACTTTTAAAACTGGGTAAACACTGTAAACGTGAATCATTATATCAGTTATTATCTACAAGGAATGCCATGAGAATTAAGTTACTCTCTGAATAATGATGTGTGTATGATGTACTATATTCGAGGTATTGGCTTTCTTTCTATTGCATTGGTGATAGGAATATGTACTGTCTGTGTGGCATTGTGACTGTGTACTGTCTTCACTGTGGTACTATCTGCAAGGTAGGTTAAGGGTACTGTCAATTCAAGGTAGTATAAAATAGTCTACTTAATGTGATTAGAATGGAATGGATTATGAAACTCAAGTACTGTTTATATTTAATTAAAGTACTCTGAAGATATTATAATAAAGTACAATGTGGGGACTGTGTAGGTGTATATGAGGAGGGGGGGGGTCAAGTAGTACACAACTCACAGGGGGGCGGGGGGAGGGAGAGCGGGGACACTGTCAGTATAAGTGGGGCACCCTCAGTGGGGGATCGTAGCTGAGAGGTACTTTCTGTCTAGCTGACTAAGACACCTCCACCTTGATCTACGAGCTTGCCAATTCTCATCCCATCAACCTTTCCCATCATCTCTTCCCATCACCTCTTCCCTTCACCTTACGTAGTCCCTCGCACCTTGCCCCCTAAACCTTGTACCTAAGACATCCCTGGTGACCATCTGGGAAGTGAGGGGAAAGTAGGGACTCGTGGTGGAGGGGAAAGATAGTGTAGTGGAGTGTGTGTTGGAGTGAGAGGGAGTGAGAGGGAGTGGGAGGGGAGTGTGCCATCTGTGTGGGTGACTCATAGTTTAGACACTCAGATGTGTCCGCCAGAACCACCTCCTCTCCCTCCTCCTCTTCCTCCTCCTCCTCGTCCTCCACCTCCACCTCCACCCCC
>JAPQNM010000039.1:3329519-3339519 GCA_029783475.1 Metacarcinus magister
AAACAAGGTAGTAAACAACTGTTGCATATGCATAGAATCTTAAAGTTTAATACACTGCTTTCTGAATCTCCTATACACTTCCTTCCATTAAAAAGCACATGAAAAAAAGAAAATAAGGAGAAAATGAGTTACGCATATTAAAAAAATTATGATCTTTCACTTTTGTATATTATTTTCTTTCTTTCCTTTCAATAAACGTGTCAAAACTTTATGCAAACCGTTTCAAAATCAACTTTTTTTTTGGGCCAAATGCAAACCACTTCGATTATAACTCAAGTATATTGTTCCTCACTTTAAACACTTACGTGATACAACTTAGCCACTATATAATGCACACGAAACTTTCACCTTATACACACACACATATATACACACATACACATACATACACACACAGACATACACACACAGAAACATACACACACGCAGACAAACACTTTCCCATTTTCATTACTCATTAAAGAGAACGATGTCAAAGCAGCGGTAACTTCCCTAATCTGAACCTGCATCACCACCACGTTTAAAGAGACATCATTAACTCAATCCTCCGACGCCTCAAGGCCACCAGACGCGCCAGATAACAAGATAAAAGAGTCCACATGAAAAAAATAGGTCTTGTCATAGATACAAACGATAAAAAAATAAGTAGAAGACTCTTTTCGTCTCATTAAACACCTGACGATTTCGTGATTATCCGTCCACCAGGTGTTTGAGGGAGCAGCCAAGGAGGAGGAGAGAAGAGAAGAGAAAGAACATGGGAGGTAAGAGAGAAAGAAAAGAGAGAGAGAGAGAGAGAGAGAGAGAGAGAGAGAGAGAGAGAGAGAGAGAGAGAGAGAGAGAGAGAGAGAGAGAGAGAGAGAGAGAGAGAGAGAGCAGGTGTTGTATCTGTAAGTCAACTCTTTATCACCTGTCTAATTAATTTCTGGTCCACAGGTGTGTTTTGACTACATGTGTCTCTGTAGATTCGGCTAAAACTTTTTACATTTACTTTTAGACTATTTTTTGTTCTTTCTTTTTACATTTTCATAGATCTAAAAGAGCAATGAGGAAACCAAATTTTGTTGATACACTTATTTTTTTTTTAATATATTTATACCAGTATGTTATTTTTTTTTTATATTGGTTTATTTTGGTATATATTTGTTATTTAAAATTTCAAATATTTTCCATCATTCGTTTATCTCTCTCTCTCTCTCTCTCTCTCTCTCTCTCTCTCTCTCTCTCTCTCTCTCTCTCTCTCTCTCTCTCTCTCTCTCTCTCTCTCTCTCTCTTCGTAATGCGGCGTAACGAAACAAAAATTAATCAGTGTCGTGAGCCTCAAGGACAAGGGGGGGGAAGGAGGGGAGATAAAGGGGGGGAGGAGGGGAGGGAGGAGGAGGGGGGGGAGGAGGAGGGAGGGAGAAGAAAAAAAAAGGAGAGAAGAGGAGGGGAAGAAGAGAGACTGAAGCCATTAGGTTTGTCTATTTCATAATCAGAGAGAGAGAGAGAGAGAGAGAGAGAGAGAGAGAGAGAGAGAGAGAGAGAGAGAGAGAGAGAGAGAGAGAGAGAGAGAGAGAGAGAGAGAGAGAGAGAGAGTAATACTAATAATAAGGATGATAACAATGATACTACTAATAATAATAGTAATAAGAAAAAGAAGTAGAGAACGAGGAAAAGAAAAAAAAACATGCGACACTTTCAATTACTGTACAATTTGCTTTCTGGCGAATCTTCAACCAAAATATTTCTTGCCTAACCTTGCGAGTCACAATTAATGTCCTTTTTTTTTTAATATTCATTGGCCAGCCTCGTAAGACAGAAATAAAAGCTAAGAAAAAAAAATATATATAAATACATTAATAGTGAATTTCGAAGGTTCAAAATGGTGTTCGAGACGATACACTTTATCCTTCTCTTGACATATACGTAAAAAAGCGTGTCCTGAACTTAACACGTAAAGGATAATGAATCTTTGTCTAGAACAGGTAACATAAGAAAGTGAGTACAGTTGGATACTTATGATAAATTTATTTCTCCATTAACCCGGCCATAAAAGTCGTAATTTGTCTTATTAAGAAGGTGACAGTCGTAATAAATGGTTGTTTTTTACGCTAAGGATTTTTTCTACTAGTTGAATCGAAGCTGTATTGCATTTTTAACATACTTTCATTCTCTCTGTCGTATCAAAGTGCAAATATATACAGTGTGTGTGTGTGTGTGTGTGTGTGTGTGTGTGTGTGTGTGTGTGTGTGTGTGTGTGTGTGTGTGTGTGTGTGTGTGTGTGTGTGTACGTGTAACACTGCAGTGCTAATCAAATCACCGAACAATGCATAAATATATAACAAAAAAATATGTATGACGAAAGTAAAGAATTGAAAATGCATTATAAAACAGTATCACTTTTCGTCTAATATCGTTATATACAATCCTTTCACTTTCCGCATGAAAAGATAAAAGAAAGCTGGTCTCATCTTCAGAAAATATCCAAGAGAATAATCCAATCGCTTATAAATAGGATCCAGTTGTCTATAGTGCAGAATATGGGAGTTGGAACCACCCTTAGAACCTCCCACGCGCAGTTTCTTAATAAGGGAGTGAAAAGTTGATACTGGGCTTAATATAGATGACGACCCCCTTACAACCTCTACGTGCAATCGACCATACATACATCTTAGGAATGTTGGTTAAAAGTGGTGGTGGTGGTGGTGGTGGTGGAATCGAAATTACTTTAAAAACACATTGAAAATTTGGCAAAATGAGTGTTTGTGGCACCTCTGTCTCCTTTAATCATTACCTTGCCCTTCGTTTCTCATGGCTTGTCTGGACCAATCATAATCGTTCCTGGCATGGCAGAGCAGCCAATCAAATACTTCCTTTGAATTTATCTATCCTCTTTCTATCTCTAAGGAATGCAAAGAAAACGTGCTCTGGATCGTTCCTGCAACAGTAAAACTACTTTATTTATTTGTGTGACGAAACATCGATTGTAAACGTAAATAATATGAAACAAATGTATGAATCAAACATTTCCACATTGAGAAATTGTGAGCTATATTTACGATTACATTCTATTACGTTACACTTTTGTTTATGAATCATAGCATTAACTTTTTTGTTTCTATTCAAATTATGCATTTTATAGAGAAGATAGGTTAGAATTACATATGTTTTTCCTTCCGCAAGTCATTATTTGATGACAGTAGTAGTAATATAAGAAACTAGTAGTAGTAGTAGTAGTAGTAGTAGTAGTAGTAGTAGTAGTAGTAGTAGTAGTAGTAAAGGAAGAGGAGGAGGAACTTCGAAATATCTTTACAATTGGTTTTGCTTTTTGATCTAATTCTCTTTCAGTATCTATTATTTTCTAAATTCAGTGTACTTTGAGATTGCTGAACTGCTGACTGGGACAGGGAATGAGGAGGAAGGTGAAGCCCTCGTCAGGTGGGTACTTCGTGTGTTCGTTAGGAGAGAGGGTGTCAGGACACTACTGAGGAGGCGGAGAAGGAACGAAGGAAGCAGGGATGGGAGGGTGGAAATAAGAAATAAGAAGATGGTCGAGTGAATGGAATGTGAAAAAAATTAAGAAGAGAAGTCACGCATTTATTTTTTCATTTTCTTTCGTAATGACGCAAGGGACAACGTCAGGTGACGGCCTAAGGCGCCGCATTGCCAAAATAAGAAATTTACGACGGGAGTTTGTTTAAACGAAAATTCTCTGCAAGAAAAATAACAAAACAGAGGCCAAAAATATTTTCTTAGAGGCAGAAAAAAATTGTTCCATGGGTAAAAACAGATCTTTCGTGCGTCAAAAAATAACAGCTTCCTGTGGCCTCCAAAAAGTTTATCCCGTGGCCAAGCAGGTCTTGTGGGTGACCAAAAAACAACGTCTCGCACGGTCCAGAGTCCCAATGGCCCACAGGAGAACTCAGGTGGCCAACACGGCGCCTCATGTGGCCACGGAAGGACCTCGGGAGGGTCACCGGACGTCCGGGGAGGGGGGGGTGGCGCCCCCCCTAGCACAACAACACAAGAGTGAGAGGGAGGAACACTTGCTGGGCGAAGAGCTGGAGGCGAGGTGACGGGGGGCTGGTGGAGGGGGGCGGCTGTGCCTCAAGAGGGTGGGGGGGAGGGAACACTCCTGCACCACTCAGACGGGCAACACTTACGCGGTCTTGGGGAACACTTGTAGGGCAACACTTAAAAACCGATCGCAACACTGACTGACTGCCGGGCCACACTCTCACACTCCCCTGCCGGCTTGCTCCCTGCTCTCTCTCACACTCTCTCTCTCTCCCTTCCCCGTCGAGTCAAGGGGCGGCTGCAGAGGCTCCAGTACACACCGTAATCACAGGTGGCGGCCGATGTTCAGCCGAACGGAGGAGGTTAGTCTTCTCGGGGATCGGACTGGGCAGCGGGGCGACTAGCTCTTCGGGGGCCCGGCGTGCCTGCACACACGTAAATGGTGAGCCAGCAGCCCTCGCCACCAGATACCTGCAGCCCGCCGGCCCTCCTGACCCGAACAACCACCAGACCAACCTTTGAACACTCTTTTCAAGCCTCCAGGACATCGTACAGCTTCCCTCACAACCGCGTCCGCTGATAAATCTCATTAAGCGTGTGATGAAGAATAAATCTGCCTGGTTATAGATCGTTGGTCGTTATAATTAAGGGTTATGGTTGTGGTGATGGCGGTGTGTGATACCTTCCCCTCGCCCCCCCTCCCGGCCAAAATGGGAGCGGCCCGTGGGTTATTTTGAGGCTCGGCTCCCACCGCCACCGACACCAAGTATTTGTAAACACGGCTTCAGCCTCTGCCCATCCCAGCCTGCAGCCTCCAGCCTGCCCTGCCGTGTTGCAGCCCCGACACACCGGCTTTAATGAAGATGGTAATAATGGTGATGATGACAGTGGCGGCTGCAGCAGCGGCGACGACGAGGAAGGAGAAAACAAGCGAAGATGACGACGATGACAACGACGACGATGATGATGATAATGATAATGGCTACTACTATTGTTATTATTATTAGTAGTAGTACTATTAGTAGCAGTAATAGTAATAATAGCTTTCAATTTCAATCTCACTCTCTCTCTCTCTCTCTCTCTCTCTCTCTCTCTCTCTCTCTCTCTCTCTCTCTCTCTCTCTCTCTCTCTCTCTCCTTCTCTCTCAGCTTTCCGGCAGCTGGTGTACCCTCAGGTGCCCGTCACCCCCGCACACCTTGAGGGGGCACGGCACGCCCTTCACTCTCAGGTCATTACTTCACCTGCAGCAGCCAGGCCTCCAGCAGCCTCGACGCACTCCTGCAGCGGGCCTCGAGGGTGCTGCTGGACGTGCCCTTCGTACCCCACCCCCCCCAGGCCACCACGCACCCTTCACCTCCAAGGACCTACACTTACAGAGTACACAGGAGGGTCACCGCCACCTACGCTGTGTTCCTGTCATTACTAATCAAAGTTTATGACCACCGTCCGTCACCAACACGGCGTAAGAGGAACCATCATCCCCCCCCCTTCACCCCATTGTGACAATGCAAGCCTTTGTTGTCTTGACCTGCAGAGACTTGATGACCGCGACCTCGGGCCAATGTGGGTCACTCGGCCACTGGCACCGGTGATGACCTCACTACTCACACACCCACGGACCCAAGGGAGTGCCACAGACTAGAGTGCCACTGGCGCTACTAATACTAATGATGATCAAGATGCATACAAGGAAAACAGAAAGGGAAATGTGACTGTCTTCTACTACTACTACTACTACTATCACTACTACTACTACTACTATCACTACTACTACTACTACTACTACTACTACTACTACTACTACTACTACTACAACATAACCTTTGACCCTTCCCCCCCCTAAGGATCAAGTTGCTTCCATACAGAGCACCACAGGATGACCCAAATTAAAGCTAGGTTATTATAGTTAGTATAGTTAATCATGGAGCAAAGTTGTACAATAAATCATTTCCTATAGATGGAGTCAAGTCAGTATTTATTTAAAGTCAGTCACTTCCTTCCGAGGTTAGTCATTCCTTAGAGAGTTAGTCAGTTAAGTCAGTTGATGTAGAGTTGGCATGACGCATTGATGATTAAACTTAACGACAAAAACTCAAAGTACAAAATGCATAAAAATAGTTAAGACCTAATTACATACTTCTGTTTACTGCGCATAAAGATGAACGTAACAAACACACACACACACACACACACACACACACACACACACACACACACACACACACACACACACCTTGAATGATGCATCTTGAAACAATGCAAAAGCTTAAACCATATCCACATAGCGGGAGTATCTTGGATTTAAGGTTTCAAAGTACCAGATGTACCCAACAGGAGGGAAGAGAAGAAGAGAGGAAAGGAAGAGAGAGATAAGTGAGAAGAGAGAGATATGCAGAGGCAGTGGAGGAAAGAGGAGGGAGGAAAATAGATCAGAGAGGAAGAGAAGGTGGAGCCAGGGTAAAGAGAGGAAGGGAAATAAGTAAAGAGAAAGATAAAGGAAAGAAAATGGAGAAACGAATGAGAGAGAGAGAGAGAGAGAGAGAGAGAGAGAGAGAGAGAGAGAGAGAGAGAGAGAGAGAGAGAGAGAGAGAGAGAGAGGAGCCTCCAATTCCTTTTACGCTGTCAATCACTATCACAATGTTCCTCCCACATTACCTCCATCTGTCTCTCAACGCCTCCACACTTTCCTCCACCTCTCCCTCTCCCACCCCCTCTCTTTCTCTCCCACCCCCTCCATGGCCCATGTCCATTTCCTCCTTCACTCTCACCTCCTTTCCTACCTCCCGACGAAGGTTCACCTGAGAGTGCGGCAAGTTCAGGGGTTGGTGACGACTGCGTGGTAGCTGTGGACGGCCCTGAAGATAGTGTTACTGCATGCCCACAAGCCCAGTGCCCGGCGTTCATGGTAAGGTGGGGCAGGTGGGTGGGCGGTGGGTAGAGGTGTATGGGGCAGCAAAGTAATCCATCGCGGGGTTCAAAGTTTAAGGTTCAAGACAGTCGCAGCCAAGTCGTGTATATCCACCACAAACACTCACAGTCGTCACCAGTGTATAAACCTCACACCAACTGCCTTCTCACTGCGCCATTATGTCTACACAAACACTACAGGCGGCTTCGTGCATTTTACTTATTACAGGTGCAAGTTACAGACTACAAGACATAATGTAATGTATCCAGGATGGCGACCAAGGTTAGACTGGCCTCCCAGCACGTAGTGGTGGCGCGGCTAACGACGACTCTGCTGCGTACTATTCTAACGATGCTAAACTACCGCTCCCTCGTTTGGGTATTCCAGTTGTTATGGTCGGTCTTCACCTCCCTCCTTTACTTCCCTCCTCCTTCCCTCTTTCCCTCTCTACACACACACACACACACACACACACACACACACACACTTCTCTCCATGACACACATTGAAAAGAAAGGTGAAGGAGGAGGAGGAGAAGTAAGTAGGAAGGGAGGGAATAGAAGGGAGAGGAGGGAGGTAACACATGTCACAATACTTCCTTCCCTTTCTTATTCTCCCTTTCCTCCCCCTTGTAAGTGTTATCGAGTTGTAGATAAGGGAGATAGGGAGGGAAGAAGGGAGAGAGGAAGAGAGATAAAGAAAATTCACACTCATAAGTAGAAATTATTAGAAAATTACATACAAAGAGAGAGAGAGAGAGAGAGAGAGAGAGAGAGAGAGAGAGAGAGAGAGAGAGAGAGAGAGAGAGAGAGAGAGAGAGAGAGAGAGAGGAGGAAGAAGGTAAGCCCTGAGCCAAATTGGTATTATTTTTGAAGCCTTAAAATGTTAGTGTTGTTTCCGTGGTGTGTGATGGGTGAGTCATGAGAGAGAGAGAGAGAGAGAGAGAGAGAGAGAGAGAGAGAGAGAGAGAGAGAGAGAGAGAGAGAGAGAGAGAGAGAGAGAGAGAGAGAGAGAGAGAGAGAGAGAGAGAGAGAGTTAAAGAAAGAATAAAAGATACACACACAATGACATCATAGCAAACACAAATGAGAGAAAGAAAAACACGAAACAAAACTAAACTAATATAAAACAACGAAAAGAAAAAAAGATGTATAAAAAGAGAAACAAAGATCATAACATTCCTTTCGTATTCGCTGTCACTGTCCCTTTATTTCACACCTTCCCTTATCCCTCTCTCCCTTTCTCTCTCTCCCCCTCCCCCTCCCTCTCTCCCTCTCTCTCTCTCTCCCTCCCAGTATTTCGTCACTCTCGTTATAGTGACGTCACGCAGTAAAACCTCTATTCCTAGCAGGGCTTCGTCATCCACACACACACACACACACACACACACACACACACTTGGGTCATGCCTCGGAAATGGTTTAATAAGATGACAATTTCGTACACAAGTCACCAGATTCAAGACCTACATACTTTATTAACGTACGTATGTGTAGAAATAAACACACACACACACACACACACACACACACACACACACACACACACACACACACGTGCACATTATTATTATTTTTTTTACTCTCCCAACATTCTTTTCGAGAGAGAGAGAGTGTGTGAGAGAGAGAGAAAGGGGGGAAAAAAAAAGCCAGAGTCACTATCACCCTCGTCAATTCACCATCAAAACCCATCAACATCACCACCATCATCACAATCATTAACAGTTATCAATCAATGCACTTCCTTTTCTTCCTTTTCTTCACCACCTGCCACCACCATCATGTAGTGTCCACGCAGAGTGCATGAACCTCACAAGGGTGGATGGAACCTCAGTGGGGGACCGTGATCTGTGCCAAAGATACCACCTCATTTTGTAAACTGCTACGTACCATCATTATTATCTATTGCCTTATCACGATTTATTTCTCTATATTCTATTTACATTTCATTTTTTAATTTTTTTTATTTAATTATGTATGTGTAGTAGATTGGTTAGGTTTATATTAACTTGTTTTAACGAGTATCATTAAGTAATTGTGTCTTTTAAAAACTTGTCTCAGTGATTCATTATGGAAATTTATTACGAAACTTTATAAGAGAAAAAAAGATAATTATCATGTAACCTTATGTTTCTACTAAAAAGTATAAACGACTTAATCCGCAGGCAGGTACACCAACGCGCCCTGGTGACAAATTTGTGCAACTATATGTACTCAGTATAATAACTTACGTACTATAATCATGCAACTATATAATCCACTTCATTATAATTTTTAGTATAATAAAAACAAAACCTCATTAATAAGGGTACGTACAGTGTGATAAACTTTATTATACAACATTAATATTTAACCATTATATAAAAACAGCTGCTGGTCTATTCCAGTTAACTTTGCAGCTCTCATAACCTTCCTATCTTCCCTTCCTCCTCCTTCTCCTTCCCTTCTCCTTCTCCTTCTCCTCCTCCTCCTCCTCCTCCTTCTATCTCTTCCATATGTAGGAGAGAGGGAGGGAGGGACGGGGAAGAGGAGAGAAACAGAATAAAAAGAAGGAGCGAAGGTTTAAATATATGATAAAATGGAGAGAATGAAAGGAAAGGAAATAAATAAAAGAATGAAATGAGGGAAAGGAAAAAAAGAAGGGAGGGAAGAAGCAAATGAAGAAGGAAGGGAAACATTTGGAACACGGAGGAAACAAATAGAGGGAAAGAAGAAAGGAGGAGATGGAAGGAAACTTTGATATATGAAGAAGTGGAAAAAAAGAAGAGAATTAATAAAAAATAATAAAGTCTCTAGTTAATTTATATGCAAAATATTATTGACTAGTGTCCTTGGCATCTTTAGAAACCTTCGGTCTTTTCCCTTCCGCTCTCTCTCTCTCTCTCTCTCTCTCTCTCTCTCTCTCTCTCTCTCTCTCTCTCTCTCTCTCTCTCTCTCTCTCTCATAGTTCTGACTTTCTACATCAACGTCTGTCTATTGTTTATTTCTGGCATGTCAAGTTCTGTCTAATCTGTTTATTTATCTATCTGTCTGTCTGTTTATCTCTGTCTGTCTGTCTGTCTGTCTGTCTGGCTTCCTTCCTGTCAGTCTCTATCTT
>JAPQNM010000039.1:3344519-3384519 GCA_029783475.1 Metacarcinus magister
AGAGAGAAGGGGAAGGTAAGAGGAGAGAGAAAGGGAAGGGAGGAAAGTGGAATTAAGTGTAAATTGGTTAGTCTTTGCTGAGTCAGGATTATTGCAAAAGGAGGTGAATTAAAATGCAAAAAAGTGACAAATCTAATCAGCAAACTCGTGCAAGGGTCCATGGAGTTCCTTTACCTTTTGCTTCTAGAACGGAGGAGGAGGAGGAGGAGGAGGAGGAGGAGGAGGAGGAGGAGGAGGAGGAGGAGGAGGAGGAGAAAGAGGAGGAGGAGGAGGAAGAGGAAGAGGGGGAAGAGGACATTCAACTCATCAACCTTGTGTTCCCTCTCGTTAAGTAGGTCACCTGTCTCTTAGGCGACAGGTGAGTGCAGGTAATGGTGCATTCCTACCTTTCTCTCTCTCTCTCTCTCTCTCTCTCTCTCTCTCTCTCTCTCTCTCTCTCTCTCTCTCTCTCTCTCTCTCTCTCTCTCTCTCTCTCTCTCTCTCACCTGCCATAGAGCACAACAGACGAGGCGAGTAATGATCACCTGGGTATAATTAACTACCTACACACTATCACCTGTAAGATAAATTGACTTAACAACCCTATGACCTCCACACACCTTTCTTAACCCTCCCTCAGCTATCCCAGTACGACCTGAAGGGAAAATATAGCCTTAGGAGTACAAGTTAGGAAGAAAAATTGAAAAGTATAGCTAAACAAGGATTTTTAAGGATATTATAATGATGTTTTAAGTAAATTTGTTTAGTTTATGTTGGTATGAAGAAGAAAAAAATAATGTAAGGAGATAACTAGCTCAAAAAAACATTGATAAGAAGAAAAATTACGACTTAGCAGATGGTAGATAAGGAGGAGAAAGTAAACACCAACGCCATCTGTTGACGAACCGCGGAAGTTCATGTAAACAATGCGGAATTCTTGCTTCTTTTTTTGTCCCCTTCTTATATAATTCAAAGTCAATGGAATACTGGACGTGTTTATGCGTCTACTTAAAATTAGGCGGATTTAGGAAGGTGCTAATAATTTACTGAAGAAAAGAGAGGAAAGACTAGGAGAAAGAGGCATAGGAGGAGGAGGGAGGAACCAAGAAGAAGAAGAAGAAGAAGAAGAAGAAGAAGAAGAAGAAGAAAAGAAGAAGAAGAAGAAGAAGAAGAAGAAGAAGATAAAAAGAAGAAGAAAAAGAAGAGGAATGGTTGGAGGGAAACAGGAAGGAAAGGAAGAAAGAAAAAAAAAGAGGGAGGAAAGAAGAGAAAGAGGAAGGGAAGGAGAGAAAGACGGAAGAGCAGAGGCATGTTTATTTTCCCTTCTTCTCTTGCCCTACATTCTCTCTCTCTCTCTCTCTCTCTCTCTCTCTCTCTCCTCTCTCTCTCTCTCTCTCTCTCTCTCTCTCTCTCTCTCTCTCTCTCTCTCCTCCTATCGCTCTACTACTACCATTACACACACACACACACACCACACACACACACACACATACACACACACACACACACACACACACACACACACACACACACACACACACACACACACACACACACACACACACACACACACACACACCAGGTAACAATTATCCCCCAAAACACCTGTGCCAGTCCTTCACACCTGACTTCCGCCTTACACCTGGCAACACTGTCTCGCATTCCTTCTGTGTTTCTGTTAGTTACTGTTTTTACTGTTGTTGTTGTTGTTGTTGTTGTTGGTGCTTCTGTTACTGTTTAAAAGCTGTTATTTTTGTTATCTATTTGTCATTATTAACACTTATTATTATTATCATTATTGCTATTATTATTATTATTATTATTATTTTTATTATTATTATTATTATGTATGCTATTATTATTATTATTATTATTATTATTATCATTATTATTTTTATTTCTGGTGTTGGTGCTGCTATTGAATTCATAATAATAGTAATAGTAGCAACAGTAATAGTTATAATAGTAATAGTAGTCATAGCAACAACATTGAACACCAGAGTTTAAAAATAGAAACACACATACACACATACATACATACACACATACATACATACATACACATACATATACTTTTCCTTAAGGTTTATTTCCTTTAATTAATCCTATGTTTCCTTTACTTAATTTAAATGTTATTCAACGCTCTCACTTCTCACTTATAAAACCTTGCTACTTTTAGGCGCTTTTAAGGGGCCAATGTACAACACTTATATTTAGAAACCTTATAAAACAAAAATTATACAAAAAAAAACCTTTACGTACTTATGAAACTTCTACTCCCCCTCTTCTTCTTCTTCTTCTTCTTCTTCTTCTTCTTCTTGTTACTCCTCCTCCTCCTCCTCGTTTCTACTTGCAAAACACTATAGTACTTTCTTATCCTACTTTTACCATCTCACACTACTCTCCTTTCATGCTTACGAAAGTTCTCTCATATAGTACTGTACCTCCCTCCCTCCTCTCCCTCCCTCCTCTCACTCCCTCCTCTTCCTCCTCTTCCTCCTTTACCTCCTTTACCTCCCTCTCTACCTCCCTCCATCCCTCCTTTCCTTCTTTTCACTAAGCTCTAACTTCAAACTCTTCTCGCCTCAGTGACATTGTGTTTATTGCTATAAGGGAAGGCTTTTTCGAGGGGAGGGAGGGAGGGGGGGGGAGGGGAGGGGAGGGAGGGAGGGAGGGAGGGAGGGAGGGAGGGAGGAAAGTAAGGTAAGATGAAGGGAGGTGAACGTGTAAGGTAGTGTGTTGGAGAGAGAGAGAGAGAGAGAGAGAGAGAGAGAGAGAGAGAGAGAGAGAGAGAGAGAGAGAGAGAGAGAGAGAGAGAGAGAGAGAGAGAGAGAGAGAGAGAGAGAGAGAGAAGGGAGGATGGGAGGTGATAGTGGAGAATGAGATTGCTGGTACATATGTTTCGATTAACACACACACACACACACACACACACACACACACACACACACACACACACACACACACACACACACACACACACACACACACACACACACACACACACACACACACACACACATTTAAAGACAATCCCACGACCGTCTTTTGCCAAACATTTTCCTTCTTCACCTAGTTTCCCTCTCTTCCCTTCCTCCCTCCCTCCCTCCCTTTCCTCCCTCCTTCCCTCCATCTCTCCCTCTCTCGTGCGGCCAAAAGACAGCACAAGCTCAAGGTAAATACATAAATGAAACACTTCTGGATGTTTCTTTATCCTAAATTTGTTCAAAGGATTCGTCCCTCGCCACGCTACTAATGATGATGATGATGATGATAATTATAATAGTAATGATAATAATGATAGTAATAATAATAATAATAATAATAATAATAATAATAATAATAATAATAATAATAATAATAATAATAATAATAATAATAATAATAATGATAATAATAATAATAGTAGTTGTTTCACCATTATTTAAATACACATCTCACAGCTACTTTCCTTTTTAGTTTTCTTTCTTTTCTTTACTTTTCTTTCAAGTTTTACATCCACCTAAAATAGACACACACTTAAGGGTACAAAGGAAATTATTGCTAACTTAAATATAACTAACTTTTACATCATGATTCCGTGTCTATTAGTAACCCGTTGGAGTGGCTTAAACATCACCACCACCAACAATAACAACAACAACAATAACAATAACAACATGTATAACAAATAAAAATGGACATCTAATAACTATAATTTCACGTGTTTTTCCTATCAACATGTATATATAGTAGTTATTTTTTATTTTATTTTTATTTCGGTCGATCACCTGGAAGCGCTAGAGACCTTGATACATTTTGGTCTTAAAAATTATACATTAGTACAGATCAACATCCACACACCTGCATAGTTTGGCGGTGCCTTTCCCCTTGTGGTTCATCAGATACAAGACCAGATCACGCCCACACGCCCACACACCCATCTGGCTGTGTAGAGAGGAAGATAAACTTGATTAGATCTGATGCACAGCGGGAAACAAGACTTGACTCGCTACATACACTGGCAGGAAGGAACGAAGAGTGACCTTGAGAGTTTAATTGAAATATTGTAGGCTTTTAAGAGAGAGAGAGAGAGAGAGAGAGAGAGAGAGAGAGAGAGAGAGAGAGAGAGAGAGAGAGAGAGAGAGAGAGAGAGAGAGAGAGAGAGAGAGAGAGAGAGAGAGAGAGAGAGAGAGAGAGAGAGAGAGAGAGAGAGAGAGAGAGAGAGGGAGAGAGAGAGAGAGAGAGAGAGAGAGAGAGAGAGAGAGAGAGAGAGAGAGAGAGAGAGAGAGAGAGAGAGAGAGAGAGAGAGAGAGAGAGAGAGAGAGAGAGAGAGAGAGAGAGAGAGAGAAAAAACATAGAGAAAAAAGGATTACATATATTTATCTATTCGAGAGAGGGAAAGAAAGAATAAAGAAAAGAGTATTCTCTCTCTCTCTCTCTCTCTCTCTCTCTCTCTCTCTCTCTCTCTCTCTCTCTCTCTCTCTCTCTCTCTCTCTCTCTCTCTCTCTCTCTCTCTCACAGGGGTCGAGGAAGTCATGTACGTCAGTGGTCTTAGGGAGAACTACTTCCTGTGTGACTCACCTTCCCCTCACCTCTATCTCTCTCCCTTCCCCTCACTTCCCTTTACCCTCCCTTCCCCTCCCTTCCCCTCCCTTCCCCTCCCTTCCCCTCCCTTCCCCTCACCCTCTGCTCACTTCCCTTCACCCACTTCTCTCACAATTTCTCCCTAAAGACAGCTGATTCGCCATACCTGAGTAAGCTCTCTCTCTCTTTTTTTTTTCTTCCTCTCTCTCTCTCTCTCTCTCTCTCTCTCTCTCTCTCTCTCTCTCTCTCTCTCTCTCTCTCTCTCTCTCGTCTCTGTTTACTTCACTACCTGCTTTTATTACTTCAAGGACACTTACTTAAACTCTTTAATCATCTGAGGTGAAGACAAGGACAAGAGATATGTTAGATCTAAATAAATGCTCGTTTTCAGGAGTCTTGTCATGAAATTTTGCTGAGGTTTTTATCAATGATGATGATGACTATTAATTAATTGCTTTATTGAGTTTATAATTCATAAAATATATACTGAGGTTAAATATATGTTTAAATAATGTTTATGTATATATATTCATCGTATTTCCAGGACATTATTTAACTACGATTTATTTCTACATTCCTTCACTGCCTCATATCTTCCTTGTTTTATTATATATATGCGTTAAAATCTTACACAGTTAATATACACGAATACACATTAAAAAAAAAACAAGTCAACGATATGCTACAGTTCAGTTTCCAGCCGCTAGGGGATACGAACCGTGACACTACACAAGAACACGAAGAATGTTGCCACACTTCAGCTTTCCGCGTTAGTCCTTGAAATTCAGCGGAACGAGAAGGTAAATATCAGAAAAAGGATCGTAAAGACACGGAGGAAATCTTACAACCCGTTCATAAAAACTTTCCTTCGCCTCCTTGCCGTCACGCTGCCACCAAATCCTAATTCTTGGCAGGAAATAAAATCGGGGAGTGAAAACGATTTGCTTGACTGCTTCTACGTTTTTTCCTGCCTCTGTTTCCGCATTTTTTTTACCCTGAACTAGATCCTGACGTCTTATTCTGGCGTGTATAGTCACAGTGAGGGATTTATCATAAGGAAGGAGTGAAGGTTCTCGTTAAAAGTTAGATTTATTAAGTGTCAGAAGGAGAGTCAAGAAGCCATCCAGGTTGTTACTGGCCTTATGCCGTGTTGGTGTTTGACGGCTCCTGCATCTCAGTCGTCTAACACAAACAACATTCTGCTACACTACTTGACACCGATATCAATTAGCTGGACACTATTTCCTCCGCCTTTTTGTGCAGACATTATCTAGTCTGCAGTGCGTCACGGAGGTAAACTGATGTAGACAATTGTTTGATATTATTTTTTTCTAACTCCTTAGATATATTAATTAAACACCGCTAATTTATTCTTTTTTGTAATGGAAAATTAATAGCTGTAGCTGTGATAAGATATTTAACCATAACTACTGTTCACTGGGCATTCAATTATAGATAGAGAATTTCAATTGACTTTTTCTTCATTTTCTATCTTCACACTTTTTATTACTATTTTCCCATATTATTACATACATAAAGAGAGTATATTTATATATAAGAACCAAAACAAAACGATACGCTGTAGATGAGTCTATTGAAAGGATAAACAGACGTAAGATTAAGTATGTCTATTCAGCTAACGAGGCTTGAGGTAGACTGGCAAGTAGGCTACGAATTGTCTAGACTCTAAAGGAATTCCAATGCTTCACCTTATCTCATTCCTTTAATTCCAGGTGTGACGGAGAGCATCAAGTGGTCCTCAAATGTTATATCCTTGCATAAACATCACTAAATTTTTATATATAACCCTAACTTCTTTTTCCATTACATCAACATTATTTTCAAAGCATACCAAACCAGTGAACAATGTATATTTTTTTACCAATATTCATATGTATACGTATGTGTGCATACTATGAGTAGCTGGTTTTGTATGTAAGTATGTAAGTATGTATGCATGGAGAGAGTGCATGCTGGCACGGAAGCCTAACCAATCTATAAGCATCCTAGTGCAGCCTACTTCTTCATTTATTGTGGGCGACGACACATGGTATAAATATTAAGGCAAAAAGATGAGAATAGGTTAGGTTAAGTTAGGTTAGGTTAGGTTAGGTTAGGTTAGGCTGGCACGGAAGCCTAACCAATCTATAAGCAACCCTGTGCAGCCTATTCCTTCATTTATTGTGGGAGTCGACACATGGTAGAAATATTAAAGCAAAAAGATGAGGTCGAGGCTGTAAACTAGGTGGTGCATTGGCTCTGTGTTCAACTCCGTCACCTTGCCCTTTGAAGCCTGTGCTGGGACGTAGGTGTGACTTGTGATATCCGGAACACAATTTACCTTCAACAGGTGTTCAAAAGCCACGTGAGGGAGGTGAGGGTAAAGGCAGTGTAGGTTTCCAGTTTATTTAGTGCCTCAATAAAAGCTTAATTTAGGGAAGTGGGAGGACCAGGAGCAGACGATCTTGGAACCGAATGGGTGTGTGTGTGTGTGTGTGTGTGTGTGTTTGATATATTTGGTAGTATCTTAATCTTTTAAATGGTTTATATTTGTAGAGAGAGAGAGAGAGAGAGAGAGAGAGAGAAACATATATTTATAGCGGATACCTTGTCTGTTTAAATTTCACACTTTCATATCCTTGCTAACCTACTTATGGATAACAACCTTAAACAACCCCTTCACCCCTTCACCCCTTCACCCCTTCACCCCTTCACCCCTTCACCTACTCCTCTAAAACACCCCTACACCCCTGCCTCCCCCCCAACCCCCAACACCTATACCCAAACCTCACACCACTAACTGCAACACTTAACTCGATTTTAGTAACATTAGTGTGTCAAATGTAACAGTATACCTTCAATAACTTTATCTTAAGGCTTGTTTACACTCCCCCACCGACTCACCCACTCACCCACCCACTCACCCACCCACCCACTCCTTCGATGCCACCCATGTATTCCCACCCTCCACCCACCTGCATCCACCTCCACCCACCTCTAACTTGCATGTACACATTTGCTTTTGATAATAGTCCCCCTTCCAAGAATACACACACGGACCATACTTAGCAGGCTGTTTATATAGCAAGACACACACACACACACACACACACACACGAGCCAAGTCACTGAGCTATTCTGAAATGCACACACACACACATACATACATACACACACGCATACAAACACACATTCAGACAGACATACGCAGTAGTGTCGTACATAACAAACATAACCTAACTTGACCACCACCACCACCACCGCCACCACCACCACCACCACTACCTGGAGACTGGGTGGCGCAATGGTGCTGTACGTAACTCAATCTACTAATCCGGGGTTCGAATCCTGGCCAGCCTACACTAAATTGGACTAAATAGCACTCCATCTTGTAACACCTGGATTATTAGCTCAGGTGAAAAGCCACACCTCTCTCTCCCCTCCTGCACTCTCTCCTCCTCCCCCACTACCACCCCCCCTCACACCCACACACACCCACCCACACACACACACACCACACACACACACACAGACACAGAGCATGACCCCATTGTGTGATGTGATGTCCGAAGCAGTGGGTCCGTCAGCTTAAATTTGACAATGACTGAAGGCTATTTTAAAACTGTGATTAAGGCCTGCAGCTATATTTATCCCGGGACATTCCTTGCCACCCCTCATGTGACTCTTGGGATGCTGCCCCAGAATACTCAGGCCAGGTGGAGGAGGAGGAGGAGGTGGAAACTGGAGGTGGGTGTGGGGAATGGTAGTGAGGCAGGAGCAAGGAGGTGGAGGTGATGGTGGAGGTGGAGGAAAGTTGGAGGTGAGTGTGGGGAGCAAGGAGGTAGTGGTGGTGGTGGTGGTGGGTGAGGAAAGTGGGGAAAGATGTTGGAGATAGAGGTAGGGAAGGGAGATGATGGTGGGTGGTGGTGGTGGTGGTGGTGGTGGTGGTGAAATAGACCGGAAGGTGATGCATAATATAACTATACAATAATATAAGCGATACAGGTAAGTCAGTTGGCTCATTACGAGGTTACCTAAACAACCTAAACTATTTTACATAATTACTTTTCTTGCTAGGATGAGAGCAAGAGAGAGGAGTAAGAATTTTTTTCCCCACCCACTCCTGACGAAAAAAAAGAGAAAAAAAATGAGAATAACACAATATAAGCTGGAAAATAAAATATGTTTGTTTAGATAGATGATATGTAAATGTTAAAACAGAACAAAATATTATAACTAGCTGAATAATAATGGGGCAGAGAGAGAGAGAGAGAGAGAGAGAGAGAGAGAGAGAGAGAGAGAGAGAGAGAGAGAGAGAGAGAGAGAGAGAGAGAGAGAGAGAGAGAGAGAGAGAGAGAGAAAGGGGAAGTTACATAAGTGACATCAAAACTAAGTCAAGGAGATGTTAAAATCTACCATCACCACCATTACCACAAACAACAGTGCACTTCTTTCTCTCTCTCTCTCTCTCTCTCTCTCTCTCTCTCTCTCTCTCTCTCTCTCTCTCTCTCTCTCTCTCTCTCTCTCTCTCTCTCTCTCTCTCTCTCTCTCTCTCTCACAGCCCCATTATTTTTCCGTCAGACAAAAGTAAGGATGACGAGCTTAATGATTGACTCCCGACATTCACGGGGACACTTTCTTAGTTCTTTTCGCGGCCACCAGATGGGGTTGACGCTTATTATTGAACAGCTATTTGGATAGGCGAGTGGCGGGCACGAGAGACCTTGGCAGTGGGTGGGTATTCTCTCTCTCTCTCTCTCTCTCTCTCTCTCTCTCTCTCTCTCTCTCTCTCTCTCTCTCTCTCTCTCTCTCTCTCTCTCTCTCTTCCTCCAACTGATGGTATATTTTGAGGAGACCAGGAGGAAAAAATAGCTGCGTGCAGATTTGACTCTCTCTCTCTCTCTCTCTCTCTCTCTCTCTCTCTCTCTCTCTCTCTCTCTCTCTCTCTCTCTCTCTCTCTTTAGGTGACTGTTAAAAGCATATGCAGGTGTTGTTTTCGCGTTTGTGTGTGTCATTATTATTATTATTATTATTATTATTATTATTATTATTATTATTATTATTATTATTATTATTATTATTATTATTATTATTATTATTACTGTCTAGACTCTCAGTTATTGATCCTCAGGCCTCTCTCTTTCTCACACACACACTCACACACACACACACACACACACACACACACACACACACACACACACACACACACACACACACACACACACACACACACACACACACACACACACACACACACACACACACACACCGTTTTCTTTCAATACATCGACGTTTTCTTTACAAATCAATTAAAAGGTAAGCTATAACATTTTATGATTATTTATTGCAACGAGAGAGAGAGAGAGAGAGAGAGAGAGAGAGAGAGAGAGAGAGAGAGAGAGAGAGAGAGAGAGAGAGAGAGGAGAGAGAGAGAGAGAGAGAGAGAGAGAGAGAGAGAGAGAGTTAAATATGTATGAGGGTAGACAGGAGGGAAAAGATTGTATAACGTGAGGAGGAAAAAATAGAGGAAGAGGGTAAGGAGGAGGAGGAGGAGGAGGAGGAGGAGGAGGAAAGAATATGTAGGGAGGAAAGGGAGGAGAGATGATGGATTACTTGGAGGAAAGCCAAGATGGAGATGGGAGGGAGGGGTGCAAATCCTCCTCCTCTTCCTCCTCCTCTTCCTCCTCCTCCTCTTCCTTCTCCATATACAATTGATCCCTCACCCCCCCAACAGTGCCCAATACATAGATAATACTCTCTCTCTCTCTCTCTCTCTCTCTCTCTCTCTCTCTCTCTCTCTCTCTCTCTCTCTCTCTATCTCTCTCTCTCTCTCTCTCTCTCTCTCTCTCTCTCTCTCTCTGTCTCTCGTTCCTATTCCTGGTTCTACATCTTCTAAGAGAGAGAGAGAGAGAGAGAGAGAGAGAGAGAGAGAGAGAGAGAGAGAGAGAGAGAGAGAGAGAGAGAGAGAGGAGAGAGAGAGAGAGAGAGGAGAGAGAGACAGAGAGAGAGAGAGAGAGAGAGAGAGAGAGAGAGAGAATAAAATATAAACTAAATTTTGTCAGGCATTAATTGTGTGTCTGGACTATCAAAGGCTAACACACACACACACGTACACACACACACACACACACACACACACACACACACACACACACACACACACACACACACACGTACACACACGCACGTACACACACGCACCATTGCACTATCTTCTCCCTATCTTTTAATGTGCAAGCAGAGGTCGTATTTATCTTTTATAAAACCTACTTGAGTTCCGTAAGCCAAGAGCACCTAACTAGTCTCCTTATAAATACTCCTTCACTTTAGTCTCCTCCTCCTCCTCCTCCTCCTCCTCCTCCTCCTCCTCCTCCTCTTCCTCCTCCTCCTCCTCCTCTTCGACCTCAACCTTGACCTCTTCCTCTTTTTCATCTCTTTTCTTATATTCCAATTGATTTGAAACTTGACCTGAAAATTGGGAAAGATGAAGGAAGGAAGAGGAAGAAGGAAGGAAGAGGAAAAGGAAGATATTGGAAGGAAGATTGCGTGAAGGGAGAGGAAGATGACGGAGGAAAGTGACGTGAAGGGAAGTGAAGGGACATGAAGTGATGGGGAGGAGAGAGGGAAAAGGAGGGAAAATGAGGTGAGGTTAGGTGAGGTGAGGCATAATTTTTCGTATGTCTGTAGGTGATAACAGGTAAGGGGGGGGGGAGGGTAGTGTACTGGCAGGTGTATGTATGTCTGTCTGTCTTTCTATTTTTTTTTCTCTCTCTCTCTCTCTCTCTCTCTCTCTCTCTCTCTCTCTCTCTCTCTCTCTCTCTCTCTCTCTCTCTCTCTCCATCACCGCTATTGCCTCATCTTAAACCTCAGAGATAAATATTTAGTGGTACAGGTGAGGCTCTGATTAGGAGGACAGGTGTGAAGGGGGGGAGGAGGAGGAGGAGGAGGAGGAGGAGGAGGAGGAGGAGGAGGAGGAGGAGGAGGTAAAGGAGGAAGAAGATGAACAAGAAGAAGAGAAGAAGGAGAAATAGATAAGAGGAAGATAGTCATGAAGGTATACTCCAAAATTTGTATAAGAAAGTCACACAAAACAATAATAATAAAAAAACAAAACTTGCATGCACAGAAAATATAAATAATAATCCTGTCTTGTAAAGTGACTGAATCTTTTGATCATAAGCTCAAGTTTCACGAGAATTAATTTGTTTTTGAGCAACAACTACAAGGTGTATTTTTCATTTGACTTTGAACCTTGAGTAAATCATCTTATTCTTATGGGTTTAGGCAATAGGAATGATTTATTTGTTTATCTATTAATTTGTATTCTATTTACGTAAACTCTTTTTTTATTTTACAGTTTCTTTTCAGATTTTTTTTTACTAACACTTGCTTGTGATAATGTTAATAATGATAATAAAAATAATAGTAATAATAATAATAATAATAGTAGGTGATGATAATAACAATAATAATAATAACAGTAATAGTAACATATGCTAAGGATTGGAATTTTCATCATGTGGACAATATCGATCATAAGAATATATATCGTAACCTTAATTCTGTAAACACACTCTCTCTCTCTCTCTCTCTCTCTCTCTCTCTCTCTCTCTCTCTCTCTCTCTCTCTCTCTCTCTCTCTCTCTCTCTCTCTCTCTCTCTCTCCAAATATACCCTCCCTCCCTGCCTGCCTCCCTTCCTTTCAGTGCTTTACAACTAGTAGTTCTCGGAGGTCTATGTATATCGAAGGCAACTCTTAATAATAAAAGCATATTGGCTGTTTAGTCTTCATCTCCTCTTCATCTCCTTTGTCTTCCTCATTCTCCTCCTCCGTCATCATCATCATCATCATCATCAGTTTTTTTTTATATTTTTCTTACTTCGCTTGTAGTTTTTTTTCTTTCTTTCTTGTATATGTTTGAATGTTTTTTTTATTGTTTTTCTTGATTTATTTTTCTTATTTCTATCTTTTTTTTATTTATTTTTTTTCTTCCTCTTTCATTGCAATCTTAATTTAAATACACGCAACATATAAAGTCAAATTGCTTCACTAATTTCCTTTTATTTCTTGTTCTATAGATTGATGAATACATAGATAATATACTAGTTGATTTCTCTACTATTCTCTCTCTCTCTCTCTCTTTCTCTCTTTCTCTCCTTCCCTCCACCTCCTCCTCACCCTCCTCCACATTCACATACTTTCTCAATTCTTCTTCCTTCATATATTTGTGTCACTTTTCCACTTAATCCCTTCATCCTTCTCTTCCTCTTCCTCCTCTTCGTCTGCTTCTTCTCATCTTCATCCATATAAACACTATTTTTCACCCTCTCTCTCTCTCTCTCTCTCTCTCTCTCTCTCTCTCTCTCTCTCTCTCTCTCTCTCTCTCTCTCTCTCTCTCTCTCTCTCTCTCTCATCGCTCACTCCCTCCCAGCGGCTCAATAGGGAGTGTTTATTGCTACAGGCGAGAATTATAGTCAGTTGGAGCATATTTTGCCCTACTAAATATATTTGAACTCACGCCTCGTTGACAGAATTGGATTACTGGAGCCAAAGACCGGATTTTTGAGAATGTCCCGCCCCCCCCCCTCCCCCTCCCTTCTTTTTTCCATTTTTTATTATTTATTTTTCTTTTTGGAAGCCCATTTTTTTTGAGGGGGGACAGTTTTTATATTAAGTGCTCGTATCATTTATTTATTTTTTGGGTGTGTTAGTAGTTGAGTATTTTGTTTGTTTGTTAGTTCTGGTTCTGTAGTGTTATGGTAATTTATGTATGTATGTATGTATGTATATATGCCAGGTCTCTTGAATTATACTAGTAATGCTGATGATAAGGATAATAAGGATAATAGTGATAATGCAATGAATAAATAATAAGTAGATAATAGATAGTAGATGATAGATAACAAGTAAAAGTCACCCAATAAAGGAGAACACGAAAGAAAACGAGGACTGGGAATATTACATAAATAATCAACTTCTATTACTCTCTCTCTCTCTCTCTCTCTCTCTCTCTCTCTCTCTCTCTCTCTCTCTCTCTCTCTCTCTCTCTCTCTCTCTCTTTCCTTTTATTAGGAAACTCAGGATGACGTTGATGTCAGCAACTCGAGTGATGACTGTCAAGTTAGGAATGAACACACACACACACACACACACACACACACACACACTGCTATTTATACTCTACACTGTTCCTATTCATGATAGAGCTAGCAGAGAGAGAGAGAGAGAGAGAGAGAGAGAGAGAGAGAGAGAGAGAGAGAGAGAGAGAGAGAGAGAGAGAGAGAGAGAGTGTGCCACCACTTGGGCAAGGCTTCAGGGTGCCTCGTGCATGCCAGGAAACCGACATGCCACAGTCTCCTCCCACGCAGTGCAGTTCCCACCGTCGCCGTCAGATGTCTCCACCAGCCAGGGAGGGAAAACACCGGTTATCACTTACATCATTATTTCCCCTCTTTTTTTCCCTTTTTCCTCCCACTTATCTTCCCTTAAACCATCAAATCCCACTTCCTTCGGTTTTTTAGTAGTAGTATGTTGTGTTTTCCTGATACAATGGACTGGGTATTAAATAAAACCGATAAATGGTTAATGAAATGGCTTCCCTCGGTAGGAAATGATATAGGTCTCACTAGGACGAGGTACAAACATTCAAAAATAGCCTTTAGGGCCAGCCGGTGTAGCTTGGTGGCGACAACTGGCACTGAATCTTTTGCTTATTCACCTAATCCTCCGCCACCACACGGCAGAAAACCCGCAGAAGGCGCCGAAGGGGGAAGCAAAGAACATATAGTATAAGGTCTTAGTGTTTGGGGTTAAATTATGAGGTTGTGAAAATATAATATTCCTTTTTTTTATATATATAATCCCCTGTCAGGTTGGTGGTAGGGGCAGACAGGGGAAAGGTGGCAATGAGTTAGGGGTAAGCGCCCCCTTAACCCCTGGCACCTTGTGGGAGGCACAAATATGCGTCTCCACCCCCCTGAGAACCCCCAAACCCTTTCTCTCTCCCTCTCTCTCTCACTCTCTCTCTCTCTCTCTCTCTCTCTCACTCCCTTTCTCTCCCTCTCTCTCTCTCTCTATCCCCCTCTGTCAGACTGGGAAACCTAATCCACGTCCAGTCCACACCTTATTTGTATGCTCAAGTGGAAGGTGGGAGTGGGTGGTGGTGGTGGTGGTGGTGGTGGTGGTGATTGTTGTGGTGATGGTGGTAGTGAATGAGAGGCTGTGGTGTAGGGAGTGTGTGTGTGTGTGTGTGTGTGTGTGTGTGTGGGCTGACGAGGGTGCTGTTGGAAATGCTTGACGTGTGAAATGAGAAAAGGAAAGAGGAAAGAATTCTCCCTCCTTGTCATTTAACATATTATCAAAATCCATTATATAAACGCATAATAATACAATAACTAGACAATAATAATGAAGTAATAATAATAATACAACAATAATAATGATAATAATAGTAATATTGATAATGATAATAATAATAATAATAATAATAACAACAACAACAATACTACTACTACTAATACTAATACTAATAATAATGATACTAATAATACACTTCACACGACCAATATAATACATAACACACTATATAACTTCACACCTTCAATTATAACACCTTAGCAACTAATTAGCAGGCACCAACACCTGCATGTACACACGTCACCCAGGTAGAAGTCGAACACCTCGCTGCTAGACAAAGAAAACGGTACCCCAAAAAAATTTCATGCACATTTGACGCGGGAGAAACTGTGACAAATCTTTAACAATAAAAAAAAAAAATAAATAAATAATATATATATGAATTCTTATGTTCGCATGCTTAAGCACTTCTTGAGGCATTCTTTTTTATAGGTGAAGTTAGCCTTGATTTCTTGAAGGTCCATCCCAGGGTCAAAGTTATCCCAGTCTATTTCCTCAGCGAACTGTCTGGCGAGGGTACCGTAGGAAAGGATGAAACCGATCAGGGTCACCAAGAAACCTCTATTAAGTTTGTAGCTCCCGAGAGTCATAACCTGAAGGAGGAGACAGATAAGTAATAGCAATGCCAGCAGAAGTAGCAGTAGTAGTAGTAGTAATAGTAGTGATAGTGTGGATGATGGTAGTGGTTAAGGTAATATTTCCAATTTATACACCTGTTCTTACCTGAGGTGGGTACTCGAGCAGACCATCCTGAAGGTGTACAAGGAGGGAGGAGGAGGAGGAGCAGGTGGAGGAGGAGGAGGAGGAGGAGGAGGAAGAAATTGGTGATGACGAGGAAGGGTCCTCAGGAAAGTTGAGGCGTCTTATTTCCTTCTTAAGCCATTTAACTAGTCCTGCATGCTGATGGAGGAAGGAAAATTAGTTAACCCCCCCTCTCTCTCTCTCTCTCTTTATTTGTATATTCATTAATATAAATATACGTATGTCAAATATAATCTAAAAATATATCTTATTTTACTTCCTTTTTATTCCATTTGATCTATCTCTTGCATACAGTAATCCTTTCAGCTTTTTTATATTTATTTATTCAAGCATATTTACCTTAAAAAAACAAACATGTACCTAAAGTTTACATCAATTCAACCATTCGCATCATTACCTCTACCTGAAACGATGGGAGAGTATAGTTAACTTACCTGTGCCGCCAGCCTCTCCCCAGTCTCACAAACTAAGGCTAGAGTGAAGACTTGCAAACTGAGGGGCCCGAGGTACACTATTTGACCGTCTTGCATTAGGTTTGCCATGCAGACTGACGCCCCTATGGTGATCGATGTAACATTGATGGATATTATATACCTGAAGAATCCATCATCTAGTAACACAAATATTTTCTGTAATCGATCCACATAGTTGCTGACAGCGAGTACTTGATCCACTTTACAGACGAACATTCCTTCCCTGCAGTGACGGCTAAGTTCCCTGTAAGCCATTGTCAGCCATATGATAAAAACAACCACAATGAGAGTACTTACAAAGGGGAATGTGAGACAGACGGATAAAACGACCAGTAATGGTATCTCTTTATCCAGCGTCTGAAAGTCTACCCCCATTAAGTACTCTGTGGAGGAAACAGCAAAGAACACAGCAATGGAGAAAACTACCATAGCACGTGGCAGCCAGTTGAACAGCCTCTCCGGGAGTAAAGGTTTGGTACTTGGCGTTACATTCCTCCTGCCAGTCCTCAGGGATAACTTGAGGGGCGTTTCAAAGCCAACCTCAATCATGCTCAGCTCGGATATGTTCCGCAGGATCTCTGGTAGACTTTTTGTCATGAATTTAAGGGAGTAAGCTTGCAGCGCCGGCATCACAGCAAGTGCCAGAACCGCTATAGTATCATGCATAAAGGTAACGTTGCTTGGGGTTATCCAGTACATTGTTATACCAGCTAGGAACAGGCCTCCGAATGGGTACGAGATCCAGCTAAGGTAGAAAAAGATGAATCGCATCTTGCTTACCGTGTACTGGCCTTTCACTCTCCTGATGGCAAACAGTCCCATGAGAGCGAAGAGTGTGAAAATACCTCTGTTCTCCCTGACAAAACATCCTTTCCTGCTAACAGTTTGTGGTTCGATATCGATCTCTTCAACCTGGTTTTTCTTCACCTGTTCCTTGGTGTTCACTTCAGGAAGCATTGTGACGACTTTCCTGATAGATAACTATAACCACAATGGCTACACGAGGTCCTTCTTCTGCACGACTGATTCTGAAGAGCGTGATGGTTCCTGCCTAACACCACCACCATTACTTCATAAAACACTGGCCTCGATCACCTTCCCTTGTTTTGCTTACACAATTTGTCCCCCATTAGACTCGCCACTTACACCTCCTGATAACATACCTTTGTCAAGCACTTGTCAACAAGACCTAATTCACCATGTGCAAGGCTACCTCCATTAAACAAACTAAACTAATGATAAATAAGAGTACTACCATTCCTTTTAGATCCATCATACACTTAATGGCCTATGTTTCTAAATTACCCAAGGCTTCCTTATGATATATCTATACAAACAAATCTAAACTAGCTAACAAAATAAATATAATGATGTAACTTAACTCCAGCCAAAACAAATGTATACACACTTTTCCATTTGCAAATGTTTAATCTGCGTAATAAGTAATTAAAACTATGACCATTTACACCCTGATAAACTGTAAGATAATGGGTGACTAGTAATTTTGGTGAATATACATGTTTACGATAGACACTCATCTGAACTTTACCAGCACTAAAGAGAAGAAAATGGTATATTCACGTATAACTACATAACTTTTTCTTGACAATGTAAGTGCAGTTATTTTTCTCTTTACCTCAATCACATAAAACTATGATCGTAACGCATTTATATTAGTTAGTGTCTCTTCCCATTATAATTTAAACAACTTTCTCTGATTTCACGTGGCTAAGTTTATGAAAAATAATAATGGCTTGTCTTATTCACTTATCTCTATTACTCTATTATACCTTTCATTGTTATCATACTCTTGCTGAACTTATATAGCTTAACAGTGACCGTATTTTCCTAATATATGCTTTCTAATAACTTTATATATATTTCCTCTAACCCTTGTTACCTGTGTTTCATAACTTGTGATTTGCAATAAGTCGAAGGGTTTTTCATAGTAATAGTAATCGTAATATTAGTAGTTGTAGCTCAGTCACCATTGGGAAAACAGTTATTATAAATTATTAGAAGACATTATTGGGGAGGTAAAAGTTAGTTATTAGAAGAAAAAAATTACTAGAAGCTATCCTAAGAAGAAAAAAAATCACTATAAACCTAATACATGAACTCTGAAATTAAAACAAACTAAAAATATACAACCACACAACATAAACTAGACAGAACACAATAAAATAACACAACATAACTGTATATATAACTGAATTAGGTAACCAGAGGAGCCGTTACAAAGACATTTAATAAAGAGTCTGCTGAGAGAGAGAGAAAGAGAGAGGAGAGGGAGAGAGAGTCGTAATCATTTCTTCCTCACATAACACACAGAACACATCACTATGGCAGCTCTACGTCAGGTAAATATACTTGAAACCTTATCATTTATATATATTTACATCTTACACACACAACAAAATAGAAAAGAATCTTTATTTATACTGTGATAGATTACGTATATTTCTACAACTTCTATTTAGGTCCTGTATTAGTTAGAAGTTAAGCTTGTGTTGTTATAATGCTGTATTCTTATCATAATTAATCGCAGGTGTGTAGCCTATAATACTGTGGAACTAGAATAGTATTAGTTAGTTTCACTAGTTACGTAATGATTCGTTGGAATTATACAAGTTATTTAGAAGTTATTTTGAGTTATATTGTGAAGTTATCAAATGTAACGCCAGATTTGTGGTTATGTTGACTTACCTGGTTGACTTACCTGGTTGGCTCCCTTGCATTATGAAGTATAGCACTAGGTAAGCAGAAGGCTGTAAGAAATAGTTAGAGAGGGGAGCCCAGAGCTGCTGGTGTGCCAGACCAAGTGATATACGATCTACAATACTGTCTTAAATAGTAATGGCTGGATTGTGTTCACCATTTGCAGCATTTAAAAGACGTTCAAGTACAATTAATCGTTGAATTTGAATAATAAGTTACCCAAAGCATTATGAAGTAGCCGTTTGAATGGGATCAATGCGTCAGCTTCAGTGACCTGGGCAGGCAAAGAATTCCAGAGAAGGATGCGTCTCTGGGAGAAAAATCTGTGTCTTGATTCCAAGTTGTGGTGAGTTGGGAAGAGTTTGTAGGCGTGACCTCGCGTGCCCACTGATGGGGCAAGTACAAACAGAGTCTCGGGCTGTATGGCTGATTTTCTATGTAGAATTTTCCAATATTTGATCAGATCTGCTCGAAGAAGCCTTCCTTTTACAGAGTATAGGTTCAGCTGGGTCAGTCTTTCTGAATAACTCATGTCGTGGAGGCCCTGAATGCGTTTAGTCCATCTCCTCTGTACAGACTCAAGCAGTTTGTTGTCGCCCGCATATCCAGTGAACCACAGACACCAAGAAAACTCCACAAGAGGTCTGATGTGGGTTTTATAAAGACTGACCATGAATGATGGAGAGCGACACACAGTGGCCTTTAACAAACTATTAGCCAAGGCTGCAGCCTTGGAAACAATGTTATGAATGTGTTGGTGAAATTTCAGTGAGTTGTCAACTGTTATTCCCAGGTCAGAGAAAGCTTGGACAAACCTAATTGGTGCATCATGTAAGTAATAGTTAGAGTGTGGGCCCATAAGGTTCCAGTCAAATGATCCTCTCTGAAATCTTAATACTGCACATTTGTTTACATTCATTTTTAGTCCCCAGGATTCAGCAGTTGACACAATCACATCAATATCTCTTTGACCTTCTGTAAGACCCCTAAGAGCCTCACTTACAGTGGAGTGTCTTATTTGGACATATAGTTTTAAATCATCGGCAAAAAGTTTGAAATTGCAAGACACATCAGAGGTAACATGATTTACATATAAAAGAAACAGCAGTGGCCCCAAAACGGAGCCTTGGGGCACACCACTGGTTACAGCGTATGAGTCACTAAACATCCCAGCAACACTCACTCTAAAGTGTCTGTCACTGAGGAAAGACCATATCCAGTCTAGAAGTGGCGGCCTAATACCTATCATTCTTAGTTTTTCAATCAGGATTACATGATTCACAACATCAAAAGCTTTACTAAAGTCAAAAAATATCACATCAACAAAATATCCTCCATTATTCCACTTAGTGACAGATTCGTAAGTGATGATCAACTGATCCTCAACTGAATGACCAGCTCGAAAACCAAATTGATGGGGAGAAATAGTAGCATTGTTCTCAAAGTAGGTGACAATTTGCTTGTGAACGACACGTTCCATTAACTTGCAACACACAGATGTCAGGCTTATTGGGCGATAATTCAGAGGAGTAGATCTAGACCCTTTCTTAAATATAGGTATCACAGTGGACAGTTTCCATGCAGAAGGGAGACGACTACAACGCATCGATTCAGTGAATATCAGGTAGAGGGGGTATGCAACCATGTGAGCACATTCTTGGATGAGTCTGGGATGAATTCCATCAGGACCCATACTCGATGTTCCATCAAGATTTTTCAGTAAGCACAGCAGGAGTGAAGTCCACATTGTTCAAAGTACTGTCACAATGCTGGTGTTCCTTAGGGTGAAGCAAAGGGAGGGCAGAATATACCGAGACAAACGCCTCGGCTAATAGAGTAGCCATATCAGTACAATTAGTGGTCAAGCTGTCATCACCCTTCTTCAGAGGACCAATAGTTGGCTTGCCCTTCTTTTTATGGCCAATGTAGGAGTGGACTAGCTTGGGATTGGATTTGGCTCTGGTAATCAGTCGTTCCTCATAGTCAGTCTGTTGAGTAAGGTAGTAAGACCGGTATTGACGATTGGCAATAAAGAAGTCATTCAAGGACTCAAGTGCTTGCTGGGAGTTCCTGCCAAATCTACATCTCATACATTTGAAATGCTTCCAGGCATTCTTCTTCCTAGTAAGCAGTGCTCTCGGGGGCTTGAATCGCCATGGAGGATCATTGTGTTGGGATTTGTGAGGAACATACAAGTTAATGAATGACTGGAGGGTAGAGACAAATTTGGTATACATTATGTCAACATCTAGGTGTTGGAACTCGTAATCCCAGTCAACCTGTGAGAGGTGACTTCTGATTGCGTCGTACTGACCCTTCTGCCATTGCCGTTGGGTGACAAGGACTGAGTCATGCTGGTCATGTTGTGGGGTAATTTGGAAGACATAGTCAAATACCACGGGAGAATGTTGACACTGTGGTAAAGGAGGTAGTACTTCAACATTAGTTATTCTATCAGTTTCGCTTGTCAGGACTAGATCAAGAGTATTACCAGAGGATACAAATGTGGACTCGTACACCCACTGAGTCAACCCTAATGTAGCAAAACAATTCAAGAAAAGTTTGTCATGCGGGGTTGCATGAACTGAAGGCCCATCACAGGACCAGGTGACTGATGGAAGGTTGAAGTCACCAACAAGAATAACCTCCTTGCCAACAGAAAACTCTGATAGGTAATCAATCAGCAAAACATCCTCAGGTGGAGGGTTAGATGGGGGCCTATACACTGATATCAAATAAATGTCGTATTCCTTCAAATGGACAGCACACACATTGGAAATATTTACATTACAAGACTCATAAATAATGCCCTTTCGAATATAAATACACACACCATGCTTACATACAGAGCCCTCTACATCATTCCTAACAATAGTGAACTGGTCAATATTTACAAATGAATCAGGCATAGAAGACAAAAGCCAAGTTTCAGTAACAGCTAAGATATCTAAGTTAGAATATACTATGAGATCATGTATAAAGTTTAGCTTATTGGATAGGCTATTTACATTAACAACACCTAAGTTTAATTAATAAAAGCGTAAAGTATTGCCAGGATAAGGGCTACACTGCCGGTTGAGATGGAAATCTATAGTTAGTAGTATGTGAAGTAGAATCATCATGAGTAGCATCACCCTGGCCAACAGGTAGGGCGACAGCCCCCTGATCACCCACCACAGTACCTCCACCCTGACCAGCCTGGGCAGCATAAGTGTGTTGTACAGTCATCACATGGCCATTGCCTCACCTGATGGAGTTTGCAGAACCAGCTCTATCTCCTCTAGGTGGGGCAGTAACATCTTGGTGATCCACATGGCCAGACTGGGAAGGGGTGGCACGGTCGTGGGCACTGCTGGCCTCATTGTTGGCCCTGGCAGCACGTCGCTCCCTTAGGATTTGTCGCTGTCTGAACGTCAGGTCTTTGTGGATGTACAGGGATTTGAAATTTTCATGGTTGCCCAGTTCCCTGGCTTTTTCAAGGAGTTTGTTTTTCATTGTCACATCAGTAATTTTAGGTTGTTAAACATTATATACATTCGATGCATTGCTTGGACAAATGATTACAGTGTACTGCTGTTGTTATTATCAATCAAGTGTCATCAGCTGTTATCTACCTGACTTTTCCCCACAAATTAACAACAGTGTAATCGTGCAACATTCGTGGCCTTGGATCTAATTTCCAATCTGTGGAACACCATCTCTCCTCCACTAAACCTCATCTTCTCTTCCTAACTGAAACACAGTTGTCTGTGACTACTGACAGCAGCCCCTTCTCTGTTCCCTCCTACTTTCTCTATCCTCATTTTCAATCCAAAGCTGGCTGTTGCGCATATGTGCATAACGACATTACTTGCTCTCGTGCCCACAATCTTGAATCTTCAGAATTTTCTACCATCTGGCTAAGACTTCAATGTCACTCTCTAACTAAATTCATCTGTGCTGTATATCTCTCACCTAATTCCTCTGACTATGTAAAATTCTTTGACTATTTGACTTCCAAGGTGGAGCACATCTTATCTCACTTTCCTTATGCTGAGATCTCCATTTTAGGAGATTTCAATGTTCACCACCAGCTTTGGCTTTCATCTTCTTTCACTGACCAACCTGGTGAACAAACCTTCAACTTTGCTATCCTTCATGACCTAGAGCAGCTAGTGCAGTTCCCTACCCGTATCCCTGACCGCCTTGGAGACACGCCCAACATTCTTGATCTTTTCCTAACTTCCAACCCTTCAGCTTACTCTGTTAAACTTTCCTCTCCGTTGGGCTCCTCCGATCACAATCTTATTTCCGTTACCTGTCCTATCACTCCAGTGCAGCCTCAGGACCCGCCTAAGCAGAGGTGCTTCTGGCATTTCAACTCTGCTAAGTGGGAAGACCTGAGGCAGTACTATTCTGATTTTCCTTGGGATGATTATTGCTACCATGTCAGAGATCCTTCTCTGTGTGCCGAGCGCATAAGAGAGGTGATTATCTCTGGCATGGAGCTATACATTCCTCATACTTTCTCTAATACTAAAGCTAAAAAGCCCTGGTTTAACTCTGCTTGTTCTCGTGCTGTCAATGATAGAGAGGCGGCTCACAAACGGTACCGTAGCCATCCATCTGCTGAAACTCATGCCCTATATATTTCTGCCCGTAATCATGCCAAATCTATTTTTCAACTGACATCTAGCCAATAATATCTCTAACAATTTTACTTCTTCATCTTTCCCTCCTTTACTTCAACCAGATGGCCCCACAGCTGTCTCTTCTTTCTCTAAAGCTGAACTCTTCGCTCAAACCTTTGCTACCAACTCTACTTTGGATGATACTGGGCATATTCCTCCTACTCCTCCACCCTCTGACTACTTCATCCCTAAAATTAAAATTCTTTATTATGACGTTTTCCAGGCCCTCTCTGGCCTTGATTCTCGGAAGGCTTACGGTCCGGATGGAGTCCCTCCTGTTGTTCTCAAAAACTGTGCTTCCGAACTCGCTCACTGCCTGGTCAAACTCTTTCGTTTGTGTCTCTCTACTTCTACCTATCCTTCTTGCTAGAAGTTTGCTCACATTCAACCTGTCCCTAAAAAGGGTGACCACTCCAATCCTTCTAACTACCGCCCTATAGCTTTGATTTCCTGCCTTTCTAAAGCCTTTGAATCTGTCAGTCCTTAACAAGAAGATAATGAGGCATCTATCAGCTCACAACCTTCTCTCTGATTGCCAGTATGGTTTCCGTAAAGGCCGATCTACTGGTGATCTTCTTGCTTTCCTAACTGAATCTTGGTCATCCTCTTTTAGGGACTTCGGTGAAACCTTTGCTGTCGGCCTTGACATATCGAAAGCCTTCGATAGAGTCTGGCATAAATCTTTAATTTCTAAACTACCCTCCTACGGATTCTATCCTTCTCTCTGTACCTTCATCTCTAGTTTCCTTTCTGACCGGTCTATTGCTGCTGTAGTGGACGGTCATTGTTCTTCTCCTAAAACTATCAACAGTGGTGTTCCTCAGGGTTCTGTCCTATCACCCACTCTCTTTCTATTATTCATCAATGATCTCCTAAATCTGACTCAATGCCCTATCCACTCCTATGCTGATGACACCATCTTGCATTTTTCAACGTCGTACAACAGACGCCCAACCCAACAAGAATTAAATGACTCAAGGCGAGATGCTATAGGACGCTTAACTTCTGATCTTTCACTTGTTTCTGATTGGGGCAGAGCAAACCTAGTTTTGTTCAATGCAAAAACTCAATTTCTACAACTATCTACTCGACTATCTTCTTCAATGACACTCAACTTCCCCTCTCCACCACATTAAACACACTCGGTCTATCCTTTGCTAAAAATCTAAACTGGCAATTTCATATCTCTACTCTTGCTAAATCAGCTTCCAAGAAGTTAGGTGTTCCATGGCGTCTGTGTCCATTTTTCTCTCCCTCTCAGCTGCTTGCTCTGTACAGGGGCCTTATCCGCCCATGTATGGAGTATGGCTCACATGTCTGGGGGGGCTCAACTCACACAGCTCTTTTAAACAGGGTGGAGTCTAAAGCTTTTCGTCTCATCAACTCTCCTCCTCTAACTGACTTTCTTGATTCTTTAAGTCACCGCCGCAATGTTGCATCTTTATCTATCTTTTACCGCTATTTTCATGCTGACTGCTCTTCTGAACTTGCTAACTGCATGCCTCCCCCCCTCCCGCGGCCTCGCTGCACAAGACTTTCTACTTCTTCTCATCCTTATTCTGTCCATCTTCCTAATGCAAGAGTTAACCAGTATCTTCACTCTTTCATCCCTTACACTGGCAAACTCTGGAACTCTCTTCCTTTGTCTGTTTTTCCACCTGCCTATGACTTGAACTCTTTCAAGAGAGGAGTGTCAAGACACCTCTAATGTTAACTGGATCTCCACCCCTTGCTTCTATTCTCCTACTGTCGTCTTTACAGGGTTTGGCGACAAGCGGGATTTTTTTTTTACTTATTTTTTTTTCCCTTAGCCATTACCCTTTTAATATATATATATATATATATATATATATATATATATATATATATATATATATATATATATATATATATATATAAAAAAAAAATTTAGGAGACTGTACATGGTAGTTAGGTTAGGTTAGATTGAGGAAGATATATGAACCCAAAGCACACACAAGAATGGAAGTAGTACATAGTATTGAGAACAAACTGCATTAAAACCTGTTACTTATATTGAAAATTATTATTGGTCACACCTTACATGTGACTTTCATGAACAACTCAACCAACGATAGTGTGTGTGTGTGTGTATGAATAAATAAATAAATATATAAAATAAATAAATACATATAAATTCATATAATGATTTTAACTATTGCAAGATTTTATCTTTCAGTTACTGCGTCACGTGTCGGCATCTCGGCCTGCTTTACGACACCTCAGTACTGAATATGCACCCGCGGCAGCACAAGCAGCACAGAGTGGAGGGGTTTGTTTTGGTGGGTGATGGATGATTCTTGTTGTATTATGTTGTTACTTAATACATATGTATAAAACCACACTTAGATTAGGGAGTCAATTGTTCGATTGTTTTTTTTTTAACCATTACCATCATGATCAACTTCACCTCATTATATACTGCAAATAATTAGTATTGATTGACATGAGTTGTAATTTAGTTTGATAGTGTTGCAAGAGGTAGCAATTGAAAGTAAGGTGAAGGTTTTGAAAGGGTTTACAGTCCATCCGCCCCAGTGACGATGCACCCCAAGTCTATTCACCCCAGTAGGTGGGGCGAATGGACTTCATCGGTAGTTGATTTGTACTCCAAAGTAACCTCATTTGGCTGGTTCGAATTGGTTGAAATTATTCGTTCACCCAATGATCCGAACTGAATTGGGTTAACCTATAGTATATAGTATTTTTACGGGGCGAATGGACTTGGGGCGGATGGACCTGCTACCTTTGAGAGGAAAAATGTTTGTAGTGAGAAATGTTCAGATCTACATAGAGAGGGAGTAAAGTGTTAAAAGCAGTGCATGACCAAGATAAAAGTATTAAAACTAAAATATTGGCAGTGCTAAACAACCCTTCATTATACATCCACATGAGGGTTCAATGTACATCAACTTTAAAATTAACTATATTGCTTGAAATTACCTCTAACTATATATATATAATCTATTTCAAGTGTAAACAGATTATGTGTTTTAAACTTGTCTCATCGCCAAGCTGTCTGTCTCATTATATTTCATTTGAACAGATTTGACACAAGATCAGAAGGAGATCCAGCTGCTGGCACGCAAGTTTGCCCGAGAGGTGGCCATTCCCAAGTCCCAAGAATATGACAAGACTATGGAGTACCCTTGGGACATCATCAAGACTGTCAGTACCCATCATAAAAGATTAACACTCAAAAAAGATTAACACTCAAAAAAGGGGAACAAAATCTACTTATGAATTTATGTTTTCTTTCGTAAATTACATAACTTTAAAATGAAATGATTACACAAACTTTTTACTTTTACTTTTAGATTTATTCCGTCTCTGGTATCTTTTCATGTAATTTATGCTGTATTTTGTATTTGTTATGGGTGTTCTATGCATATTGTACTTTATGCTTTGATATTTTGACTATCATAACTTTCTATCATATACTATTCTATGGAACACACACAGAGAAATATAAACCCACATCAACTTTTCTTTTCTTTATGGAACCGGCAAATAATTGGGCTTTTTTTTCTATATAATTTTTTATGCCCTTAGCCGGTTCTCTAATAGCATAAAAAACAAAAATCTAAAACTGATAAAACAACACACTGTTAATAATTTTTCCTTATCCTGCATTGATAGTTAGCCAGTTGAGTTATAACAGTGAATCTATATGTAACACTAAACTCTCTTCTTGTTTCAGGGGTGGGAGTTAGGTCTCATGAACCCACACATCCCTGGAGACTTTGGAGGGATGGGCTTGGGTACATTTGAAGGCTGTATCATCACTGAGGAGATTGCTTACGCTTGTACAGGAATGCAAACAGCCATGGAAGCAAACAACCTTGGGGTAAGACAACTATGCTGGTCATCATCCCGCTTGTCACATTCACGTTCCCTTGAGTCACTTTTAATTTAACGAGTGTTGGACTTGAAAAATGTTTTAAAATGTTACTTGTGTTGTATAGTTCAATGTTTTTAGGAGAATCATAATGTAATGGTTAAAATGCCTTGTCTTGTTCCCTCCACAGCAAATGCCGGTGATCATTGCTGGTAACGAGGAGCAGAAGAAGAAGTACCTCGGCCGCATGACTGAGGAACTCTTGATGTGTGTAAGTATTAGTAGCAGATTCCACATAGGAGGCTCTCAGCAGCAGAAAGGGATCCCATGCTAGATTTAAGCTGAGAAAAACGTGATTAATATTTACCATGATATGAACAACAGTAACATTTTTTTTTTAGGTAGAAATGTAAGATTTGTTAAATGAAATATCATTGTCCTTTTTGGGGCTGTGAGAATACTATCACTGTATCCCCCTGTGAGTTGTAGATAGTGACTAAGAAAGACAGAGTGAGGGGTTTAAGAAGCCCTGTCTCTGTATTCTCTCCTATGAAAGACAAGGTGGTGGGGTTAAGGGACTGAAACCCAACCGAAATGTGAATTCCACGTATAATTGATTCCATCCTTCTCGTTGCCAAAAAATTACATGAAGTACAGTGGAGTCTCAATTAACACATTTAAAATATATAAATTCAAAACTGTATATCTCAAATTTTACAAAATAACTTATGTGGCCCAGTGATGTAAGGGTTAACGTATTTAGCTCACAGCCGAGAGGACCCGAGTTTCAATACTAGGTGTAAATGATTTGGGTTTGTCTCCTGTCACGCTGTAGCCACTGTTCACCTGGCAGAGAATAGGTATGGGATGCAAGCCAAGGAGTTATGATATTGCAATCACAGTAGGAGCTAAAGGCTGGGAATCCTGTTCTGTATATGTGAATGTGTCTATGTATGTATATTCAAGGAATGAAACAAAACTATTATTCCTTACAGTGTCATTATATTGCTGGAATCCTAGAGTGGTCCAAAGTAATCAGTAATTACTATATATTTTTGTTTCCATTTCATTTGATATGTTAAGCATCTTTGTTCTCATAAACACTATATCTTACAACTTGCATCACCTAACACTTGATCTAACAATATGATTTCTGAACCTTGACTGTGATGTGTGTTGGTGCAGGGGTATGGTGTGACGGAACCTGGGGCAGGCTCAGACGTGGCGGGCATTGCTACCAGGGCGGTGAAGAAGGGAGACGACTACGTACTCAATGGCCAGAAGATGTGGATCACTAACGGAGGTGTTGCAAACTGGTATTTTGTCCTGGCGCGCACAGGGTGAGTAAGAATGAGTGTAACATAAAATCGTAGTTATCATTCCGTAACATTGATGAATATTATTTAGTCAAAAATTTGATTGTGTGGTATTTTTCCAGCACCGATCCCAAGACACCTGCTTCCAAGGCCTTCACGGGTTTCATCATTGACGCAGACTCTCCCGGCTTAACCAAGGGAAGGAAGGAAGTCAACATGGGTCAGAGGTGCTCCAACACTGCCGGCTTCTCCATGTCCGATGTGGTGGTGCCCAAGGAGAATGTTCTTATAGGTAATGCAGGGAAGGAGTGATAAGATTCCTGGGAGTGTGAAGCAATCTTTTAATGTTTCCTTCATCTTCTGAATTAGGTTTGTTGTTTATTATCCCTGTGATCATGTCTCTTTAGGGGAAAATTATCCATATCCATAAAAAATCAGTATGAAATAAGACATACATACATTACTCATTGAAAAAAAGGTATATATGTATCTAGTAACTTTGCCTTAGACATGCATAAAACACAGTTACACATTTCTGTCTGACGTAACTGCCTCAAAGTTACACAAGGATACAGCATCAGGGTATTGTGACCTCACAGGAGCCGCCTTGTGTAGGTCAACTGGCCTTTTACAGCCTCCTTATTTTCTTATGTTCTTATCACATGGTTTGGTCACCTAGTCAGATACTGTACTTATAATGGAGTGCCTTTGTAGTCTTTCATTACCTCATGTCTGCAATTATCTTATATCGGGTGTGTTTCAGCTGAGGGTGCTGGGTTCAAGATTGCCATGGGTGCCTTTGATCGCACCCGTCCCCCAGTGGCTGCAGGTGCTGTGGGTCTGAGTCAACGTGCTCTGGATGAAGCCACCAAATATGCCCTTGAGAGGAAGACTTTCGGCACTGAAATTGTTAACCATCAGGTAATATATTTTTATTTCTTAGTTGTTATAATTAAAAAAATATATATTTCAGAGGATTTTAACAATGCTTATGTAATATCATCTTCATTTCTACCTAGTACGAGCAATGATTGAAGAAGGAAAATGTGGCATGACTGTAGGACAATTTTGGACAGCTCTCGGAAAGTGCCAATTTTCCCGAAGGCAGATAACCGTGCTGCTTAGAGTAGTTCACTTCAACTCCCTCGCCCTCTACTGATTATCATTGCCATTGTTGTTGATGTTTTTGTAGTTGAATACCACAATAGTATGAATAGGAGACCAGCATCAACCAGTAAAATTCAATTATTGTTATATGGTTTGATATTATAGTCATCAGAAAACTGAGTTCAGATTCGTGTTCAGCATGCCCGAAAACCTCTATGAACTAATTTTCATGAGATTCGAAGGTGACAAAATTTTCACCAAATTTTCAAGAGTTATCCCCTTATTTTTTTTTGACAAATTATGTTTTTTTAAATAATTCGAAAAGTATGAGGTTTACGAAAAAAAGGTATAGAATAGTAAAGAAAGAGAAGGAAACGTCCGTTCTTTTGAGCTATAGTGGAATGTAAGTATAGATGTAAGAATTAAATAAATAACACATTTGTATTTATCACAAGATTTAATTTTTCTCCAAGAGTATGGGTGGTATTGGAAAGATGACTACATCATCAGATAGATGTTACCAAACTCCTTAACTGTGTTTATATGCAATTTTGCTGTACAACTAATATTTTGCCATTTTACTGACTTCAATTCTGGCAGAAATTTTTCGACTACAAAATTGAAAAAGTATTTTCGTCACAGGTAAAAAAAAAATACTGGAATTGAAGTTGTTTCTCTTTCAATTCAATTTGCAACAGTATTTGTTGTGCAAGCTTTTCTTTATGAAGAACAGTTTGTAAAAGAGACGTCAAAAAACATTCTGATAAAGTGTTGATTTTATTTGATGATAAAACAGTCCAGATTGTAGAAAATTAGTTGACTACAATATGCAAGACATTTTTGGAGTCCAGGCAAGTGGCATGGTTACATAGCTGCCTTTGGTGAACCTAATCATATTGTGGCTACGTAGCTGCCTTTGGTGAACCAAATTGTTTTGTTTTTAACGTAAATATGCGATAATGTCAGCTTGTTGAAGCTACAGCTTAGTATCTTCCCCAAAGGAGCTCAGCATCAGTGTTGGCTAAAAAATAGCTTGATTATCGATACTAGATTGTTTTTATGCTATAAATCAAGCTGCAGATTCAGCTACTTGAACTGAACTGCAGTGTTTTTGTATAGTGATCAGCGACAAAACTGGTCGATTGAAGCAAAGAAACAGTTCTTGTGTGGTTTGAACATGGCTTCATTATCTAGATTTAGGTAAATTGTGTTGTTTATATTTCTTGATTATAACTAATGAATGATGTTGTCTTATTTTCAGGCTGTGGCTTTCATACTGGCTGAGATGGCGATGGAGACAGAGTTAGGTCGCTTGGCTTGGATGCGGTCTGCCTGGGAGGTGGACCAAGGCCGCCGCAACACTTACTATGCATCCATTGCCAAGGGATTTGCTGGAGATGCTGCCAACAGAGCTGCTTCTAATGCTGTCCAGGTAAATATATGTCTCAAAACTAATAGTGTTTATATTCCTAAGTGAAGTTAGGCTTTAACATGTATTTGCATTGACATTTTCATTACAATCCTTGATGCCCACACAGGTGTTTGGAGGCAATGGCTTCAACACAGAGTATCCTGTTGAGAAGCTGATGCGTGATGCCAAGATTTACCAAATTTATGAAGGAACCGCCCAGATCCAACGCCTCATCATTGCCCGGGAACACTTGGCCCGCTGCAAGATGGGCCTCGTTTAACGAGTCTTGTGCATAGGCCAGTTAAACATGACTTGCTAAACAACACCAAGTCTAATTGGATCATAGTGTCATTGTAAAGGCTTTTTGATATGTATGAAAATTATTTTTTTTATCCCTAATTCCACATAAGTCAAATTGATTGTGTTTCATAAAGCTATTTTCATTATATCTATTACTCCTTTGCTGGAGGAAATGGATCATTAGAAAATCTTCTGGACACTTAACTGAAATTGAGTTTTTATTAATCAATTTTTGTACTGCTGTAAATACATAGGTGTCAGATGTATATATAAACTATACTAGAGGGGCCGTGTGGCTTCCCAAACCAAACACTTTTCCTGACATCATCATAGTAAGGCAACATGTACAAACACTCCCTGAGCTCAAGTTACACCTGTACTGTGCCTCGTCAAGTCTGCCTGCACACCTAAACAACACAAGGTGACTGTGTCTTATGATGGTTACCTAAGTACCTATAAGCAATTATCAATGCAATATAGTTCATAGTTACTTTTAACTTCATCTTGTAATTTGTCCCCAAACTGCCAAGCTCAGTAGTGTCATGATGGATGAGTGAGTGAGAGTGAGAGTGTAGGATAACGAATAAAGGCTTCATATTGTGACACTGTTGTGCTGTTTGGTATTCAATTATTAATAATTCTCAAAGTGAGTTTTGAATTCGATGCCTTTCTTTACACACAAAACTATATATTAATTGTAAATATGTATACAAATTGAATGTAAATTCGGGAAATGGTTTATATATTATTAATAAATGAACTAAAATGAACATGTATTTTTTTTTAATATCCTTCCCCTTGGGCAGTAATATGATACACTTTTAAGTTTCATTTATCTTCAAAAATCGTTCCTAACTGAAGACAAAGTGTAAGGGGTGCGCGGGATGAATGAGTCACCCGCCGCCCGCCAGCCCCGCCAGGCCGGGAAGGGACCACCTAACACAGGGTGGAGATCCTGCACACACTATTATATTTTACGTCGGTACTCATCACGGTGATGGTTTGCTGGGGTAAGGATTTAAGGCTTACACAGACTTGGTTACGCCCCGACAAGTGGTTGTTGCTGATATTCAATAAAGTGGTGATGAACTCTGATGCCCTGTTGGAAGGATCTCGGAGTAATAAAATAGTTTAAGCATTGACTTGATCTAAAAGTCTGCTGGGAGAGAGTTAAGGTATGCAGACGAGTCTCTCCTTTCATCAGTGAGGTGTGATTACGAGCAACATTCACAGTTAAAGATCCCCGTGATACTCCGACTATGATTTGCGAGGGAGGAATAAGAGTGGTGTGGAGGCGGCGGAGGCTGGTCGCTGCTGGCAACCTGCCGGCCACGCTGGGGGTCCCGGGCGGCGGCGACTCCGGGTGTGAAAACTATTATGCTCGCCGTCAGCGGTCCTTATCTCTCCCTACCCACATGGGGACACGCATTTAACCTGTCCGTAAGGTGGATTGAATCTCGCAGCGGCCAATAGCTGTAACCTAAACCGACCTGGCGGGGCATAATACTGCTTATTACGAGGCAGAAAAGGGTTTACAGCTCGCTATTCACCGGCGTGGCGGAAGATCAGATCTCCCTCAGTTCCGCGGAGTGCTGTGCCTCAAGGAGCTGGAGGCGGATACCTGCCCTCTCACGTCACGGTGCAGCTTCGTTATCTGTGTCATTGCGAATTTAATTTACGCCATTAAACTCAACTGTTGAAATGCTTGAATGTTAATGGACGCAAACTGCTACATGTGCAACCCCCTGTTTTTGTGTAGCTTGACTGCTTGGCAGGAGAGCCTCGACGCGGGGCTCACAACCGTTCCCTAACTATTTCTTACGGCTCTCATAGCGAATTTCCCGGTGCTGCTACGGGTCTCACCTCCACCAGACGCGGCAAAACGTTCCCCTTTATCGAGGTTTCGCCGAGTCGTTCATTATCTCCCCGAGGTGGTAATGAATAGGACGTGTTGAGAGTTACTGTTGATTAACTGGCCCATTGTGAGGCGAGTCGACGGCCGCTCGCTAAGACTTTCTCCCAAACAGTGATGGGCAGCTCCCCGCGGGCCCCGGCGTGTGGGCGGAGCAGCAGTAGTCTTAAAGGTTCGTTTATTCATATATATTTCGGAATAATAAGCTTCATATCATAAAAAGTGGATTGAAAGCGGAAAAAAACCTTCGCCGATTATACATGAGGTTGGTGATGCATGAGTCTTGCCTCAGGCCATGGGATCCACCTACATCATCCCACAGAAGACGGCATTATGACCTGCATCGACATTATTATTGGAAAAACTACCAATTAACATTATCGTTAACATCAATATGGTCAAGTTTATTAACAAGATTTTCTCCTTTCCCTTCTTCCTCCCTCTACATCATGTCCATTAAGGTAATAACCATCTGAGTGTTTGCTGAAGTAAGTGAACACAGACAGGCAACGGCGGCGGACGTCCAGAAGGAAATATATAGTAAAGAAAAAACATCAAATCACTTATTATCAACGGCGCACTTTTCAGAAATCACATGCGGGAGGATATAATATATTTTCTTTCGATTAAGTTTTCTCTCATTTTATTTTATGTGTTAGTGGATTTGCTTTCAATCCTGGAGGGGGAGAAGCTTTGATTTAGGTGAGGCGAGGCGTCTGGGTCACCGGGACGCCACTCAGCACCGCCTTAAGTTAAGTCAGTGTTCAAAGGACCTCCACCAAGCCTGTGAGTGATGAAGGTCCGTGTTTGCTCAGTTCACTGTATCGAGGTGGCCCTCTTAATGCACTAGTTTGAGTTATGGTGTGTGTGTGTGTGTGTGTGTGTATGTGTGTGTGTGTGTGTGTGTGTATGTGTGTGTGTGTGTGTGTGTGTGTGTGTACTCATCCATCCATCGCCTCTCAATCTCTGACAAGTGATGCTTCCTCTCTCTACTCACCCGTTTTTTTTTCTCCTAACAAAATTAACCGGAAACTTTTGTAAATACGATAATAAACAATATAAAAAAACAATTATATCTTATGCAGAGTGCGTTTGACTGCATAGTAACAGACTAAAAAACCTGATCACTGTTTTAACGTTAACGAGACTATGAACATTGAATCAGAGATGAGTGTGGAGCAATGTGTCAACGAGGGCGTGAGGGAGTAATTGGGAGTGAGGGAGTAAGGGAGAGAGGGAGTGAGGGAGTGATGGAAAGGGGAACAGAGGGGGAAGAAAGCACTGGAGTATTCTAGGTGACAAGGTTTATTAATGGCTTGTGTTAGTAGTAATGGAGGGGTAATTTCGCTTCCAGTTTAGTGCCATTATCGAGCTGTTGTTTGTGTTTCTCCCCCACCACAACCCTCCCCAACACCCCTTCCCCTCCCTCCTCCTCCTCCTTGGTGCGATAGATACTTAACTAAAATCCAGTTCATTGCATTTCTTATAACTATGAAGCCTCAACTAATAAATAGATAAATAAATAGATGGATAAATAACAAAAATAATAGATAACATAATAATAAAGACAAGAAAAAATATAAAATTGGTTTCAGGTTTTCAGTGCGTCTATTTTTTTCCTTTTTATTTTTTTTTAGTTAAGTTGAGCATCGCGTTGCGTCATGTCATTTCAGAAACTTCCATCGGGGCGGAAGCAGCAGCGGGGCGGCGAGTGTGCCTTCTTCAGCGGCGGCGTAAGACCGAGTTTCACGTTTACCTAAACAAACGACCGAGCCGACAATCTTATGGAAATGTAAGAGCGATTTGTTTCTGTAGTGTAAATGGAACGTAATTACAGGGAAGGAAATCATTAGGATATATCGGTTAAGCAGAAGGTCACCGCCACACTTAACCCCAACAGGAGGAGGAGGAGGAGGAGGAGGAGGAACAGGAGGAACAGTTGCCCAATACCCGTTGCAAACCACCTTTTACTCCCTCCTACTGCCACCAAGGAAACTCTTAGGAATATAGTATTTTTTATATAGTAATTTTAATGGAAAATAAAAATGTTACGTCAAAATAGTTTCTCATTTTTAGTTTATTTTCCTTAAAAAGAAACAAAACAATATATAAACATACTAGAAAAATCAGAAAACAGTTATAATAATTTTAGAAATCATAGAAAACATTAATAAACAACGATATCAAGAAAAAATATTAAATAAGCATATGATTTTGTACACGTAATGCATACACATCAACGTCTTCAGTATTAAAAAGACGTGTTGCAAGTGTCTCATCTACACATATAACAAACACCTAAGTCATTTCAAAAGATACATATAATTCAGATAATTCCAAGTGTTAAAAATCCGTAACTAGTTAATTATATAACTTATCATATCAAGATTAGAATTTCATGGGTGGGATTAAAACATCTGGGTAGAGGAGAATGGTATATAAAAGACTGGTTCAAACACTGAGTGGCTTGAGTGATAACAAAGAACTGGAGAGCCGCTCAAATCACAGTTAATTGATAGCTACGTGCAGCCTTGTAATGCATGACTCGCAATGTAAACTTGTCTATCATGCACGCAACCTAACTACGTGATTACCTCGTTAACTGTTTTCAAGTGTCAAGACCAGATGTTCTCGCCTTAAGGGAAATCTCGTTAAAAATAAAAAAAAATAAACTAATAGATAAATGATAAGAATTATATTGAGCTGCGTATTATATTCTGAATGTTTTTTTTTTTATATATTAACATACAGTTTTCAGAAGCTTAAGTCATATTGATAGCTAGTGACAGGAGGAGAATGTAAGTATTTGTACATAACTCATTGTTACTCTCAGGTTTACAAGCGTGATTATTTTCAAACTATCTTCCACAGAGTACATGAGGCAATGAGGCGGAACTTGGCGGGAAAAAACAAGTGAACGTGACGAGGAAACTGTGAGAAACTTTGTAATAGTAGTAGTAGTAGTAGTAGTAGTAGTAGTAGTAGTAGTAGTAGTAGTAGTAGTAGTAGTAAAAGTAGTAGTAGTAGTAGTAATAAATGGGTAATAATAAGTATTGGATGTTCTCTCTTTCTTTCCAACATTTATGGCGTCGCGTTCTTGAAAGTCTTGTAAGGTGAGCGTGGGGCGTCGACTTGATCAGCTCATTATGCCAACACGCCGCTAGCAACGGATGAAGCCAAGAATTATAATGAAGACTGACAGATTCATTGATGGATAATAAAACCCCTTTAACTCTGCACCATTATATAAACCTTACCTTCTAAATTATAAGAAAAATAATGATGATATAGATTAATACCCACTAATTTTGACCTGCATAGGCGGAGAGTTGCGTAACACAATAGACGGAACATTAGTAAATAAATATAGCGAGGAAAAGAGAGGAAAAAATGAGGATGGAGGAGGAGGAGGAGAGGAGGAGGAGGAGGAGGAGGAGGAGGAGGAGGAGGAAGAAGAAGAGGAGGAGGAGAAGGAGGAGGAGGTAGTGGTTTTGCCTCAAGATATAGTACCTTAGCTCTTGTGACGTCAGTTTTGCCCTCTAACTCTGCATTACTCACGCCACAACAAGACGAATTACTGCCTTCCACACGGGTCTCCAGATGGGCGTCGTGGCTGTGTTATATAGTTGGTTCCCTCGCCTCTGCCGCCCCCGCCCGCCACCCGCCCATTGATCACTCTGAGTCAACAGCATCCATCACCCCGGATCATCTCAGCTTCATGTTCAATTATACACGAATGATAATTATTTTTTCGGTCATTACTCTACCCTTTCCCACTTGATTCCTTTACAGTACTCGACACCTTTTTATTTATTTATTTATTTATCTCTCTCTCTCTCTCTCTCTCTCTCTCTCTCTCTCTCTCTCTCTCTCTCTCTCTCTCTCTCTCTCTCTCTCTCTCTCTCTCTCTCTCTCTCTCTCTCTCTCTCTCTCTCACGTACAGAACGTAGTAATATTATCAACATGACCAAAGCTGCCTCTCAGTAGACCCTCGAGGCTGTTAGTTAAAAAGCACTTAGTTTTCTAGTGACCTCTGTTGGTGGTGGTGATGGTGGTGGAGGTGGAGGTGGAGGTGGTGGTGGAGGTGGATCCTCTCTCCGCCTTAACAGGTAATAAATTCCACGCCGGCCGTCGCCCTAATAAATTACAGGTGGCTAGAACGTCATAATTAAATTTGCAACATCGATACATCATACGCGATTACAATGTGCTACCGAGTTTTGGTTATTTATTGCCAGGCGACACTAAACCAATTACCGTCTCGAAACACAATCTGTCTTGAAGGGACTGTGGCACGGACGCTTCTGTGCCACAACCTGACCCCGCTGGCCCTGGCGACACATCCCAAACGAGTCACATTCCTCCACCACAAAGACCTTAGCCACACCTCCAGTACCGCCACACTAGCTATAAATCCTTTGCTACAATGTTGAGTTAATCCACAGTTTCCATGGCTAATCCGCAGCAGCCAGACCTCAGCCACACCTCTGCAGTATAATAAAAGTAAAAAACATCCAAGAACATCCGAGTAACACAAGCAACAGGTAAACCAAAGCCACAATTAATTATTTCCTATCATCTGAGTATAAATGTTCCTTAAAAACATTCCCGTTGTCACTGCTGAAATCTAATCCTGAAGAAGAGTCAAGCGATGAGCTATTTTGAGGAAGAAGAGTATATAGAGGACAGAAGATGACCAAATATACTGAAGAGAAGAGTTTGAGGAGCGTGGTGTTGTAGCAGGACATAGTGCACAAAGGTGAGGTCGAGTACTCCTGGAAATATGAGTCCAAAATCGTGACTTAAGTGTGACAAGTGTGACAGCGTGCAACTCTTGTGTCCTTGGCCATGTGGCAGCCGGCGACGTCTTCATCAGCTGAAGGGAGGTCTTGCCTGCAGCGCACCGGCTCACCAGACAATGATAAAAACATAATTACATGGGAAATAATTCGATTCCCGCTCCCTCAGTACTTTCAATTATCACAGGCGTTCATTACACTCTATATGCAACCAGACAAATGTAAGGTTCCCCTCCTAATGAAACACACACCCTCGATCCCTTTCTCGTTGCTCTGTGCATAAATACGTCGGGAATGGGAAGTGGTCCTGCATGCCTGTGTTTTCCGTGCCAGGTAACCTCAGCAGCCCCTTGCCCACTACCTCCGCCACCCACCGTCAAAGTTTCACCGGATACCAACCCAATCATCCCCACGGGTCGTCCCCCTCACCGTGCCCCTGTTCCGATTCCTTTGTAGAGGAAGGCCAGCCGGCGGGGACCTCTGCGTCAGAAGCCGATTACCAAAGTTGCAGATTACTCAGTCGCAGTTAAGAGCAGAGTCACGACCTAGGAAGTATAAGTATAAGTATGTATGAGTATATCTGTGTCTCTTTCCTCCTCCTTGTGTGTTCCTTGACTTACTCCTGTGCGTGTTTATAGATTCTTAACCATATGAATGTGTAGTAGTTGTGTAGTTGTTTGAGCACATAAGGAAGGTTGTACTATTATCTTGTAGGGTGTGGATGGAGGGACGGAGGATATAAGTGAATACTGTGTGAATAGTGACTTTTGATTATGGTTCTTTACTCTCTCTCTCTCTCTCTCTCTCTCTCTCTCTCTCTCTCTCGTCTCTCTCTCTCTCTCTCTCTCTCTCTCTCTCTCTCTCTCTCTCTCTCTCTCTCTCTCTCTCTCTCTCTCTCTCTCTCTCTTTCTCTCTTTCTCTCTCTTTCTCTCTCTCTCTTACACCACCGCCGCCACACAGACAACGCCCAGCCCCTCAAGCTCTTCCCTTATGTATGTTAGCCTGACTCCATCCATCTCCACGCCCCTCATAATTACTCTTCATCATGCGCTTCCATTTAAAAACTTCTACTAACATTATCGACATCAAGTTCCTTATTTTTTTTTCTTTTCTATCTATCTATCTATCTTCTATCTTCTCTATGCTCCCCCGCGCTGATTATATAAACTTTTCTCTCTACCACTGTTGCTGTTTTCGTTCTCTTTTCCAGTCACCTCACCTCCCTTGCCTTACCTCCGCCGTTTCTCTTTCCACCAGTCATGCCGAACTATTGCCGATAATTTAATTGATAACAGTGTCACCTCGAGTCGACAGGAAGGTTTCTAGTCCCGCTGCTGACTCACATTACTGACGACTTCCAATCTGATCTCTGACTGCTTGGTTGTGGGGGCTGTTTGAGGCTGTGTTGGAGAGGGGGGGGGCTGTGTGTGAGGTGCTGTATGTGGGGCTGTGTTTAAGGAGCAGGGTGGTAGGGAGTGAATTTTCTGGGGTGTGTTGCAGGAATGTGTCAAGGAAAGGATACATTTTTCATCATTATTATTACCAAGAGTTACGTATTTTATTCCCTCGTTGTTGGTCCGTCTGTAACACTTTTGGAATTTCCTTTAGCGTCACATATTTCGGTGTTAGGTTTGAAGGGCACAAGTTAGGGACAAGGTGGGAGCGGAGACTCACTAAAGGTCGACCAGGCAAGGATGGACGGACGAGGAGAC
>JAPQNM010000039.1:3392019-3394519 GCA_029783475.1 Metacarcinus magister
CTCACCTGACGCAGCACAGCCTCACCTCAGCTCAGCCAGGTAACCAGTACTTCGTTAGTCTGTTTGGTTTGCGATGGTCTGGTCACCTTGAATCATTCCACCTCCACAAGCACCACTGTCACCACCACCTCCACCTTCACCACCACCTTCACCACCACCTTCACCTCCACCTTCACCTTCACCACCACCACCACCACCACCACCACCACCACCACCACCACCACCACCACCACCACCACCGCTGCTTCGCCGGCCGCACCGTCGCCATGGCCGCCACAGGGTCTCCGCGGCCTGGCTCACCTTCCCTCCACATGGCGCCTCGTGAGCCGCGTATCAACAAATATGTTTAAAACAATTTGTTTTACGTGGAATGTTGTCCAATAAGTTGGGCAAAAAACCACTTAATTTCTGTTGACTCACGTGATTGTGGGTTTGTGAGGCTGCTGCTGCTGCTGCTTTTTGCTCACCGACTCTTCATGATACATAAATTAGAAATTTGCGGCAGCCTCCCCGACCACCCGACCGGAACACTCACCTTTCCCGACTGTGTGTGTGTGTGTGTGTGTGTGTGTGTGTGTGTGTGTGTGTGTGCGTGTGCGTGTGCGTGTGTGTGTGTGTGTGTGTGTGTGTGTGTGTGTGCTTGCCGTGCCTGGGGTGATGGCAGCACAAGAGGGGTGAGGCGGGGGGTGGGGGTATGAGGCTGAACACTGGCACGCGCCTCCTCATGATGAAATAAATATCACTGAATTCAATCACAAAACTTGGCCTTGTCCTGCGGGCCAACTAAATGTCACCTGCGCCAGCCAGGGTACGTACGCACACTACAATACCACACCTGTCACACCCACGGGCACACTGCCAAGCCTACTGAGGTCTGTGGGCTCGATGGGCGCAGTGCCACACACGCAGAGGAACCTCCACACAGCATTATTCTTTCTCCTTCATCAGTTCCTAATCTCCAGAGTGGCTTCGTCATCGTCGGAGCGTGGTGGCCCGAAGCGAAGGTATTTACCGCCCACTTTATAAACACTAATGCATCACAAATTTTGCCAAAACAATAATTTCATGCGAACGGTAACCTCAGAGGTGCATTCTTTACCCTTTCCGAGGAGAACAGGAAGGAAGAGGAGGAGGAGGAGGAAGAGGAGGAGGAACAAGAGGAAAGAGAGGAGGAGGAGGAAGAAGAAGAGAAGGGCGATGTATTTTTCCGGTGCAGCAACAGGAACAGTAACGAGCGGGAAAGTGAACACAGGTGAATGGTGGCGGGCAGGAGCACCTTCAGCCGCCGCCTCCCAGACTCACCTGCCACCACCTGGGTAGACCCTATCTAATTGGATCACGCGGGCAAGAGGGACGTAACCCAAGCAGCTGCCGGAGTAGTACCCAGGCCCGTCTAGCTCTGGGCTGCTCAATTAACAATAGCTATCACAGGACGTGTAATAAGCAATATCTTCAAAGGAACCGCCATTACAGAACAATGACCGCCGTAAAAAAATCTAATGGGACGAACATACGTTATAAAGTAAGGCTGCGGAGTTCATAAGTGGACATGAAAAAGAGCTCGTTTTTATTGCTCCTTCTTGAATGCATAAAAGGGCGGGAGGAGGAATTACGAGTGCTGGGGACACGGTCATCACATTTCCTCCTGCCTCATGTAGGATCGAGGCGGTTTGGTCTTCCGAATTTGAGTGAGATGAAAGTTGTTAGGAGAGGAAGAGGAGGAAGAAGAGGAGGAGGAGGAGGAGAAGGAGGAAGAGAAAATCGAAAACAAAATATTTAAGAAGTAAAGACAAGAGGTACCAGCAGCACCAGCATTAGGAACGCCCTGACGAGGAAGCTGAGGAAGACGAGGCGAGGCATGCATGAGGTACAGCCGCCTGCCCCGTCAATATCCAAAGCCTTTGTTGACTACTGGATTTCATCTCTCACTTTTCTCAAACAAGTCACGCGCTGCGCCTCCTTTGGCCTCAGTCTGCCCCGTTGCAGAGGCCGACACTAACCCGACGCGGCGCACTGCGGGAAAACAGGTAGCAATCTCAACCACTGTTTTCCCGTTTATTTAAATTCATTCCTTTTTACAGTGCATGATTTAACCTACATTCACTTCGCCACAAGGGAGAAAGAAGCGAGTGTTGTCTCTCCTCCTTCCTACTACCTGGAGAGAAACACTTGGATTCTCCCACGCCCTTGGCTGTGCACCTGTCGCTGGAGTACCTGTGTAAGCCTACCTGATGCATCTGGCGGGAAGGTTCGACGGCAGAAATTATGGAGTTAATCAATAATTAGTCTTATTTCTAAACCTAACTCCCGTGGGATCACCGGGAGGAGGCTGGAGGGTGTTCCTGGGACCACTAACTTAAAATAGGTTATACTATTATAGGTATAGAGTATAAGAAAGTTTATGCTTGTATGGTTGACTTTGCGAAGATTTATATATTCTTGGACATAGACATCCTCAATAAATAATAGTGACTAGTAAATAACAGTATAATTAGTTAAA
>JAPQNM010000039.1:3399519-3412019 GCA_029783475.1 Metacarcinus magister
TTCCTCCTCCTCTCTCCTCCTCTCCTCCTCCTTCCACCCACACAAACACCATCATCACCACCACCATCATCACAACACAGCATTTTCTACACCAGACGCGTCAGTAACACCACCACACTCACCACCACCACCATTACAATATCGCACCATCACCTCCACTCACTATATTATCCTCACTAAGGTATAAAAAACAACTGAGCATCTGATAGACTAGAATCGCCGAGGGTAGAATTAATTTCATCTATAATCTGCTTCACCGAAAATCTAATTCACTCTATAATATATTTTCTTCCCCATGATGTAAAGTCGTACAATAATATATCGTAAGGAAAATATTCTTGACCTCAGTACGTAAGATATTATTTTTTGTTAAGCTTCTTTTACTTGTTACAACGAATTGAAATCATTATACGAGTAAGTGTTTTAAGGTGACACGATGTTGATGTAAACACATTATATATTGTAAAATGTAATACTTTAATTTTCAATGTATTATTTTTTTTAGACTCTATCAGATGTTAATTATAATTGCAAAATGATAGAATATGGATGAAAAAAAAGTTAATACATCAATAAATCATGAAATAAAAAACATAGACTAATAAACACATTTTTCTCCGGCATATAAACACACAAAAAAGTGGCGTTTGATCAGGTAAAATCTAATTAACTTCCCTTAATTAATTTCAGAAGCTACGTTCGTACACCTGTTTGGATTTTTATAATTTTTTACTCATTTTCTTCGTGGATTTTATAATTGAAACAAATTATACATCAAGTCAAGGTGAGAGAAAGGGGATGTGTGTTAAGGGAGAGGATGCAGGTGACTGTGGAACTAATAGACAGCTGGTTAGGAGTGAGGGCCGAGACGAGGGAAGCCAAACCGTTAGTTAGTTCACGGAGGAAACTGTTGATAATTATTTAGTGTCGCTTGTTAAGAACGACAGTACAGGTGATTCAGTCTATTGTAAGTGTGTATAGAGGTTATAGAAGTGTGGCAACGTGAAAAAAAAATAGAGAATAAACATATAGTCATAAAAAAAAGTCATACAAGTAATGATAATAGTAATAATAATGACAATGATACTTATACAAGCTCAGTAATTATGTTATTCCCATCTAGTGTCTTCAGTTGGACACCCATTAAGACAAAAGAGTGACCAGGTGCGCACCAATCTGGGAGGAGCGACATAGATTCCGGCGGGAGACAAATTCGGTTCTGAGTGCGCAAACGTCCTCTTAGTCATGGTGGAGGTTTCGGCTCCATTTAATTTCGGTTACCTGTGTTAGTCCGCCGGTAAGGAGACATCCAGGTAGGTTAATGAAGGAAAATCATGATGCAATTAGTTTTCGGCCGAATTCATGGACGGACGAGTTTTCTAATCGTCCCTCGAGATCCTGAAGGAGGCACTGAGGAAGGTTGAGGTTAGGATTTTCGGTCTTTTTGCTTTACTCCATCAGGGTGAGGCGGGATTAGGATGCTATGCCACTAATATTACAATCCGTTCCGTGCTTCCTTGCAGTTTATGACAAAGAATTTTCCGCCCTTTACTAATCTTTTTCTACTTGATTTTATGTTTCATTCTCTCTACTTGAGGCGACCGTGTTCATCAGACGTCAATAAAATAAAATGTATACGTTTACAAGGTGTATATTTACCTTAATTAACAACTAGATTTTCAAATGCAACAGTGAGAGAATTTGACATTTCTACTCTTACTCTCTCTTCTACCTATTTATATAACAACATACCGCACTTGACAATAATTGAAGAGGGAAGATAATAGAGGATCTTGAATAATGAACAAAAACCAACTAGTAACAGAAAAAGTTCAAGAAAATATAATAGATAATTTGTGATTCTTTATCGTCCTTTGATTTTGTCTGTCATTAGAAAGCGTCACTCCGTCGACTTTCAAAGCAGGAGATTATTATATAGAGATGAGCAGAATATTCTCTCCTTCTCCTCCTCTTTATCATCCTTTCTCTCTTCCCTCCTTCCTCTAACATCCTCTTTCTTTTTGTATTTCCTCTCATCTCTCTTTCTTCTCACTCCATTTCCTATTTATCCCTCTCACCTCCTTTCCTTTCCTTTCTTCCTTTTCCTCCTCTCCTCTCCTCCTCCTCCTCCTCTTCTCTCCTCCTTCCCCGACGCTGCCTTGTTCATGTAATTACAATTTGTGTAGCAAGTAGCATTAATGATTGGGGTGGTCACTCCCTACAGACCTCCTTCTCTCTCCCTCTTCTTCCCTCCCTTTTTTTCCTTCCCTCTCCCTCTTCTCCTTCCTTCCTTCTCTCCCTTTCTTGGTGGGTCTTGAAGGATCCCCTGAAGGTAAGGAACAAATTTGGGAGGATTCCAAAAAAACAACTACAAGAGGGATGCTGAAAGTTGTGGATTTGTATTGAGTTTATCGTTTTCTATGCGATGGTAAGCTGGGTATATATATATTTTTAAGGGTGCATATCTCTCTCTCTCTCTCTCTCTCTCTCTCTCTCTCTCTCTCTCTCTCTCTCCTCTCTCTCTCTCTCTCTCTCTCTCTCTCTCTCTCCTCTCTCTCTCTCTCTCTCTCTCTCCTCTCTCTCTCTCTCTCTCTCTCTCTCTCTCCTCTCTCTCTCTCTCTCTCTCTCTCTCTCTCTCTCTCTCTCTCTCTCTCCTCTCTCTCTCTCTCTCTCTCTCTCTCTCTCTCTCTCTCTCTCTCTCTCTCTCTCTCTCTCTCTCTCTCTCTCTCTCTCTCTCGCTCTCTCTCTCTCCTCTCTCTCTCTCTCCTCTCTCTCTCTCTCTCTTCTCTCTCTCTCTCTCTCTCTCTCTCTCTCTCTCTCTCTCTCTCTCCTCTCTCTCTCTCTCTCTCTCTCTCTCTCTCTCTCTCTCTCTCTCTCTCTCTCTCTCTCTCTCTCTCTCTCTCTCTCTCTATCAGTATGATGCTCTCATTAACAGAAGATAACCCACTTTGATCAAATTTGGTTACAAGGCGGAGTGGGGAGCGACATTCACCCTTAGTGCGAGGCTACGTAAGGGTGAGAGTGGTCCTTCCCGTGGTAATGAGAGGAACGAGGGCCATCTAGAGAGCATGAAAGAGGCACTCAGGACTCTCCACCTTAAAAAAAAACAACCCAGCAAATATAGTCTTAACATCAAGCATCTATAAGCTAGCTGGTGAACCTTTCGTATTTAGTTAGTTTTTTTCTTTTTATCATTTTCATGCCAACCCGTCGTCTCGCTGATGATGATATTACGAATACCAGATGAGCCACACGGATCGTTGTGTCCGGGTCTGAGTGGATGTTGCGAGCCATTACGGTAATGAGGGAGGCGGTGAGGCTTGATGGAGGGTGCTGGGTGAAGGGCGAGACGTGACCAGACCTGTAAACCCATGAGGCCTTCGAGCTGTACCTTGTTCCACCTACTTCCTACTCTTTTACTCTTTTCCTACTTCACCTCCACACTTTTCCTCGCCCCATATGAAGTTTTAATCACTCCTTTCCCTTTCTTTAACTCCCCAGTCCCCTTTTTCTTTCCCTTAGCTTCCTACTCGCTTTTTTTCTTTCCCTTTCTATTTCTTTTCCCCGCTCCTCGGTCACTCTTTTCCTCCCTAAGTTTCCCTAGTCACTCTTTTTTCCCTTTCACCTGTCAGACTAAGTTCCCATAATTTCCTTTCATTCCTTATGTTCGCTCTTTCCTTTCCTTCATCTTTTCCAGCTATTCTTCGTCCACTTACATTGTCCTTCCTGCACCAGCAAACACGTGATATGTATAATAGTTTTCTCTGCCCTTACCACGTAGTTTTACCTTATCCATGAAATTTAGTGATGAAATATATACCGTAAAAAGGTGTTTGTTAAATAGGAAAGGCGAAGCAAAGAAAAAATTTACCGCCATCTGGTGTCAAGAACATGAAATTTCAGTTTTTTTTTCCCACTCATTTGTTTTTTTGTTCATGGAGTTTGTGAGTGAAGGAGAGAATGAGGTGATGACAGCAAGGTAGAACGTGACAGAATGTGAGAACTCTTAATGGGGCTGATGATACCCGCGGCACCAACGGCACTAAATGAGAGAAGAGCAAAGGAGGAACACAAAAAAATGAGAAAAGAAAAAGCAGAGGCATAATAAAATGAACGCAGCCAAGCACGTAAAAGTGAACTCAATAAAGTATGCGACGTCAGTAAAATAAAATAATGTAATGTTGAAAAGATGCATTAATTACGTCATCTTTTTGAACAAGTTATTCACTCTCATCAATGTTTGTTATTTCTCTTTAACCTCAAACATCTATCACTATTTTTACTTATTGATTTGCTGTTCACTGATACCACCTAAAGCCTGACCTCTATATATTAAAAGAAAGTATATTCATTCCTACCTATCATACATACACTATCTCTCTCTCTCTCTCTCTCTCTCTCTCTCTCTCTCTCTCTCTCTCTCTCTCTCTCTCTCTCTCTCTCTCTCAACAATTCTCTGGCTACCATCTGTGATCACGCGTCCTGCAGATGAACACAAGCTGCTCATGTATGTGTGGAGGAGGAGGAGGAGGAGGAGGAGGAGGAGGAGGAGGAGGAGGAGGAGGAGGAAGACAAGTTGGAGGCGTGGGAGGTCGCTTATCTCCCCCCAGAACCTTCCTTTCATCACCTCGTCCTGTCTCCGTCATCTACGAGGTTACACTCACACGCTTTATTTTGTTATTAGATTAGGAGAGCAAAGCGCGTGAGGGTGGGAGGGTGCGGGAGGGTGTAGGAGGGTGTAGGAGGGCGTAGGAGGACCGCCTTATAATCAAGAGTAGGAGGGATAGGCAAGGGCGTGACGGATGGACATCACTCACCTCACCTCACATCAGCCTCGGGGCTCCTGCGACAGCCACCACCAAGCCTGCATTAAGACGTCCGCTGAGCTAATACTCCCTCCAGCCCTTCCTCCTTTCCCTCCCTTCCCTCCCTCCCTCCCTCCCTTCCTTCCTCGTAACTTCCTTTCCCCCCTCCTCACCTCATCTTCCATCCATCTCTCTATCCTTGCCTACCTCTCTCTTCCTATTTTCATCCTAATATACATCCTTTACTTCCTCTCTCTCTCTCTCTCTCTCTCTCTCTCTCTCTCTCTCTCTCTCTCTCTCTCTCTCTCTCTCTCTCTCTCTCTCTCTCTCTCTCTCTCTCTCTCTCTCTCTCTCTCTCTCTCTCTCTCTCTCTCTCTCTCTCTCTCTCTCTCTCTCTCCTTTCGTCTTCATGTCTTCCCCCCTTCCCCCTTCCCTCCCTCCCCAAGCAGTGCCCCGCCCCCAGCACGCCCACGATCACCCAGGGCGTCTCCGTGGTCCATCCCTCCCCTACCCCCCTAGCCAAGTCACGCCCCCAGGCCCTCTCTGCCCCACTAATGGCCTTTATAAATTGCCTCCATCACAGATTACTATAATTTAAAACAGGTTCCCCCAATGCATTAGTTATTACGTCATTTGCCAATAGGAGTCGAGGAAGAGGTTACACGAGGGAGTCTACGGATACACCCACCTCCTCCTCCTCCTCCTCCTCCTCCTCCTCCTCCTCCTCCTCCTCCTCCCTTCCATCCCGCCCTTGAGGTTAATGCGCCACTTTTATGCATAAATTTCGAGCTAAATGATAGTGATAAATAAGAAAGGCAAATTGTGCGTAACCTCCAAGGAATGATAAAGTAAATTATTGTCTTGAAAGATTCCATTGTCGCCTTCAGAGGGTCGCCGCCTGTGTGTGTGTGTGTGTGTGTGTGTGTGTGTGTGTGTGTGTGTGTGTGTGTGTGTGTGTGTGTGTGTGTGTGTGTGTGTGTGTGTGTGTGTGTGTGTGTGTGTGTGTGTGTGTGTGTGTGTGTGTGTGTGTGTGTGTGTGTGTGTGTGTGTGTGTGTGTGTGTGTGTGTGTGTGTGTGTGTGTGTGTGTTTGCCTCAGTAAGTGAAAGCAGGTACAGTACACATGTATTTGCAGTAACTTGAAGGTAATTGGAGATTATTAAATTTCAATATTTCCTTTGGTAATTTTTTTTTCTTTCCAGATAAACCTTTCTTGAAATTCTTAAGGAAAGGAAGAAGAAGAAGAAGAAGAAGAAGAAGAAGAAGAAGAGGAGGAGGAGGAGGAGGAGGAATAATACTTTAATAAACGAATAACACAAGGAAAAAAAAGTCTTTGCCAGTTAATCAGTCAGTCAGTCACACACAGACAGACAGACAAACAGTAAAGCAATCGTGGAGCTGGCTTGTGAGTCAGCAATTTCTCTCTCTCTCTCTCTCTCTCTCTCTCTCTCTCTCTCTCTCTCTCTCTCTCTCTCTCTCTCTCTCTCTCTCTCTCTCTCTCTCTCTCTCTCTCTCTCTCTCTCTCTCTCTCTCTCTCTCTCTCTCTCTTTACACCAGCGGGCACGTAAGAACAGCGGGGCGGCAGCAATGTACTTCCCTGTTATTTTGTTCTGGTAATCACACGATGCAAATAGCAAAGGACACACTGTTGCTGAGGGATCGGTGCACTGTGCAGGGTCGTGGATAATTGCAAAATACAGTTTATTAAATTATCAACTTAGCCTGCCACATAAACACTGGCTTAATGCACCATCTTGAAAACATTTGGCAATCTAAAGAGCGTTGTAACTCCCAGATTCGGTCACAAATTTAAGTGTCCCCCGAAAACCAAGGCACGGAAAATTTAAGGCTCTTAGCGCAGGAGTGGATGGGTTGAGGGAGAGGCGGAGAGAGGGAGGGAGGGAGGGAGGGAGGACACAGCGAAGAAATAAATCATATAAATAGTGATCAAATAAATATCAAAGAGGCAATGATGGCGGAGAAATTGGCCATCAAAGCTTAATTTTAGAGTGTGTGGTCGCTATTTGTGTCCAAGGTGGGCTGAGTTACGGGAGGAGGAGGAGGAGCGACCACAAGACATATGGTCGATGTGGGTACTAGTGACGAGTCTATCCCATCCTACCTGCCTCACCCCCGCCCCCCCCACACCTGCCCGCTTGCCTTACCTGCCTCCCTACACCTGTGCCCGCTCATACCTACCTGTCTACACACCTGTATTTTCCTTATTCTACATGTATCTATATTTTATCTACCATTTCTAGACTAATTTGCATCACACACCTGTTAGAATACCTGTACTTGCCTCCCTGCACACCTGTATACACCTGTTTACCTCCTTCTACAGGTGTATAGGTTTACTCCACTCCTTCTACAGTTACCTGCTCTCCACACCTGCTAATTAACCTTCACCTGCCTCCTTGTATACGTGTCTAGCTATGCCTACCTCCTCCTTACCTCCCTCTATTGTACAACTCAATTGATCGTAAAGCTATTTCCACATGACTCTCCGTTTTCTATGAGCCAAAATGAGTCTATATCGACATGTGATTTCTCTTGATATCTATTGAGTGTCATGCTTCTCCTCGGCGCCTTTATTGCTATTATCTACGGTGTTATTATCCTCTCTATTGTCTCTCTCTTTCTCATCCGCCGTAAAGAGAGGAGATCCAATTTCCCAAACACGAGAAGAAAAGACTGGAATGAGAGTTGAGACCTGACCGTGACATCAACATCCCACGTGTGTTCGCTTTCTTTTTTTTCTTTCTTTCTTTCTCTCTCTCTCTCTCTCTCTCTCTCTCTCTCTCTCTCTCTCTCTCTCTCTCTCTCTCTCTCTCTCTCTCTCTCTCTCTCTCTCTCTCTCTCTCTCTCTCGCACGGCAGCCACGGACAGAGATATAGCTTTAATTAGTTATTCAAGATTCCTTAGTGCCGTGGAAATGATGATGATGATGATGATGATGATGATGATGATGATGATGATGATGATGATGATGATGATGATGATGATGATGATGATGATGATGATGATGATGATGATGATGATGATGATGATGATGATGATGATGATGAAAATAGTTCTTGGTGAAATTTACTCTATTTTTGGAGACAACTAAAAAAAGGTAAGGAACTGTAAATAAATAAATAAATACATAAACGAACAAATAAAAACATAAATAAATGGGTAGATAAATAAGTTAAATGGAAAATAAATAACGTTTCCAATAAATTTATATAAAAAAAAAAATACTAGATCTTGAGATGGAATTCCTACATTGAGGTAAAATAAAATCAGGTAAAGATGAAGATGCCGCGGTTTTCCATCCATCCAGCGGCAGGAAAAACCAAGTGTAACCAAGTGAAGAGAATCGCCAAGGAGACAGAGAAAAAAAAAGAAGAACACTGTTTATCATTTCCTTTAGCCACGAAGGTGTGAAAGAAGCATGAAAAATGAAAGAAAAACAAGACAAAACCACCACAATTGCTAAACGAAAATATTATCTACACACCCACACCCACACCCACACACACACACCCACACACACCCACACAAAAACCTAAAGACTAATATAAGAAAGGTATCGTATGTATTTCTTTTCGGGTAATCATACATTTCTCATAACAGTAATACTCACACCTTCCACCTCTGAGTCTAAGCGTGAAATTAATACCTGGGACTTAGACGCGCAATGACAATAAGGAAGGAAGGTGTATATATATATAACAAAAAAATAAAGAAAAGAAAAGAAATGATATAAATAGCCTGAATCCCATGTTTTGTTTACTATACATGAAAAAAAGACATTGACCAAAAATTTCTTCCAAGTAATCTAAAAGTGTGAAATTTCGAATCAAAACAACATCGAAGCTTTATATAATGTCCTTGAGATGATATTTGAGCTAGTTCTTTTTTTCCTCTCCATCCTTTCCTCTAAACCTCCTTCTCTCCTCTTCCTTCCCAGTCCCTCAGCTCGCCCTCCCTCGCGCCTTACCGCCGTCACACTCCCTCAGCCCGAGTCAACACAGTTTCGCCACAGTTCCGAATCTCCGTGACCAACACAATCTTGCGTGGAGAAGCAGGACTGACACAAGGCAGGAGGGTTGACCACTAGAATGCAGTAGTTGGTTTTCGAAAAAGTAAATAATGGAGGGAAATGCAACAGACCCGCTCGCCAAATGGAAGGAAAACAAAATTAAATGTGAATGAAAAGTGTATTGTATTTTCTCTTTACCCTTGCACACATAATATAGCTGGTTGTATTTTCATGTGTGTATGGAAGAAAGAAATACGCACACAGATTATTTAAATATGATAGGTATTGTAATTTCACCTTAACTACACACACTATTACTTATTTGTGGATTTGCATGTGTGTGTGTGGAAGGTAGAGTGACGTACAGGTGAACTGAGGTAATTAACAGCATACAGGGGAGGTATTTTTAAGGCGTGTGAAGGTGATGAGGAAAGACGTCGTGGCGATAAAAATGTGGAAAGAATTTAAAAGTAAAGCTCAAAGTGAAGGTGAAAAAAATACTTTGAGAAAATACGAAAGAAATATACAGGATAGATATAAAAAAAATGTATCACAACAGAAAATATGAAAAAACATATAGAAAAATTATATACAGTCAAATAAAAGAATATAAAAAAATACTAGAAATACACACACAATATTTTTTTTACGAATTAACTTTAGTCCATGCAGTCAGTGCCTTACTAACTCCCAACTTACACCATATAAATAAAACCAGAAAAATAAATAAATAAATATATAAAACAAAAATATATCTGGACATCACTGGCTCAAAGGTCGCTCAGGAATTTACGTTCAAGTAATGACACCACAGAGAAACCTCATCTCCTCTCTTGGAATGTGACGCAGATGACCTCAGTGTTTCGTGGACGTCGTAACAGCATTTAACCCCTCCCCACCACCGTCAGGAGAGAGAGAGAGAGAGAGAGAGAGAGAGAGAGAGAGAGAGAGAGAGAGAGAGAGAGAGAGAGAGAGAGAGAGAATAGTAATAGTAATAGTAGTAGTAGTAGTAGTAAGTAGAAATAGTAGTAGTAGGAGATGCTATAGCGTAGAAGGAACAAAGAAAAATGAGGAGGCGACAGTAGAGGACCCGTATGAACAACAGGAGGAGGAGGAGGAGGAAGAGGAGGGAGGAGGAGGAGCCATCGAGGACTACCCACGTTGAGAAGTCCCCGCCGTGTGCCGCCCGCCACCTCACCCCGCCTCACCCCGCCCGGAAAAGTCTCCCAATTAATGTCTTTCTGATGGCCGCCCAAATTGGTCTAAATGATGCCGCTGAAAAACGCTGCAGATATTAACGTTCCTCCCGTTCATAACCAAGAATTCTCATCCCCTGTAATACATAAGCGGCGGCGAGGGCTCAATTACGTCCCCGCCAGCCTGTAATCTTGAGAGGGTGACCTGATGTTTACTGGAATTGGGGAGCAGAACAGTAGCGCACGATGGGTCCTCTGGCGGTGGCGGCGGTGGCAGCGGTGGTGGTGGTGGTGGTGGTGGTGGTGGTGGTGGTGGTGGATTCTAAGGACGAGAATCTCCTACCAAGATGCTTTCGACGTTGCAGGACTTAGAAACGAAGATAGATATTCAACTACCCTTCCTGCCTCCTCTTCTTCCTCTTTACTCCTGAACAAAAACCAAAGAGTAATCGCCCAACATAAGAACAAGAAAACTCAGATAAACCTAAACTTAACAGCAAGAAATACAGAGGAACAATTTCTAATGGAGGAGGAGGTGGAGGAGGAGGAGGAGGAGGAATCTTGCATCGCTGTGGCTAAGTAAGGTCCTTTTGCTTCTCGTGTCTCACTCTGTAATTTTCTTTCTTCCCTCACTGAACTTCCTCCGACTCACTCTTATGAAGCCGCACTGTTTCAGGTATGACACACTCTTACCTGGTGTGTAATTCATGGTGTGGCCGCGAGGGTGGGGCGGGAAGGGGCGGGAAGGGGCGTGGGGGGGTGTGGGTGAGGAGGGGACGGGAAGGCACAGAGACGAGACATGAGGCAAGGGGATGAGAGGCGGGCAAAGAAGATGAGATGGAAGGGAGGAGGCCAAGGGAATGATAAGAAGGGAGGGAATAGGAGGAGTGGAGAAGGTAAGGGTTGTGCAAGGGAAGGGAGAATGGATGGTGGGTAGAATTGGGACGTCATCTACATTGTTTTTGTGCAACGTAGATGGAGTAAAGAAGAAAAAAAAACTTACTGAAGGAAGAGAAAGTTTAGTGGAAATATATAACAAAAACCTGAGAAAAAAAAATGACGATATGTAAGAGTTGATTCTCTCTATTTCTCTCTTCCTCAAAATGTGGATTATAAAACAGGAAGAGAAGCACGTTGACAGCAAGAGAAGAAGAGGAAGAGGAAGAAGGCGGACAAAAGATAAAAGAACAAGACACCATTCACTCCACTCCGTCAGCAGGCAAGACAGACACAAGCGCAGGTCACTTGAAGAAACACCATCACGTCGAGAGCTGATGGTAGTGTCGTGGGCGGGCAGAGCAGAGCCAATATACAGCACACCCAAACCTTCCTCACTGTCTCAGAAAGTATATAATAACACATCTTCCTTTACCCTGCACTCTCGGCGTACTCAGTGTCCATCTTCTCGTCCTCTGTCTCTCTTCTCTGCATCGCTCACTCCTTCTACGCGTGGGTCATGTCGGTGTCGTTATTACGGGTCTCCTCGTTGCACAAAGGGAACAGAAGCTGACCTGTCAATTTATCGGTGGTGCTGTCCGGGCCGGCGGCAGCAGCGCACCACAGTTTTCATCCTATCCTCAAGTGGTTTTTAGGATAATTACAAAGTAGCAAATGGCCTTAAGCGTGAATAACGAAATTAGTGGGAGGAGCTTAGCCTGGCGGTTCCTTTGATGAATTGGCCCCGGGCTGGCGACGCGCCCTCCTGCTGCTGGGAGGGAAGGAGGGAAGGAGGGAGGGAAGAACCAAGGCAGGGAGGGAAGGAGGGGGTAGCAGGTGGTCAAAGGAAGAAGTGATGGAGGAAAAAAGCGACGAGGAGCTTGGATGAAGAGGAGGAGAAGAAGACGAAGAGAGAAGGATGGATGGAAGAGGACAATGCGTTGGTGGTTGTGGTGAAGAGGAACAGAGGAGAGTTGTGCTGTAGGTGGTTAGGGTGATGGTGAGGATGGTGATGGCAAGGCAGTAATGGCAGTAATAGAGTAAGATGGTGGTAATGGTGATGACAGAGACGTGGTGATGCAAACATGCAACACAACACTTAGGATCACAGCAAGGGCGCCTCCACGTGTGTTTGCAAGATAACCTCACTCCTTGCAACTCTCCTTTTTACGAATACAAACACGAAATGAAACACATAAAGGAAGAAATGAGAAAAAAAAAACAAGCTGGGTATTGCAAGATGAATGATAATGACTAACAAACACACTTGGGCCTAAACATAACCCCCAAAAATATACTGTATAGAAAAATAACAAAGAAACACACACACACACACACACACACACACACATACAGACAGACAGACATTAATACTATACACATACATATTCATAAGATAGATAGACGAACAGGAAGACTAAAAAACAAACAAACAAAGAAACAAACAGACCCAAAAATACTTCATAAGAGTACGCCGCCATCCTATTTTACATTTACAGGTGACCACACGACCCTGATGGACAGGTAACTCCCAT
>JAPQNM010000039.1:3417019-3427850 GCA_029783475.1 Metacarcinus magister
CCTGCCCTTCAAACCCACGCGGCGTGTGTATATTACAAAAACGATGTACATGCACCTCGATTTCACCGCGAACTATTCTAAATTGTATTAATTAAACAGTGATCATGAAGGAGCTGGGATGAGGCAAGCGTTAAGTCTACCCAGCTGTTCTTACTAAATACTCCTGTTACCTCACTACCAAAGTATCTGAGAAAGAGAGAGAAAGAGAAAGAGACAGAGACAGAGACAGAGACAGAGACAGAGACAGAGACAGAGAGAGAGAGAGAGAGAGAGAGAGAGAGAGAGAGAGAGAGAGAGAGAGAGAGAGAGAGAGAGAGAGAGAGAGAGAGAGAGAGAGAGAGAGAGAGAGAGAGAGAGAGAGAGAGAGAAGAAAAAAAGTAAAAAAAACCCTGATGCTGCCCCTCACTCTAGTGTTTGCCAAGTGTGTAATTAAAGCAACGTGTTCGAACGCGCCGAACACTCTCCGCCCTGAACAAAGAACAACTCAAGCAATTATCGTCAGCAGCGGCAAGTTCCCCGTCGTTCTAACACCTGCCATCACGACTTCCCTTTTATCGCCTTCCCAAAAACCAGCCACACACACTCCCTTCACACTTAACCTTCCTCATTACTTTATCTATCATCGACATGCTATCAGGAGAAGTAACGACGCTGCGAGGAATCATAGGAAAAAGAAGGATATAAAGAAAAAACAGGTAAACATCGGGGCATCGACATCAAAGAGGATCTGGTAAAGGTTCACTGGTTCTTATCGAGAGTATAAACGCCAGATGCTGCCTCGCTTGGTACAGGATCGAAGCTAAACGAAAGGGAATCCGACGGAGCATCCAATACTACTGTTAGAAACGTGATTGAGGATTCGAGTGAAGGTGTGGAAAAGGTGGGAGGTCTCGAGGAAAGGAGAGAGGTGAAGGAAGGTGAGGAGAGGGAAAGAAGGAAGGGAGGAAAGGTTAGGGTAAGAAAGAGAGTTACAAAAAAGGATATATGATTCAGTTATCCAGCAAAGGTGTGAAGGAAAAATGTGAAGGATGGATGGAAGTAGACAAAAATGATGATAATAATAATGATGATATTGATAATAATGTTAATGATAATAATAATAATATTGCAACATAAGGATATAAGTCAAATAAAATAAAGAAAATACAACTAGAGATGCAGAGAGATGAGGGTAAAGACAAGAGGAGAAGGAGAAGGAGGAGGAGGAGGAGGAGGAGGAGGAGGAGGAGGAGGAGGAGGAGGAGGAGGAGGAAGAGGAGGAAGAGGACTGAATTATTCTTCCAGCTTCGGCAGCGTTAAGTAGAGAAGGCTTCCAGTGCTGCCCTTTAGAGAAACAAACTCTGCTCCTCCTCCTCTTCCTCCTCCTCCTCCTCCTCCTCCTTCTCCTCCTCCGTTACCTCACTGATCTGAGCGATAATGAATTGAAAGATGGAACACAAAGCGGCCGGTCGACCAGGAGGAGGAGGAGGAGGAGGAGGAGGAGGAGGAGGAGGAGGAGGAGGAGGAGGAGGAGGAGGAGGAGGGAAGAGATGAGGAAGAGAGAGGAAAAGAGTAGTCTCCCTTCGTCTGCGCCTCCTCCTCCTCCTCCCTTTCGTCCTAGCGCACAAAAACTCCTCAGATTTCTTGGCCGGCTGACTGCGGCTGATCTCAGTAGTCATGTTTCATTAGCTTCGTATCAAAATCAATTTCCCAGTCAGTTTCGTGCCGTCATACCGTAAATCACACGCGAGGGGACGAGAGAGAGAGAGAGAGAGAGAGAGAGAGAGAGAGAGAGAGAGAGAGAGAGAGAGAGAGAGAGAGAGAGAGAGAGAGAGAGAGAGAGAGAGAGAGAGAGAGAGAGAGAGAGAGAGAGAGTGTGGGTGGAGGAAGTGGAGTAGGAAGGGAAAGGAAGCACAGTAATAATAAATCGAGAACGGCGTTGTCCACTTCTGTTTAACACATGTTTCATCACCGTTGTCGAAATGAGAGAGATGAGAGAAGAGAGAAGAGAGAAGAGAGAAGAGAGAAGAGAGAAGAGAGAGAGAGAGAGAGAGAGAGAGAGAGAGAGAGAGAGAGAGTAGGAGAGGTTACTGGTGATCTTCTTTCCAAGTTCTGCCCTAAAATTGAAGCTTAGAAAACGGTATTTGGTGCTCTTGTCAGGAGGGTGCGCTCAGGGGATGGGGGGGGAGGAGGAGGGAGGAGGAAGGAGGGAGAAGGGGGAAGGGAGGGAGGTAAGAAAGGAGGGGGGATCAGGTTCCTTCAGGGTGGCGGCGCCTTTCCTCCCTCCCTCCCTCCCTCCATCCCTCCCTCTCCCTCTCCCTTCCTGACCTAACGTGTCTTCATTTATCTCTCTCCTTCCATCTTCAACAACGTGTTTTCTTCCATTCGTCATGTTTTATTCAATTACCTGCCACTTTTCATCTACTTCATTCACTCGTTTCATTATTTTTTTTTGTCTCCCCTTCCACTCGTTACTTTGATACTGACGTGGAATATTTATGCTTCAATTTCGTCGTCATTTTTCATCTCACTTGCAAGTTTCACATACCAACATGCACTCAAGTCTTTCTGCTCACATCTTTCCTTCTCTTCCTCCTCCTCCTCCTCCTCCTCCTCTTATCTGTCTTCCCTTTGACTTAATTTCATTCAATTCTCTTTCGCATGCTCTACTTCCTCTCATTATATCTTCATTCACCACAAATTGTCACCTACTGCTCTCACCTCTCCTCACCTCACCATTATCCAGCCAAGATGATACCTGAACGTAATCCACCTTGTTCAAACGGGCCACTTTCTCGCTGCCTCCACGCACACACATGGCACGTTATGGCGCTCCAGGGGCTCCTAACACATCCTGAGGGCGTTGTGCTGTGCCATAAATTAACACTACGTTGCGTCACAATTGTGCTGACATTAGCGGAACAGGAAACCGTGACTTCTTGGTGAGCACAAAGCAATGTTATGTTTTTTTTCCAGTCTAAGTTCACGCTCCGGCAGGCTGTTGGGCGCGGCGTAAATTGCCCATAAAGACATGTCAATCGCGGGCGGAGTGTCGAAGAATGGCAAGGTGGATTTTAAGTGTTTGGTTGAGGGTTGGTTTCCCGTGCCGTGGTGAACAGTGGAATGGTGCACACGAGGCCACAGGGACACATGCACCTCACACGCAAATGTACGTTTATATGCTATTCTAGACAGAACTGAGTCCACCATCGTGTTCTTGGTGCCCACGAACCTTTATGTATCAAATTTCATCACATACAAAAATATTAACATTTCGCACCAACATTGCCAGGGTACACCCTTAGGATTTTGCCGACAAATATTGTTTTCTAAAATTATTAAAAAACTATGAGGTTTACGTAAGTAATGTATCGAACATAAAAGATAGAACATAAAATTCCCTTTCTTATGAGCTAAAACACAACGTATTTGAATTCTAAACAACTGAAAATAGTATAGAATTGTGTTGGTCAAAAACACTTTTCATCACACATTATTTCTCCAAAACAGTGGGAGTAATTAAGACAATGAGCAAGGCTTAATATAGAACTTTTCAAGCTTAACAGTTTTGGTTCTATAAAGGATTCTCGTAGGACTGATAGTCAAGCAGTAAAATGATAAAAACTCACTTCCACCCGAATCCTGATCCGTTTTTAGGACCAGAAAATTTGAAAAATTCGTATTAATGACAAATGCGAGAAACATTATGTTAATATAACTTGTTGATGTTACAATGCACAATAAGACTTGTTAAGAAAGTTTTAATGTTTCAATAACACTTGCTATTCTCTCTCTCTCTCTCTCTCTCTCTCTCTCTCTCTCTCTCTCTCTCTCTCTCTCTCTCTCTCTCTCTCTCTCTCTCTCTCTCTCTCTCTCTCTCTCTCTCCTAAGTATTACTATTACTAATATGCACTGCTGTATTAAACCTCAAGTATACGGGGAGAACATTTACACTGATTAAAGTGAATATATATAATCGATAAGATATATTCATTGATAGCTTTCTCATATTTTCTTCTTCTCTTTCTAACTATCTCTTTCTGAAACACTGCCAGCCACTCTCTTCCTCTAAGCTGCTCCTCAACGCCGGTCAAATTGCAGGTGTGTCTCACTGGATAAATTAAACCTTTTATAACCTAAACGTGGATATTAGGCAAAAAAATATACACAAACTCCGGGCACATAAAGGTTATTTTCTTATTCTCTTCACTGCTACATGGCCAATCATTTTTTCCCTTTAAATCGAGTCACTTTTTTTTGGGCTGGAGACGTTAATATTTTTTTTGAGTCTCGAGTTCATTTAAGTGACAAGTGGGCATCTTATCACCTTCTGTAGTTACAATGTCTCTTTATTTCTTCCTCTCTCTCTCTGTCTGTCTGTCTCTCTTACTCTTTTATTTCTCTCTCTCTTTTTTTTTTTACACGTTTTCAGTTTACAGAGAAGCTCGACATTTTCTCACCTACCGCTGGCTTCTCATCTTAGTTTCAGGAGCCATTTGGTCGTCCCAGCCGGCCCCTTCACACCGGTGGGAGGCGAGGCAGGGCGGTCATGTGGCATATCTTAATGTAGGACGTAACACTAGTCGAGATCTATAATGAAATCTTGCCTCTTGGTGCACTGTGAGGTGGCGAACGTCCAGCAAACTTTACACAACATTTGCTGCATCTGCGACCACCTCTCTCTCTCTCTCTCTCTCTCTCTTTCTCTTTTTCTCTTTCTCTCTCCCTATTTCTTTTTTTTCTCTCACGCTCTCTTTCTTGTTTGCTTTCTCTATAGTAATATATTGTTTAGCTTATTCAAAGGATTAAATTGATGGTGTTTTTCTCATTTGCTTATTAATTTCTTTTATTGATTATTTCAGTTTCTCGTATTCGTTTCTTTACTTCTTTTTATTCATCCTATTTCTTTTATTTTCTTCTTTTTTCTTTATTTTACTACAATCACTACCTTTCTTTTATTTACCCTGTTCTTTCCATTCCTCCTTTCTTCCTTCTTTCCTTCCTTCCTTCTTATTCTCACAAATCACTTATCACACATCCCAAATGAATTACTTCCTGCAATATTTCCTTTTTTCACCTTTATAAACACTCATACTAATCACTAACTCCACAACTAACACAACTAACACAACTAACACAACTAACTAACTAACTAACCTTTCCTAACACATTACCCTTCGTCGGGAGCTTCATTAAACCGAAAATAATCATACTTAATCATATTTTTACTAATTTCTTTACATTTTCGTCCGTCCTGCTGGCATTCCCTCCCACCGGGCACGTTCACCCACACACACACACACACACCACACAGGTAAGTAAGGTTCAGGTAAAAAGGGCTTCACGGTGACCTCTTCTACGAGTCGTCAGCTGTTAGTGGTCTGCGATGCCCTGACGAAGGTTAAGGGACGCGTTGGTGCCTTTCAAATGACGGTCGTAACTCTTTTATTGTGTCTTTGGCGTGTACGAAGAGTTTCTCGCGTTTAAAGGCCGCTAAAGTAGGAGGTGAGCCACGCCCCTCCTCGACCCTCGCATTCTCTTTGCCTTACTCCTTCAGTTTCCTGCTACTAAGAGGAAGAGGAGGAAGAGGAGGAGGAGGAGGAGGAGGAGGAAAAAACTAAAATCGCTTATTAACATGCCACAAATTCCCAGACGGTGCCACAAATCAGTCCTAATGATGATGATGATGATGAGAATTTCACACAAGAATCCACCGGTAAAGTCATTAGGCGTCGTAATTCAAACACATTCAACAATAGGACAACAATGAGGGGGAATTATTTTGAAGTATTTAGATAATTTTGTGCTTAAATCGTGTTAGTTCTAGTTATCATTCTTGGATGTGTGTGTGTGTGTGTATGTGTGTGTGTGTGTGTGTGTGTGTGTGTGTGTGTGTGTGTGTGTGTGTGTGTGTGTGTGTGTGTACCAGCAAAAGAGCATGAAGAGCATTTGTGGTGGCAAGTTGTGGTAATGATAATGGTGGTGGTGGTGGTGGTGGTGGAGGTGGTGGTGGTGGTGGTGGTGGTGGTGGTGGTGGTGGTGGTGGTGGTGGTGGTGGTGGTGGTGGTGGTGACATGATGAACAGCGGCAGGTAGTGTAAACGGAAGCGATTTCAACAACATAAGAAAACATAAAAATATTCTAGCCCAGTGATTCTTCCTTACACCTTTTAGTGAAGCTTTCTTAACAATGAATTTTTTCTCTCTCACTTTATTTTTATCATTTTCCTGACATTAGCTGGCAGTGACACTCCTCTCCCTTCACTTATCTCCTGAAGAAGTTAGAATTGACAAAGAGCCAAGAATACCCTCGGCGTCTTCACACTTCCCGGACCTCGATCCTACCAAGCACCTCTTTCTTGCTACTGGAATTCTGGTGTTAAGGAGACAGTAAGTATGGAGGCAAAAAAAAAATAATAAAATGAGAAAGAACGTGTATAACTATTTGGAATTATAGGGAAGAATTGATACTAAGATGTGTAATATAAGAATGATTTAGGATTGTGAGAATACTAGTAGAATAGGGTTAAAAAAGAGAGAGAGAGAGAGAGAGATTATAGACAAGATATAACTGAAAGGATGATATACATAACACACTATACTGCATAACTTAAACAGACGTAATGATGATGTCAATGTTTTTGTGACCCCACTTTCATCGTTTTCTGTTCTTCATTCCCCACAAAATTGACGTCAATGTGATAAACTGATAGTGAAATAAGATAAGGTTTAGTTATTATGACATTATGTTGTTGTTTTTTTTGCCTCCACCACAAAACATATATGTACGTGACTCCCATGATTTTTGTCTTTTTTTTTCATTGTTATAAATAAATGTTCACTTAACTTTTCACCTGGAAATCATTAAGTTTTTTTTTTTTCTCGTCACTGCATAAAAAAAAAGTCAGTAGCAACTCTTAACAAATTTTAAATAATTGAATGGCAATTAATTTCATTTTGTAATGTTCGCTTTTCTTCATACACTAATATTTTTTTTTGCTTAATTTTCATATTTTTTTTCGTCCTTGTCTGATTTTATTTTCTTTTTATTGTATTCCTTATATGGGTCTTTCACCACACACATACACACACACACACACACACACAGACACACACACACACACACACACACCCAAACACACACACAACCCCTCCCACCCCACACACACACTCACAGACAAATACACAGACACAAGAAAACTCAAAGTCACTCTCTACCCTAGAACGAACTGTCACGAGGCGGATACAGAAAGGCGACAAACCTAACAGTCTCCTCGCCTTGTCCACCTACACATCCACTCTCACCCTCAACACCTGATGATAAAAAAGACCCAACACTACACTCCTTTACTACGAATGACGAACTAAAGTAATTGAAGAGAAGAAGAGAGGAAGAGGGAGAGAGAGAGAGAGTCAGCTCGTATATGTTCCTTATCCTCAAAAGAACATGAACCTCATAACATCCTGTAACGAAATTGAAACAAATGTAATACCTTTGTGAGTACAGTCGATCGTCACTTGTTTCATCAGCAGGTTGGTGTGTCATCGCGGCGGCCACAGAGGATGATCAGAGGCTTGGTAATGGACGTTTATTAAAGGTTTCAGATCCCCTTAAGCTGAGGCTCATCTGGACCATCGCGGGCAGGTTGTTTTAATGGCATCGAGTCTGCAATCGTCAGAAACAGCGTGAAAGAAGGTTTAGATTACATATCAGCTCATGCGTGAAATTGCAGCTCCCGGGCCTTTCTTGGACAGGCTATTTTCGTCCCCTAACCCTCTCCTTCCCCTCCTTTTCTCCCTCCTCCTCTTCCCCCCCTCCTCTTCTCCAACCCTCCCTTCCTCTCCCCTCCATCCCCGGGAAGTGAAAATAAATAAGTTTCTTGTTTTTCGTTAATTTATGAGAATGATTCCCGACGAGGATCAAACTTCACCGCTTGTCTTTGGCGTTTATATAGAGTGTGTGTGTGTGTGTGTGTGTGTGTGTGTGTGTGTGTGTGTGTGTGTGTGTGTGTGTGTGTGTGTGTGTGTGCGTTCTTGGTGACACCCCTTAGTCTGCTTCTCCCCATCATCACCACTACACGCTTTCCCCTCACTCTGCACCCCCCAATCATCACCACCCTCCGTTCCCCATCACCACTTCCCCTTCACCTCTCTTCCCCCCCCCTTCCACTTCCCCCATACTTCTTCCAGCACCACCTCCCTCTCTACCCACTCACCCTCAACCTCTCCCTTATCATCCCCTTCCAACCCTCGAATCAAGCCTCGTACTCGTTCTTCCTTCCTTCCTTTCACCGTTACCACCACCACCACCACCACCACCACCACCACCACCACCACCACCACCACGTACAGAAACCATGAAATAAAATAACACGGTAAAACAACTTTAATATACTTTCATATGAGGTATCAAGGAAACAGCAACTCACAAGGGGACGAGTTCTATACGTTTACCTGCTTTCATTTACCTGTCATTATGGTAACAGCGTCGTTGAGGGCCATGGTTGTCTTTCCCCGGCAAGACACAAGGATTCCGGGGACGCCTCACGCTCTCGAGTTAAGATTTACAGCTCAGTGAACACCTGCATCCGGTTTTTCAGCTTAGTTTCTCCGTCTGGCGTTGAAATATCTAAGTGACACCTTTAATGTACCGGCTCCTTTGTCACTTCGCTACACATACTGTTTTACTTATTGTGAATTGTTTTATCTATTATTTTTTTTTACCATTATCCAGCTCACGTGTAAAGAATAACGTTTGCAGTACATGATAGTTACGGTAGAGTAAGCTTGTGTCTTATTACTATTAGGTCGTGTTTTTGTGGTTTCAACGTTAAACTATTTATATAAGTTCCCAGGTGGCGGTGTAGTACTGGATTCTCTTCTAGTTAAATCGCAACAAGAACAGGATGAGATGAAGAAGAAGAAGAAGAATCACAACAACAACAATAATAATAATAAGAAGAAGGATCACAACAACAACAACAACAAAACACAAATGCAATACTAAACTCACATTTTGCTCCTAGTCTTCTAAACCCACCATCTTACACCCACCCACCCACCCACCCACCCACCCAGCTAACAACCGACCCACTCATCCACCCACCAATCAACCTCACCATCACCCACCACTTTCTCCCCCTCTCCCCTGCAGTCTCCCCCACACTAAGGACGTCCAAGATATATTCTCCCAGTCACGCCCGAAAGCCTGGAGACGCAAATCCAGTAGGAAAACAATAAAATAAAGAGCGCGGGCGTGACGGGAATTCGTGCCTGCTCGTAAATCTGCAGCAATAACTAGAATGACAAGGCTGGATGCGTGTTTGAAGTGGGTGGTGGGTGGTGGGCGGGAGTGGGTGTAAAGTAGGTAGTAGGTACAGTGGTAGGTGGTTGCTAGGGTGAGTTAGATAGGGGTTTAAGGTGTATATGAGATGGAAAATGTGAAAATATATAAAAGAAAAATATGGGATGGAAGTGATGGGTAAGGAAATGGGTGATAATATAATAGGGGATGGGTGGGTTTTTTTTTTCCTTTTTTTTCCTTCTCTCTTTCTTTCTCTATATTTTCCTTTGTTCACCCTGAGAGACACCCTGAGTGGCTTTCCAGGAACTAGTGTCTCGCTCGCTTCACCTGGCTATTAGTGACGCAGTGGACAGGTAATAAAAAGGTAATGCCTAGAATAAAAGGCGGAAAATCATCCATAATTTTTCTTCTACAGAGATAAGGGGAGGAGGCAAATATGTGCTTTCCTGCCGTTTATTCATGGGTTCACTTGGTGTTCATTATCAACATACATGAACCGGAAGTCACAGTGAATGAGCTTGTAAAGTACTCAGACGCTATCCAATTTTTTGCTCACTTTTATGGGCGTCTCTGAAACCACTTCGCCTCACCACGTAAACATGGACCATAAATCTAAAACAACTTGGTCTTGAGGAACTAGGAATATGATACTTTTTTTTATATATATACAATGCAGGTAGATGATAACGCCTCGTGACCTGGCAGTTTGAACGGTATTTTTGGAGGTCAACTAGCCTTACTAACACCAGCATGACACCACAACACCTTCAGAACACCACATACACACTTCCTACTGTCTCTCACACACACACACACACACACACATATAAAATCCTGACCAATACCTTAACACATAAAAAAAATATATAAACCACAACTTATGCAACTCTTCCACACACAAACCACTTGAGGAAAAACCTTCGACCGACCAACAATCCTTCCTCCACAACACAGACAAACTCAATAACCCTCCATCCGTGGCTCGAGTCCTTTGTCGCGGCTATCCACCGAGATGGCTGGTGCGCACTCGCCGCGAAATTATGCCGGTGACTTTGCACCAAAAATACGGAAATTATCATACTCAGTCCACCGCCTGAGTGTGTGTTCTTGAAGGCAACTCCCGCAGCCCCGGAACAATTTACTTGCAAGATAGAGGCCATTTTCCGGGGTGGTAATGTGATGTGATTACGTAATGTATATGTAAGAGGTGGAGTATAGAGTAACAAGTGGTAGAAAAAGGAGTGTTGGGTTGAAAAGCATAACAAATCCATTCCTTGCTCCCTCTTAAGCCATAACGGCGCTGCTCTGCTTGTCAAATACTTGTTTCATATAGTGGTGAAGCATGTTTACTGTATCAAATTTGACCTCATTATGCCAATACCCCGCCATGAATATGCAGGTAACGCTTGTATGCAAATCAGCGAATGAAAATATTCGAGTTAGGACAGCGGCAGCAGCAGCAGCAGCAGCAGCAGCAGCAGCAGCAGCAGCAGCAGCAGTAGCAGCAGCAGCAAGGAAGTAAACAAGGCACGAGAAAGTCAGATTCGGA
>JAPQNM010000039.1:3427950-3432950 GCA_029783475.1 Metacarcinus magister
AGAATAGAAAGAAGTAGTAAGTAGTCTAGTGAGAGTAGTAGTTTATTATTATATGATTATTATTATTGTTAAATTGTTATACTATTATTATTATTATAGTATTATTGTATATATTATTATTATATCTAGAGTATTATTATATATATCTATTAGTATATAGGTGTGTTGTTGTATATTAATTCTGATAAGCTTAATGGCTCTCCTATGAGTCATCGATTTTCCTGTTTTTGTTGAGGAGGCAGATAAGGAGGAGGAGGACCGAGGAGAGGAGGAGTGAGGAGGAGGAGGAGGAGGAAGCGACGAGAGGTAGGAAGGAGGAGGAAGGTAGGAGGAGAGGAGTGAGCGAAGAGGAGTAGGAGGTGAGGAGGTGTTGTGATAGTGGACATATATGAAGAATAAAAACAAGCAGAACAAAAACTCTCTCTCTCTCTCTCTCTCTCTCTCTCTCTCTCTCTCTCTCTCTCTCTCTCTCTCTCTCTCTCTCTCTCTCTCTCTCTCCCCTCTCTCTTTGAACGAACGCACAAAACTGAAAATTTCGTCACCAGACACGAAACATTGTGTTATCTGATACACATGCTCTCTCTCTCTCTCTCTCTCTCTCTCTCTCTCTCTCTCTCTCTCTCTCTCTCTCTCTCTCTCTCTCTCTCTCTCTCTCTCTCTCTCTCTCGGCTTCTTCCAATTTCCAATCTCATACCTTCTCAGTCTTCTTGTTCTCTTGTCATCTACCTCCTCCTCCTCCTCCTCCTCCTCTCCTCCTCCTCTTCCTCCTCCTCTTTTTTTCCTCTCTCATTGCATGCTTTCCTTCTTTGTGGCAGATGGAAATGTCAGTTTCCGACCAGAGAGAGAGAGAGAGAGAGAGAGAGAGAGAGAGAGAGAGAGAGAGAGAGAGAGAGAGAGAGAGAGAGAGAGAGAGAGAGAGAGAGAGGTTGTAAAAGGTCACACGGCTCACTTACACCTCTGGACACGAAGACAACTTGTAGGTGAACGAAATTACCTGAAATACATCCGTTTAAAGCTAACTTTAATTTCATTTATCTTTCTTTCTCTACTTTCTTTACTCTAAATTGGTTATCTTTGCGTTTTCACATATTTTTTTCCTTACCAAAACGAAAGAGAGAGAGAGAGAGAGAGAGAGAGAGAGAGAGAGAGAGAGAGAGAGAGAGAGAGAGAGAGAGAGAGAGAGAGAGAGAGAGAGAGAGCAGGTTCCTCTTTCCTAACCTTGTCTGTCTCTAACTTAATATTGTGAAAACAGAAGAGGGAGGGAGAATGAGGAAGAAGAGAAGGAAGAGAAGGAGGAGGAGGAGGAGGAGGAGGAGGAGGAGGAGGAGGAAGAGGAAGAGGAGGAGGAGGAGGAGGAGGAGGAGGAGGAGGAAGGAACATCTCACTGAATTTCGTTATACTGAGTGACTGATAATTTTGTTAAGATACCTCTCCCCTTTCTCTCTCTCTCTCTCTCTCTCTCTCTCTCTCTCTCTCTCTCTCTCTCTCTCTCTCTCTCTCTCTCTCTCTCTCTCTCATCAGTTTAGGTTAACGAGGTACTGGGAGGAAGGAAGGTGAGAAGGTAGAAAAGTTTATCTCTAAACTTGGCAAGCAACTCTCTTTCTCTCTCTCTCTCTCTCTCTCTCTCTCTCTCTCTCTCTCTCTCTCTCTCTCTCTCTCTCTCTCTCTCTCTGTCAGTCTGTCTCCGTATATTATTAGGTAGGCAGGTAAGAGAAAGAGAGAGAGAGAGAGAGAGAGAGAGAGAGAGGAGAGAGATGAGAGAGAGAAGAGAGAGAGAGAGGAGAGAGAGAGAGAGAGAGAGAGAGTAAGTAAAGACAAGCAAATTAACCTGAGGCCAATGTTTACCGACTAATAATAGTTTTTTGTTCTTTATTTTCTCCCTCTGTAAACACACACACACACACACACACACACACACACACACACACACACACACACACACACACACACACACACACACACACACATACAGAGAGAAGAAAAAAGAAAGAAAGAGAGAGAAAAAAAAGAGAGAGAGAGAGATAGAAAAAAGAGAGAGAGTTAGAGTTAGCTCACTTCAGTATTCAAGGTGCAGCTTCCATGCACCTGTCTTACCTGTTTATCAACTTGATGATGCTAGTTACTGTCCACCTCTACCTCCCTCCCTCCCTCCATCCCTCCCTCCTTCTCTCCATCCCTCCTTCCTTCCTTCCCTCCCTCCACTCCTTCCTTCTCTCCCTCTCTCTATTCCTTCTCTCCATCCCTCCTTCCTTCCTTCCCTCCCTCCACTCCATTCCTTCTCTCCCTCTCTCTATTCCTTCTCTCCATCCCTCCTTCCTTCCTTCCTCCAACCTCCATCCTTCCTTCCCTCCTTCCCTTCCTCATCTCATTCTCTCTCTCCCTTCATTCTTCCTCCTCATCTTAATCATCCTTCCTCCACCTCCTCTCCTCTCCTCATTTTTGTCTTCCTTCCTCCATTTCCCTCATTCAACCTAATTTCCACTCCTCATCTCTCCTTCCTCCTTCTCTCCTTCCTCCGTCTCTCCATCCATTATCTTCTTTTTCTCTCCTAATCTTTTCTTCTTCCTCTTTTTTGTTCTTCTTCCTCCTTTACTCTAGTTGTTTCTTGCTTCCTTCATTTATCCATCTCTCTCTCTCTCTCTCTCTCTCTCTCTCTCTCTCTCTCTCTCTCTCTCTCTCTCTCTCTCTTTCTCTTATTTTCTTTCCTCTCTTCATTTACTCCTTACTCTATCTTTTATTTTTTTTATTCTATTTTATTCTCCTTCATTTATTTTAATATTCCTCTATTTTCCTTTCCTCTAATCTCCTTCTCTTCCCTCCTTCCTTCCCTCCCTCCTTCCTTCCCTCCAATTATCTCCATCTTATTATCCAGTGCAAGCTTGTTTACTTTCTCTCTCTCTCTCTCTCTCTCTCTCTCTCTCTCTCTCTCTCTCTCTCTCTCTCTCTCTCTCTCTCTCTCTCTCTCTCTCTCTCTCTCTCTCTCTCTCTCTCTCTCTCTCTCTGCCAATAAATCACTTACTGAGCATAATTTATTAGCATATAACGGAGACAAGAAGAAGAAGAAGAAGAAGAAGAAGAAGAAGAAGAAGAAGAAGAAGAAGAAGAAGTGAGCAAATAAGAAAAAACAAACAAAAAAAGGAAGAGAGTTAACTAAACAAAAAAATTTTCCTCCAACACCCTTCCTTCCTTCCTCCATTTCCTCCATCTTGTTAGTCCCTTCTCCTCCTCCTCCCCCTCCCCTTCCTCCTCCTCCTCCTCCTCCTCCTCGGTTATTTTTCATAGATTCTTAGTTTCCTTTGTTTATAGGTACCAATATGTTTTTTTTTATTTATTTGAATTATTTTGAAGATAAGGGTGGGTCATCTCTATGTATTTTAGTCATATGAGACCAGCATCAACCAGTAAAGTTAAATAATGGTTATTTCATTATTGTTGTTAGGCAAGCAAGGGTGAAATACAGTTTAATGTGATAGTAATCAGGAAAATAAGTCCAGATTCGTGTTCAGCATGACTGAAAACCTCATTGTACCAATTTTCATTAAATTCGGATGTGTGGAAATTTTCATGAAAGTTCGTAGGGAACACCCTTAGAATTTTTTACATAAATCATATATTTTGAAATAACTCGAAATATATGGGGTTTATGTAAAAAACGTATGGTATGTAAGAGAAAGAGAAAAATAGACACTTGTTCAATTGAATTATAGTAAAATGGCATTGAAATGTAATTGTAGAAAACGGTGTAAAATATTATGCATTAATTTCTTTCACAAAATTTTGATTTTCTTCATAGGCATTAGAGGTATTGGAAAATTTATTACAGTATGAGATAGACATTATTAAACTCCATAACTTTTCTTCTATACAATGTTTCTGTAGGACTAATATTTAAGCAGTAAAATGGGAAAAACTTTTTCTATCTCGATTCTGGTGGAATTCACGGGACACAAAACGGAAAATCCAAATATAGTAATAGTAATGACAAAACTGATTCCAGATTCGTGTTCAGCATGACTGAAAACTTCATGTTACCAATAATAAATGCATTATCTCCTTTTTTATTTCATATAATCTTTATGTAAACTGAAAATGTTACGTCAAAATAATTTTGCAATTTTTTTTATTTTCCTTAATAAGTAACGAAACATTATAAAAACACTTTACAAAAATCAGAAAACAATTATAATCATTTTACAAACCATAGAAAACATTAATAAGCAAAAATATCAAGAAAAATATTATATACATTAATAATTTTGTACGCGTCATTTCGGTTATTTTTTCAAGATTCATATTTTTCTTTGTTTATTGGTACCAATATGTTTTTTATATTTATTTGAATTATTTTGAAGCTAATAAATGCATTATCTCTCTTATATTTTATATAATTTTAATGCAAACTGAAAATGTTACGTCTAAATAATTTTTCATTTTTAGTTTATTTTCTTTAATTAGAAACAAAACATTAGAAAAACATTTTAGAAAAACCAGAATACAATTATAATAATTTTAGAAACTATAGAAAACATTAATAAACACAGAAATAAAGAAAAAATATCAAATTAGCTGATATTTCTGTACGCGTTTTTTCGGTTACTTATCATAGACTCTTATTTTTCTTAATTCATTGGTAACAATATTTTTTTTTAATATTTATTCGAATTATTTTAGAGATGATAAATGCATTATCTCCCTTTGCATTTTAAATCGGATGAAGCAAAGCACTTTTTCTTCAATAGAATCGTAAATATTTTGAATTCTCTCCCAGCACAAATAGTTAACAGTATTACAATTGAATCATTTAAGAAGAAACTCGATAAGCACTTAGCATTTGTTCACCAAGTTGAGTATTTCATTTATGCGGTTTTTTTTATGGTAGTAATAGCGTAGATTACTCCTGTTTTCTCACATTCCTATACAACTTCCATGATAGTTTTTTCATTTTAAATGGTATCACTTCCTCTTCCGGCCAGCTTCGGCTGGAGGGAAGGGTGGGTGGG